>VYZX01032163.1:26446-84678 GCA_013401335.1 Brachypteracias leptosomus
TATCTATGTATTTGGAATAGAAACCTGAAATATCAGTTTACTAATTTGATTAATCTGTATCTCTTTTTGTCTCTGCAGTGATGAATCTAACCTTACAAGCATGAAGTTGTATATATAGTGCTCCACTTTTGTATTTATAGTTGAAAACTGAAAATCTGATTTGACAAGTCTGAGATATGTTTACATGTAGCTGCTTCTACTTGTTTGCAATAGTCCATGTGTACATCTTTTTTTCACTTACATCTGCAGTTAGATGATATATAACTGCAGGGTAAACCTGCAAAGATTCTCTCTCTAATAAGAGAGAGATCTCAATACAACGACCAATAACAGAAATCTGATTATTTCTGTAAATTCCTATATTTTGGCTTGTGGACCTGCATGGACAATGAGTGCCATGAACTAGTTTACAAGAAATTGTGACCAAATAAGAGCAAAATGCTATGAAATGTACTGTACCAGCTGCCATTGGAGTTTACTGACTTGGCTTCCATGTCCATCTTAAACACTTCACTGATTCATGCCACCATATCTGCTTGTACGGACTAAAAGCATGAGTTTGTTTGCCAAACCTGCTTGTTGTATCACGTGCTAAATGGCTGCTTGCAGTGACCTTTGATTCTAGTTTCTGAATCATTTCCTTTTGTCATCTCAAGGGAGTCACACCATGGCTTATTGCTAAAAAGAGATAAACCAGAGGAGGATAGAAAGAGGCCTTGAATTTTTGGGGAATAGAGTTCCAGCTGCAGGTGGATGGCTTCCAGTCTTGCAAGTCACCTGGACCCTTTGATCAAAGAGGGTCCCTCCTGTTAATCAGCATTGGTTTGCCTTGCACTGCTCACGGTTGTGAAGACATTCACAATAGGCCCTGTTGAGTCCTTATTCAAGAAGGAAAGAAGTTTGAAGAAGAAACCAGACTTCTCTGTGGGTTGTTAGAAAAGGTTACAGAGGTACTGCAGCAACCATTTAATGGCAGACACCACCTGACACCAGAAGCTTCTCAACCCTACTTAAGCATGGACAGAGTATGTGCTCTGCGTATTGTATTTTGGGACCGCTGGAGGGAAAAGCATTATTGAGGCAGGGATGAATCGGAACATCCTCTGGAGCAGGAGGAGGATAATGGAACTGACCAGAGACGTATGTACCATGGTGTGGTTTTCAGGTGATTCAGTTTAAATTACACAAAACTAGCTGAACTTCTCTGTGGAATTTTGGAAGCTATGGTTAATTTTGGTTCCTTATCCCATAACTGTTGCCATAAAGGATGCATTTCATCGATCTACTCAACATTTGTGATGACGACATTGAAGAAAATACTTCAAACCACACATTCATCTTTTTTCAGTATTAACAGTTTTTATTTCAGAGTCTTTGAAGCCTTTAAGTCCAAAAAAGAAAAGAGTTTATTTTTGTGTTTCATGGACTGATTTATTCATCTTGTTCTTTTTCTGCTGTTACGGTGACCTTAGTGGACATTATTACTCAGAAACATGGGAGAGAAACAAGTCTGAGTGCTTACCGCTGCACACTTGTCATCGCACTACACTGTTACAGATGTCCGTATTTCTCTGTTTCTGTTCAGATGACTAGCTTTCTAGAGAAACGTTGGCAAAGTTTTACTTCTCCACTTTTTTTTATTGCTAGAAATGCTTAATTTGTGCACATTTGTAGTTTTTGCCACAAGGTATTTTTTCCTGTTTTGAGTCTTCATATGGTGCACTGTAGTTAGTTTGAGAGACTAGTGTATGAGAAATGGTACCATGTTTGGCAGATGGAAATTCTTTTTATATTACTTCCGTTCCTAGTATAGCAGGGTGATCACAACTTTTTTAGTTCCTTTTCTGAGAGTTGTCTTTCATATGTAGACCAAAACTAAAGTTGAGGAAGACAGCCTCTCTCCATCCACGTATGGGCACTTTGCCCTTTGTGGAATGCACATTTTTCCCTGCTCCATCATTTCTATAACATGTGAAGGTGGGGACCTGCTGTGGTTGCACTTTTCATAGTGCTTCACAATCTCAGATCAATGGAAGTGCCACTAATTCTTTATTGTCATTTTGGTATATTATAGACAAAATCAGCTTTTCATGGGGGAAAATCTTCCACAGATTTTTAAAACTATGAATTAATTTAGTGGTCTCTATCTAGTAATACCCTACTAATAAAAACAAAATCACAACACTATACAGATATATATACTGAGTATATATATTTTTACTTCTCGATTCCATCTCTACAATAGTAAGAAATAAGTGTTCACAGATATGAGGGAAAATGTTTTTCTTTGCTTAAATTTTCAGAGATGCAAGTATCAACCTGTTTGAATAATCATGATTACACTAGTAAAAGCCTTCACATGGCATAGACTGAATACAAAGTGTTAAGAATCAGAGTGCTACAGCAGTGATGTGTATGAGGGACTCCCAGAAAGGGGACAAGAGGAGCACCATGTGAGCCCTCCCAATTACTAGTTTTAGTCTGCTTGTATAAGAAGCACTATCTCAAATAACAACAGGTTGAGGAGCTAGCTGCCCATCTAACCGAAAAGAGTCTCTTATGCCTATGCCCTGACCTGGCGTATTTGCTGGCTATATTGTAGATGTGAAGACTAGAAGCTGAACATTTTTATAAAGTATCAAATACTGGCAATTGTACAGCAAAATGAAATATTTTTAAAATGTCCTTCAGGGTATTCAAATGCAAGATCAAGTAGGGTGTTTATTATCTGGCTAGATGTTTTAGCAATTCCATATTAAGAGTGTCCACAAACAACTCACTTAAGAAACAGCAAAAGATAAAGAGCTATTAAATGCATGCTGTCATTAGCACTTCTATATTTTTAAAATTTGTATATCTATATTTTTTAACTGCCCTCATAGCATCCGTTTCTGTATGCATCAATAAAGCTAGCAGAACCTTGGTTCATTATTTCTTCATTCAGGAAATAGACACTACTGTTAAGAGTTAGTCAAAATTCAGTTTTCCTTTAACTCCCTGACACTGAGACCCTGCTGAAGAAACACTTAAGCACCTTTATTCACTTTCTTTTGTCTTGTAATTTCTTTATTTAACTCCTGCCAGGTAGGAATACTTTTTTTTTTTTTTTCCCAAATAATCTAACTTAACTTTTTTAACCTTCTGTTTTGTTCAACATCATGAAAGGTTCATTCCATTTAAATGACCATGGGTGAACTGCAGATAAACCATTTAATTTGATGGGTTAAACTACATATACAGATTTGACATTCATATTTGCATCTCAGAGATTGACCTGAAATGAAATCTAACAGTATCTAGAAAAGTTGCATGTTCAGGACAAGAAAAAAAAAGAATTGGGTTTAATCTTTCTTCAAGAAAAGCACCCTGTGAAGACTTACAACATGTTTATTTGTTTAAAAAACAACTATTTTTGGTGCTAATACCTCTTTTTTCTTTTGATGGCAAAGCTAGTTTGAACCACTTGTGTGTTATTGTATCTTTTAGTAGCATTCCTACAAATAGATAAGATTTGTTTAGTTTGTGACAGGAACAGTAGTTCCTCTACCAGTCTTTTCAGCTGTAGAAATGTGTAGTGGTATTAGTCTACACAGTTTCTATATCCCTGACTTTTCCAGGTATTGTTAATTCTTGTTTCTTTGAGAGTTTTCAGTATTTGTTTCATACCAAGTTTTGTAATCATCCGTTACTCCAGTGTATCATAACCACATTGTGCTGAAGTCCTGCTACGGAAGCAGCAAGCACTGTATGGAGTATGTCTGACATACATGGTCCTTGTCTTCATATTCATAGATTAGCTATGGGGAATCTTTCTTTCAGGATGCTTTGGACACCTTTTTATTTTTTCCTGAGGTAAAGCATGAAACATTAAGTCATGGAACAATGTATTTTTTTGATTTATATTTTTATTTATTGCTGATTTTGATGTCACATTCTGATAGAGTAGCAAGGCAGAATGACACTCTTCATCCACCAGTTTATATATTCTTTTAGTCTACTGTGTAAGTAGTATGAATGAGTTTCAGAATGATCAAATCCATACACCTACACATGTGTAAAGTATAGAGTTCAAGAAGGGATAATTCTTAAGATTAATGTACAGTGTGAAAAGTTAGCATTGGCTCAGCTGACAGTTACACTCATGGAAGAGTGCACATGAGCATCAGTTACACCAGCAGAAGAGATGATGCAACCTCACATGAGACGAGAAGACCTTTGGTCCTTGTGGGGAAGTGGTGCAGCCTAAGGCTGGAGGCTGTGTCAGGAGATGTGATTCACATCCTGGATCCCATTGGGGTTTAGAGACAGTTGTCCCAGTGACCACTGCAGAACCAGGACTGTAAACCTAGGCTCAGCCATGTGTGGCTCTTCACTTGGCTGTGCCTGACTTCCCCAGCAATGAAACAGGGCGGGTGATGTAGACTTCCCTTCCAAAGCACTTTGAGACATGCAGAAGGAAGGACCCAAGTGTTGTGCTTAGTAACAAGGGAAATATTATCAACTTCAGCAGTGAGGTTTTGCCTAAATCAGGACCACTTCAGTGAGTAAAAGCTGCAGAGATACTCCCAGTCTATTGGATATGATGAGGATGTTCAAGGCATGAAGAAGTTGACCTTTCCTTTCAAACTTCCTGATCTCTGGTGCTCAATCATCTTAAATTGCATTTTTAAATCTCTATATTTTACCTAAGGAAATACCTAATTTTTGACACTATAGTGTCACACAAAATGCTAATATCTGCAAAGATATTGGTCAAAAGAAAATCTAATTCTTAGTCATTGTGAAAAATGATTCAATTTCAGTGACCAGAATTAAACCTATACCTGATTTGAAGTATTTTTTTTCTCCTTTCTGCAACTTGCTTTTATGGATTGAATGTTGTTGTAGTGTACAAGTGAAGGTTTTCTTGCACCCTCTGTTATTTAAGTATTTTACATGGTGGTTGGATTCATTAAATGCTGTTATAAACAAGTGCCTGCCACCATCATTTCTGACAGAATTTGAAAAAGATACTCCACAAAACAAGTGGAGTTTGTATTTTAAAAAAGGATTTGGAGTGTTTTTGTTTCATTTTGTTTTTCAATGTATCCAATTATCAATGCTGCTTGGAAATTGAATTTTCTTTGGAAAACAGGGGGCCTTAACTTAACCTGGGACCGTTAGACTTTTACTTGTTCCTATTTAAAAAAGAAATTGTATGGATTTCCCAGATACCATTGGTACTTGCACACTTCTCTGAAGTATTATGAAGAGTTGGGTTCGTGGAAGAATGTTTTACATATTGTTAACATATATGTGGATATTCTTATATTATTGTACATGTTTGGGAAAATATCACGCAATTTTAAAGATGTTACTAAGATGTATGTATCTGACTTTTTCCTTTGGAAAATATATATTTTTATTTGTATTTTTTACTTTTTTAAGTTCAGCTATATGTGCCGTTATTTTTGTATTGCAAATTGTCTCATAAATGCAGTAGAAGAGATAAAAATACAAGGAATTGGCAAGGATTACATTGCTTGGGGAGAAAAACACATAAGTCAGTATGATATTATCAATACAAGATTTTTTTTGAGTGTCTTAGCACTGTAAATACGTCACAAGACCTCTTTTGACAAGCAAAGAATTGCAAGGTTTTAATCACCCATTTTAATTTGTTATTAATTACCACTTTCTTGTGGCCTCTGGTCCTGACTTAATTGAATCCAATCAAACAGCATGCTTTTGTTTTCATTATTAGAATTTCTCCTTGTTTTTCAGTTGAACGCTGTTTTGTTTTCTTTCAGTTTTGTACTTCAGCTTTTGTTTCTTGCTTGTGAGAAGTTGATCTTCAGAATTATTTTTACACTATTTATGATTTATTTTCATAATGTAAAAAGTGTGTAATTATTAAAATATTAATCCAACCACTGGTGCTGATTTTGCATAGTTATAAAGTTATTAGTGTTGGTGCAAAAAATTGTTCTAGTCTGTCTGGTTTGGAAAAAGCGTGTGCTGCGTTGGGCCAAGCTGTAGTTTGAAATCTAGCGCGGGTCCTATCAGTCAGTATTCACATTCATACACAAATCAGGGCCTTTGCAACATGTTCCATTTTTAAACAGTGTGCAATAGTAAAACCCACCTCGCTCTCCCTGTTCTTATCATAGAATCATAGAATGATTTGCATTGGAAGGGACCTCAAAGATCATCTAGTTCCAACCCCCTGTGCCGTAAGCAGGGACACCTCCCACTAGACCAGGTTGCTCAAGGCACCATCCAACCTGTCCTTGAACACCTCCAGGGATGGAGCATCCACAACTGTCCTGGGCAACCTGTTCCAGTGTCTCACTGCCCTTAGGGTAAAGAATTTCCTTCTAATTTCCAATCTAAATCTCCTCTCTTCCAGTTTAAAGCCATTACCCCTCATTCTATCACTACAGGCCTTTGTGAAAAATCCCTCTCCAGCCTTCTTGTAGGCTTCCTTCAGATACTTAATGTGTCTTCCCTTCAAAGCTAAGTCTGTTCAGTTATCTTTTCTAAACAGGCAGCACAGGCTATGGGCATCTGAAAAAGTAAGGAAGAAGCTTTGCTATAAACCGTAGAGCTTTTCCTCACACTAAAAAAGCTGCAAGGATCTATGTATTAACCAGAAGTTGAAACTATTGCTTAGGCAAGTCCACGGGCATCCTAGGATCCAAGCTGAAGTTCACCAATCTGCTCCTTCTATAATACTGAATGTGAAAAACAAACCAGAACTGCTGAGAAATAAAGATGTCCACAGGCAGTGTCATGAGTAACAGTGCAAGATAAAAACTGTGAAGGTCTGTTTTACCACAAATCCAGGGTTTTTTCAGGAAAGGTGGAGCATAGGGTCTAAGAAGACACATTTTTGCAGGAGTCTCCTTGAACAAAAGACTTTTTGAAAAATAAAACATGAGGCAGCAGCTGTTTTCTCTTCAAAGCATTATGTAGATGTTTGGGTTTTCTAAATCCCCAAATATTTCAGACAAACAAAACACTTGCCATTGTTTCCCCTTCCTTCACCTCAAAAACTTAGTCGCTCTAGGCTAAAGGAGAGAATAAGCACCATGGGGGTTTGACCTCTACTCTTAACTCTTGGTGATCTCCAGAAACATCCTTTAATCTTATCTAGCTCTGCTTTAGACTCTTGAGGGGACTGAAAATAGCCTTGCTTCCTTTCCCAGATGAGGTACTTACAGCTTAACGTGCCCAGCATCCCCAAGGAAGCACCTGGTGACCCCGAGAGCAGACGCTGCTCTGCCATGGTGGACATGCAGCCCTAAGGGCTGCGAGCACAGCTGCCACCCCAAGCAGACAGTCCTCACTCGAGCAAAGTCATCCTGTTTGCTGTGGTCACCCTTGGGCTTTTCTTCCTTACAGCTTTCTCCTTTCTTCTCCTTTTGTAGAGAAGGAAAGGTGGTCTAGATGCTGCTGCAGCTGTCCTGCCACAAAAAAACCACCAAGTGCATTCTGCACAATTCCTAGTTTTTTCCTCTCAGTGCTGTGCTATAGCTACTCTGATGTTAGCCAAGTCACTATAAGCACTCTGCCTGCAGTCTCGGTATTTTTGGTGGTATCATTACCAGTATGGTAACAACCAATGTGCTCCAGCTAGTGCTAGAGCTAACTGGCCATGGGTTTCCCGTTCAGTCCTGTTACTTCCTCCCTGTTATTTTTCAGTATCACACTTCTCTAAAGTTAGCCTCAGCTAACCAGTATCCTATAGCTTTCATATCCTACTGCAGTCATGGGACATGACTTTCCTCTGGTATTTCCTCCTTACCTACAGAGGTGTCCATATACCTCCTTCATCATTTTGTGATATGCCAAAGCACGCGCAGGGCTGCCTGTGAAATGCCTGCTGCTTCTCCTTCTTTATTTTGTATGGAATTTCTAATTAAATACTTAAAAGACTATTACTCACCTCCAATTCTGCTTTGTAGACCTACTAAACCTCCTAATCCCTACCCATTTGTAACAAGGACTTGAAAAAACAGAAGTCGCTTTTTACATCCTCATCTCAGCTTCTCCTAATGCTTCAATTATAATAACCACATACAAAAACATGTTTACAAACAAAACAAGGAGCTGACAAAGCATTTATGTTCCAGCAAGTAGTAACAACTGCACCCAAATAAATATTAAAAGAGAACAAACAAGGGAATGCCAAAACATTCATGCCGTGTTTATGCAAGCAGAGTCTTTCTGTCTTCCCAGGGTTAATAATTTGTTTTCTCTTCTGTTGACTTCTGCTAATTTCCAGATGGAGTAATCACAGGGCATTCTCTCCCTTCTGGCTGCAGTAGAAAAATACAGTGGTTTTGGATTCTTGCTCAAATCTTGGAACTTGGATGCTCCATATATATATGTGTCTATATGCACATACATATAAATACATGCATAGATATATATATATATATGCATGCATACAAATATATATACATGATCTGTAGTATTTAGGAAAATACACAAACTTCCTCAGAGAGATCACAGTCTGCTAGTATAGTTGTACTCAAGCTGCTTTAGTTTGTTTCTGAGATCAAAGGCAGACACAGCTCCTGCCACATCAACCAGGTTTTTCATGTGCTTACACCAAGACAGAACTAATAAATATCGTGGGGTTTTTTTATGTGCTGTTTACAGCTTGACTGAGTTTTCCAAGTGCCCACACCTGACCTGAGCAATCCTGAGTTCTCACTGCCATCATCTTTGTTTGGCTGCTCCCTCAGGGAGCTAACAAGTACCTGGCAATTTTTTGCAAGCTTTTAGGAGCTCTCTTCTCTTTGACATATGAAGATCATTGTGAGGTAATTGATTCTGGTTGAGATAAACTGATAAAAACAAATATGGTTCAAAAAAACCAAACCTAGAACATAAACTCTCCCTATTATATCAATTACCTTGTGACAGAAAGATGTGCATAGAATAAATTTGCCATTTAAAAATCTGGGACTGCAAACACTACCAGTACATTGGGCACTGAAACAATAATCAACAAAAATTATTCAGGATACAGCAAGCATGCAAATGGCTCTGGAAAGCGCTGCTGCCATGAAGCTCAGTAAGTAACATAATCTTGCTCTTTTCTGCCTTCCCCTTGGCCTATTTGTACCCAAATAACACAGCTGGCACTCAACTGACTCAGGGGTTTGCTGGACCAATGACTTGACTACATCAACTTGCAGGCAGGTCCCTTCCCCTTTCAGATCGCCCAACAGCTGGTGATCCCTGAGAAGGTGCAGACAGGTACGGTTTGTCCATCTTTAACTTTCTATACTGAAACAGATCTTCAGTGCAGATCATTTTCCACTGACCGTCTGTAATGGGTTTGCTTCTCAGGGTGCACTAGCAATACATTGTTTTTCAGAAGTACAGTAACTCCTTAAACAGTTAAATAGGGAGACTTAGATACTTTGAATAGGTCTTAGAAATATTTACTCCTTTTCATCATTCATTCAAGGACCCAGGCTGCTAGTTGCTGGTACCCTGCCAGGACAAAGCCCTTAAAGAATTGTGGGGGGGGGTAAAAAGGCAACAGAGTAGGATGGAGAAAGAGTTTGGGTTTTTTTAATAAAAAACCCCAAATCATGGAACACAAGTATTTGAAGAAGACGACGACATTATTTCAATAATTGTCTATATCATGGAGAATATAGCTGCTACTATTTACTGCACAGCATTATGAGGTGGAAAGAGTGGGAGAGGTCTAAAAAAGCCAAGCAACAACGTGCTGGAAAGTTCTGTGTCTCTCTCTGCCAATCAGTTGTACCCTCTGCTCTACACATGAGACTTGGCATGATTATTCCTGCTAATACTAAAAAAGTGTGCAAGAACCTATAAGCCAAGAGGTAAGGATATTTTCTTGATTGTTAAGCCTCTTTCCATGGCTGCGAAAGAACAGAGAGGCACCCCCCACTCCCCTTCAAACAAGCTACTTTATCTACCACTCTGAGCTCTGCTGATGAAGTTTACTATTGCTTCAAGCAATTATTAATCTAGCTGTGAACTTTCTCTTGCTAACCCTGGAACAAAAAATCCCTGATACAAGCAGGGCTGGCTGCTGATGCATGCTTCTAAAGGAGTAGAAGCACAGTAGCTTGCATATCCCATAAACCTGTTTGTGGTCCAGGGTTTCTGTGCAAGCAAGACCAGGCTGGTCAGCACAAACAGCTCAGGTTTGTCAGTGCTGGTGTTCCCAGCAGCCTCAGAGGAGGGCCAAGGCTGTGCACAGCACTGAAAGAGAGATGTCACCAGCTGGATGCTGGAAAGTCATCTCCTGAAATGCCTCCAGACTCATGTGTTGTCATTCACTGCCTGGGCTCTAACCTTTCTTTACATTACTGGTACAAAGGGATTGCAATTAGGTCCAGTACATAATGTGTACAACTCAAACAACATCTACCTTGTGCTGAGTAACCTTCCCCAGCTTTCAGAGATGCAAGTAAAAGGGAGAAGCATTGCAGACAGCATTCCTGACAGGCCCTAGTCTAGGTTCCAAACACCTGTTCTCTTCTTTAGACCCACCAATGGATCTCACCACTGCCTGTACAACACTGCTCTAGCTGACGGCTTTGACAACTCCCTCATGTCTTTTAAGTCCATGCCACCTTCTGCCTGGACAAGGCATTGAAGGCAGGCAGCAGCTGTTTCTGCTGGGATTTAGAGGTGTAGCTGCTGGTGCCTTCTACCACTTCTGCTACATGGCTGGTTTTTTTTGGTCGGTGAGTCAAGGTTTCCGATGCAGTAGGAATGCAGGAATGTGAAAGCTGTAGAGCTTCAAAATTAACACTGTCTGAAGAAGCTCAAGAGAATGCCTGTAGAAAAAGAAATGCTTGGCTAGAGAAGCAGAAAGGTGGCTTACTGGCAGAGATATAAAAAAAAAGTAAAAATCAGGAGGTGTGTTTCTTCCATCTGCCAAATTTGGGATGACTTACTGGATACAGATCTAGAAAAGACAAGTATCATCAGCACAGGAAAACGTGTGGCTTTACATATGCTCTCTGAAAACTCTTCCAAACATAGTGCTGCAGGTGGCACAGCTGAGCTACAGATGGGGCAGCAGGGACGTGGGTGCAGCTTTTCTGCTGCCTGCCCGTGCAGCTCAAGGAGCAGCCTCCAGACAAGGAGAGGGTGCATCCAGGGCAGGGAGGAGGTAAAGCTAAAGTGCTACATCTGCAGCGTCGCTCTTTTGAAATGTGATGCCTCTTGACGTGAATTCTTCCCCTCTTCCCTATGACATCGTCCCCTCTTTTTCTTATGGACTTTAATGTCCAGTGAGATGGTTATCAAGGGTAACAATGAAGAAATGCCACATTCAATCAAATCACTTCTATGTTGGTGCTGTGGTTAGAAAGAGATCATAGGACCAGTTATACTGGACTGAAAAAGGGTGTACCAATGCATAAGATCAGCAGGGCTAGAGTCCTTTTCGACTTATGTTTATAAAAAAAAAAAAAAAAAAAAAAAAANAAAAAAAAAGCCAAACCAACATAGGAAACCATAGCTCTTACAAATTTTCCCCACAAGATGTACAGATACTGTCCTTGATGAACATATACAAGTGTGTATTTCAGCCTAAGCTTACAAACAGCTTCTGGGAGACAAGGAGCTGTGAAGGTCCTTGAATGCTGACTCTTGTTTTTATTAGATCAATCGCTTGGTGCCTCCACGAAGACGTTTGTAGCAGAAGCGCTTTGACCAGCACCAGAGTGGCCGAGGGAAGGCGAGGAACAGCAGCGCGGCACCTCCCGGCCGTCGGACCCGAGAGACCGCCCGGCCTCCCCCCCCGCAGCGAGGCGGGTGTTTCACAAGTTCGCGGGAAACATCGCTAGGAAAAACAAAACAACTCCTCCAAAGTGCCTTAACTAAAGAGTAAACACGAATCGCCCGAGAGGAAAACCCGGCGGGGAGGGCGGGAGGGAGGCAGGCAGGGAGGAGGGGTTTAGCGGGGACATAAGAGGCGGGGAGTCCCCGGCCGGGCCGCTCCGTGCCGGGCCGGAGGGATGGAGGAACGCTACAGCAAGGCAGAGACCCTCGCCCTGCGCAGGAAGCACATCGGGTAGGCGCTGCGGCAGGGCTGGGAGCGGGGAGGAGGAGGAAGAGGAGGAAGGTCTCCGGAGGCTGCGCGGGCTGCCTCGGCGGGGGTACCCGCTCGGCGCTGCCCGGGGCTCACAGAGCTGGGCAGCCCCTCAGGGGGAGAGGACACGACCTGTCAGCCCTTCAGGTTGCCAGATCTTTGAGCCACTCCTGATTCCCTAGGCGGGCGGGGGATGCAGTCGATAAAACACGGGACATCAAATACTACTTCGTTTTTTTAACAAAAATAGCTCCGCTAAATGAAGCTGAGGAGATTTCTTGAACTGAGTCTAGCTGGGGGAATGCAGGAAGCCTCCCAGCGCCTGTGACCTGAGCAACGCTCCGGGCTGTGCATGTATCTGAGCCCACGATATTGCAATGTTAGTTCCTCCAGAATGTGCAGCTTTAATTCTTTATTCAGTGAAAAAGAAGTCCGGATTGTTAAAACCAGCACTGGCTATTTGCTGAGTGCATCCTAAATGTGTCACATATCTAGAAAGCTCACTAAGGATTCGTAAAAGCCGTGGTCTTGTAAAGCATGCCCATCAACCTCTCTCTAGGACCAGCCCCATGCTAAAGGGCTCTTGCCTATGCAAGGATTGCAGGAGTGGGCTGTGCTGGGTGAACAAAAAGAAACTTTCACAGAATAGACTGGCATGTTATAGAAGAAAAAAAATGTTGTCAGGAAACAGCCAATGATGATTATGATGATGTGAACTGGTTTTAAAACATACCAGCAGAATAGCCAAAGATGTTAAAAAAGATCTATACAATGCGGCTAGAAATTGTGAGAATGAAAGTAAACGACTCACTGTCTAGGAGTCACATTTAGATTTTATAAGTTCTTAATCTCAATATACCTGTCAATAACTCTCTGAGTTATCTGGAAACAACTGTGTTTATCCAAGGTCATATAAACATTACTAGCAGTTCAGAAGACTTTTCTTCTGCTCAGTTATATCATTCTACATAATTACATATCTGGGATGTTCTCCAAGAGGGAAAAAAAAAAGTGTTTAAAGAGTACTTTGAATAATTTTACAAGGAGACTGAGTTTTGCTGGAAGCCAGTGTGATTTAGGTGCTTAGAAAAGCTGCTTTTAAAGATTTTATTTGAAGCAGTCAGGATGAGATAGTGAGTTTTTTAGAACCTGCCCAGCACCTCTGAAAATAAAGCCTGCAAGGCATTAGTGTTTTGTTCTTGAATGTGACCTCTATACAGTACAGTCATCCATTGCGTAATGAATTTTTGGCTATAGTATAAAACAATGTTTAATAACTTAATTTTATTCCCAGTGGGTTAATTGGCCATACATGTTTGTAAGGCATGTAAACAAACAGAGCTACAGCCTAGAAACACAGCAGGACATATAAGGACCTGGAATGACTTGCAGTCACTATGTTCCTTCAAAACCACTTGCAATCAGAGTTCATGCTTTGAAAACGCCCTTATTAAAGACCTAATTCTGTTCCCACTGTGCCTGGGATGGTGTACCTGGGCTGTTTTTAATTTCAGCAAGAGCCTTGCTTGACCACCATCTAACCCCCTCACAAGCTCTTTGCAGAGGGAGGCAATCGTCTACAGAGCTGCAAAAGATCAACCCCCTCAGCACTCCAAGGAGGGGGAACAACTGAGAAAACTACAATGGTGTTATTTTATAATTCTTTTTTTCAGGCCTTCCTGCAAAGTATTTTTTGCGAAGGACCCTCTGAAGATAGTGCGTGCTCAGGGCCAATATATGTTTGATGAGAAAGGAGAGAAGTACTTAGACTGTATCAACAATGTTGCACATGGTAAGCAGTTTAATTTGTAAGACTGCTTCTATTCCTTTATTTCTAATAGGGATGAGAACACACTTCTTCCAAGTGATGATGTTCACAGTGCTTCTCTGAATCTCCTTGTGTGGTTCAATAGCTGGCTGTTATCAATAACTAATTACTTTCTTCTTTAGTTGGCCACAGTCATCCATATGTGATAAAGGCTGCAACCAAACAGATGGAACTGCTCAATACAAACTCCCGGTTCCTGCATGACAACCTTGTTCAGTACGCACAGCATCTTACAGCCACCCTGCCCGAGAAACTCTCTGTTTGCTATTTTGTTAACTCTGGGTACGTCTAAATATTATATTTTTCCCCATTATGACTACTTTTCTCCTGTTTGAGACAGACATTCAGAACAGCTTGTTCTAAATCTTACGAAGAAGGGCTTAGTAATAAGCAACAAAAGTCTTTCCAGTACTGAGTGAAGAATCCTTCCTATTTGCAGCTGTCATATTTAGTGTGATGACAGAGACCCAAAACATGAAACTGGTTTGCTGAATGCTGTGCAGGAAAGGTGTGTGTGGGGTGGGGGGAATCAAGAAAGGCAAATTAGGCATTATGTACAGATTGGTGAATGCTATCTGTAAATTCACATATGACCTTGGGAATGAGTAGTCTTCCTTAGGCCACCCATTTAGTCTGTGATCACTTACATTGACAGAACAGACAACCTGCAGGGACTTGAGAGCAGAGGGGTTGCCATGGGTCAGGCTGGAAGACTGAGTCTTGATCCAGGGAGCAGACGTGTTCTTTTCTGCCTAATGGTGCAAACATGGGGGACGACAGAGCTGTCGTGGAGGGTGGGAGATGAGACTGGCACGCTGTTGCTTTTTTGAGGGTTTGTGGCTGCATTATGCTCTCAGCTGCAAAGCTGCCTCATTTGTAAATGGGGAGGTATATATCTACAAGCAAACTGGGGAGGGAAAGAAAGCATCTCTTTGTTTGTTCTTTATACAAAGAGCTGTTTTTTCTTTGCCTTCTTACATGGCATTGTTAGCTGTGTACTAACAAAGCCTGCTGTGTTGATTTATTATATCTGTTAATCCCATATTCTGTGTCAGAATATGATTTTAACTGGAAGTACTTCATCACTGTTTTGTGGCTGTATCTGTTATTATGCAGGTCTGAAGCAAATGATCTTGCTTTACGACTGGCTCGGCAGTACCATGGGCACCAAGATGTGATCACCCTTGAAAAGTAAGTACTTGGACTAGCTTATGTGAATGCAGCCAGCAACTCCTGCCACTTCAGAAGCAGTTTTGCAGCAACCCCCTGTTGTTTGTACTCCACTGCCTGTTGAAAGAAAAGCTTTGTTGCTTTCATACTAGAATAGGTCGGGAAACACATTTTCCACATTTGGATAAACAAGAGTTTTGGAGATCTCTGAAAAATAAGCTTGTCAGTCATGCCAGAAGGTCAATCACCTGTTACAGGGCGTTTCGCATAGAGATTCCCAAAGCAATTCAGGACAGAGACTTGAATGTTGGTTTTCAACATCGATGAGTGGTCCGGCCACTGGGCTGCTCTGGAAAAGGGCTTTCTGTTTGTCACACTCTGCTGGACATGTTTCTTTTTGTACAAATAAATATTCAATGGTCAAGAAGAAAGATTGTGTAGCTCTGCACTGGTGCTGCACCGATGCGCAGTTCTCCTCCAATGAACACAAGTATGCACACAGAACCAAGCAGCTCCAAAATCAGGAGGCACTGAGAAGGCTGCCAGCCCTGTGGAAGGTGGCCAACCGTGTCTCTGTGTTTCCCTATCTTAGATGCAGCTGCAAGGTTGGTTACACTCCTGGAGGCCTGGATCTTCTTCTCAGGCTATGATTAGAAAGTCCAGCCAGAGCAAGGGCAGGAATGACATGTCTCTATCTGAAAGGCACAAAGTTTGTTTGACTCAGCTGAGTGCAGATCTCTGTCAGCCCTTCTTGACTCATGGCCAAGATTTGGAGTTACTAAGAGTAGCTTCTGTTAGGAGAGGCTGAGGGTGGAGATGGCTCTGTCACTCTTTCACTGCAACATCTTGTCTTCCAGAACACCACAGGGTATTTCTTTGCCCAGGTCCCAGGGCTCTGTAGTCTTTTGACATAGTACCATCCCAGTCAGGGTGGGCTTTCTGTCCTTTCTTTATGTCCATTGGCAGATTTTGTTGCCTAGCTAGTAGAAAGGTGTAAAGAAGACAAAGGAGTTTAAAAATATCTCTCTATTCTATGGGTGTGCTACTTTGAGGTTGTGACATATCTTTGATTTGGTTTGAGGTTCCTTTCACTTGAAGTTTAGGACTGAAGAAAAATGCTTATTCCCTGAATGAACCTGCTACATGCTTTAGGCTCAAAAGGCTCTGCTTCGTCATTTCTAAATCAAATTGGCCTCAGTAGTAACCAATTTTAGTATATATAAAGCTTTTATATTCAAACTATATTCATCCTTATCCTGAAAGTGGCTTCTGCCAAACAGTCTAGCCTGTAAGGCCTTCAGGGCAGGTAGCAGAGTGCTGCTGCTGCATGAAATCCCCACCTTCTAATGCAATGCACACTCTTGAGTCTTTGCAATGGTGTTGATGTCTAGCTTGCAAAGCTTGGGTTAGCCAGACTAGGGCCCACAGGTTGGAAATGAGGAAGATGGACCTGCCCATCAGCTGCTAGTTAGGGCTGGTAGGGCAGCCACCTCATAGGTGGTGTGGTACCGGGGACATCATCTTGCTCTGTCCCCATGCTGGTACTTGACTTTTTTGCAAGAAAAAAATCTTCCGGTTCCAGTCTTGCTAGTGAATTAAAGTCAACAGCAGCTTCATATTGCCTTTGGGAGAAAGACTGATTAAATTAAATCAAGATCTCTTCACAAACAGTGCTACTATGTTACAGATAGAGTCGCTTATTCTGGATTATTTATGGGCGCAGTTGTAAATTTAGCTCTTCTATACGTTTGGTGAAAAGTGACTTCGATATTTAACACTCATGCAGTGCTTACCATGGCCATGTTACGTCTCTGATTGACATCAGTCCCTATAAATTTAATCAGCTGGGAAAGGACAGCAAGAAGGAGTTTGTGCATGTGGTAAGTATGGTTTTTTGCTTTTTGTCACTTTTATGCCTGTTATGCAGCATATTAAATTACCCACTTCTAGTGTAAATATGCCTTCATTCTGTTTTGCAAATGCTTGAGTACAAACACTTAGCTGTTTGTTAGTGGATTAAATACAGCAAAATGATTTTCGGCCTGAACTTGTATATCTTACAAAACCAAAACTCATTCTCAGCCCAGAGGCGCACACCAAACAGGTCTTCCCTACCTAGACCTCCTTGTGTTAACCACACTGTCAAAGTAGTACCCACATTTTTATACCACTTCCTTTGTCTTATTTACTGAACCTCTCCAAACACCAATTTTAGAGGCTTGAAGGTCATATAGATTTGTACCATGACTAGGATGCTGTAAGAGAAGTGAC
This sequence comes from Brachypteracias leptosomus, assembly GCA_013401335.1. Taxonomy (NCBI): domain Eukaryota; kingdom Metazoa; phylum Chordata; class Aves; order Coraciiformes; family Brachypteraciidae; genus Brachypteracias; species Brachypteracias leptosomus. The sequence continues at coordinate 43,795 of VYZX01032163.1, forward strand.
AGACTGGAAAGCCCCATTCTCCAGCTGCATCAATGGATCTTTCTGCAAGAATCTGAAATAAGATGATGGATGAGGACTCAGTATTGGGGGAGAAGAGGGATGGTCTTGAAGGGTGGATGAAGTAGATGACAACTCTTTCAACAGTTGCTTACAGTAATGTTGAACACATCACAGGGCTGGGTTGAATTTAAGCTTCTGTAAGCATTTTTGGATGAAGTAGATGACAACTCTTTCAACAGTTGCTTACAGTAATGTTGAACACATCACAGGGCTGGGTTGAATTTAAGCTTCTGTAAGCATTTTTGGATGAAGTAGATGACAACTCTTTCAACAGTTGCTTACAGTAATGTTGAACACATCACAGGGCTGGGTTGAATTTAAGCTTCTGTAAGCATTTTTGCAATTCCATGCAGGAATTCAGTCTGTTATCTATCTGTGTGGAAAGACAAAAATACAGAGCAATAGAAAAGAAAGTAAATGTTTCATAGAAGGATGGGCTTTAAAAAAAACCCAACACAGTGGTCTTTTCAGGCTCCTTCTCCAGATATCTACAGAGGGAAATACAGGGAAGACCACCCAGATCCAGCAAGTGCATATGCTGAAGAGGTGAAAAAGATTATTGAAGAAACACAGAAGAATGGACGCAAGGTGAGTGTTTTGTGCTCTAGAAATGCTGAGGCTTCATCTATTAAATGTGGAATGGGGGCATGAAACAGGCAACTAAGGACATGTTTCTTTATTCAGTTTCCCCTTCTTCCCCCTGCCCTTCATTTTTCTATGGTGGGTTCTGTGTTCAAAATGGGCTATTTTTCTACCTGATGCTCTTATCATAATTCTTCTAGACATCAATGAAAGGATCAATAATACAGTTGTAAATAAGCAGATACAACCAAAGTAGATTTCCTATTTTATGCAATGAATCAGTAGATGATTGTAAATATCTTAGGGCAAGCTTTGAGAAGCTACATCACAAATTCCAGCTAGGATATGTCAAAGGACACAGAAAAAATATGCTAGATAAAATCTTGATACTGCATTTCTTAGTCTAGTAGCTTAAGATAACTTCAGAATCATCTAAAGAGCAGAACCTTTCAATCATATGCAGCACGATCTTGAAAAAAACAGACAATTTCTGAACAGGTTTACCTAAAATATGTGTTGATGATTTGTATGATGGCATTAGCATTTTGAGACATGGAGGGCTTGATCCAAAGCCCACTGAAGTCACAGAAGACTTCAGTGGAGATTGGAACAACATGTTCCCTTCTAGTCCAATGGACTTACATCACTCTTATTTTCTTCATCGACTTTTTTTAATTCTCTACTAACGGATAGTTTTGTGTTTTTCTTCCCTTGTTTCCCTTCTTTTGCATATTTCTTAGGTTTTGGTGACATAGACCTGTGGCAGGACAAGTTGTGCTAAAGGCTAAGCCTCACATGCTATGGGAAGCTTCGTACTCTTTGGCCGTAGCATGCCTCTTCAAATATAGTGTATGGTTCTTTACACGTTACTGCTCGGCCTTGTTTCCAGGAAGACCGCACCAGCCCAGAGAGACCTCTTGATGCTCAGGGAGGGGTTCACAAGTGGTGTGGGGATGCAATCCCTTAAATAGCAGACTTATGCTGAGACTTTGGGGTAATATCATATCTCTGCTGCATAGACCTCTGCTGTTGACAAGAAACGAATTTTGATGTTCCAGTGTATCTGATCCACTGCTTTTACCCTTCCTGACTTGAAATAACTTTCTTTTTCATTCCTAGCAACTGGAATTATTTCACCTGTAGAATTTTTCTCCTCTTTTGTCAAGTGCCTCATGCTGACATTTTACTTGTGTAGTTATTTGCATTGGCAGGGGTGCCCAAAGCATAGCCTCAGGTCATCTTACAGTTCAGCTTCTACCCACTACTACCTGGTGTTCAGGATTGAACAAAAAAAGCTGATCACCACATATACCTATCACTGGAGAGCCTTGGCATTAAGCAAGCTTCATTAATGTCTTGGGACCAATGGCAAATACTGTTGTGTGTCTCCTGTAAATTGAAATTTGTAAATAAATTTACAGAGCTCCCAGGAGCCTTGTTCTATGTCCACTGACACCAACGTGTGTCTTCCACTTCAAAAGCTGTAGGACTATGGCTTAACAGAGGTCCTTGTATTCCTATCAGGTTGCAAAGGTGGCCCTGGCTACTGCAAATTTGGGCATCCCAGATTACAAAATGAATGAATTCCTTAGTCATAGCTGCTCTCGAGAGCCCTCAGTTGTCCAACCTGTTGCGTGATTAAATTAAGACACGTATTTAAATATTTAATTCTAGACTATTAGATGTTTGTGCAAAGGCTAAGTAGATGAACACAGCTCTCACCTGAGTTTGTTTTTTGCAGATTGCTGCCTTCATAGCCGAATCCATGCAGAGCTGTGGGGGCCAAGTAATTCCACCTGTGGGCTATTTCCAGAAAGTAACGGAGTATGTACATCACTTCAAAAGGGCATAACTGGAAAATTAACCAAAGAGTTTTTCACTATAGGCTTATCTAATCAATTCAGCTGTCACCCTTTCTTGTTCTTGACTGTCTGTGGTTCCTTTCTACTTCTTGAAGGGTATGATTCTGCTTCTCTTTTTTATGGAACATCAGCTGAATAATTGCTTTTAGCTGGATAATTGTCTTTTCTGTCATTATTCCTCAGACCATAAGTTTGATGGAAGAAGAAGTTGAACTATCATAGATATCACCCTGTAGTTCCATTACAATACCCCTATTTTGCATCAAAATATCAGATTTTTTTTCTTAGCAGTTAGCAAACTAAAAAATTCATCAATTGGATAGCTGCTGTGTTTCAGCAGTTTTGTTCTTTCTTTTTTTTCCTAACCTCATCTCACACTGAAGAATTTCTGTAATACAAACTCCCTTGTGCTAGTTTGCCTACCTGAGTCTAGTTGGTACTGGAACAGTAGCCATTTAAGCTATTTTATTTGTTTTCAGGTATGTGCATGCAGCAGGTGGAGTGTTCATAGCTGATGAGGTCCAGGTTGGCTTTGGCAGAGTTGGGAAGCATTTTTGGGCATTCCAGCTGCAAGGCGAAGACTTTGTGCCTGACATTGTCACCATGGGAAAGCCCATTGGCAATGGCCACCCTATGTCTTGTGTGGTCACAACAAGGGAAATCGCTGAAAGTTTTGGTGCCTCTGGACTGGAATATTTCAATACAGTAAGTCTGTAGGTGAAGGTTTGCTTTTTTCTTTTGATCTGCATTTAGCAGCTAGTGCAGGTGATTCAGCTAACATCTGTATCACATTACTAAGACCTCAAGTCAAACGCAGCCTTATATCTAAAAACAAGTGGAAAGGCTTCAAAGTATCTTCTGTACCAAGTGGTATATCTGAATATGGACTGGCACTAGCTCTCTCGCAAGTCATGCATCTCAGCTTACATCCATACAGATAAATTCTTACTTCCCTCTTTCTCTCTCTTGCCCTCCTCCGAAATACTGACCATGTAAAATTTCATTTTCTAGGATAGGCTCGTGGGGCTCATGCCCTGGCAGACCTTGCTCTGCAGTTGACGCATAACGAAACAGTGACCTTTTATCAGGAAACATTTGAGCTGTGTGCATGACACAGAGAGGCAGCTTTCTTCTTGTTTACTGAGACCTCTTTCTGTTCCTGTGACTGAGCCGACTTCCCAGCTACCCTGCTTTCAAAGGAGTTTATACCGTCCGGTTCAAGAAATACTAGGTCTATCACCCACTGCTCTTCACAGGAGTGTTTTGCCTGCATATGCAATCAGCAAACCATGAGAGCAGCTTTGAACTCCTCAGCTGTGAAAATCTTAAAATTACTGAAACCTGAAGCAGATGAAGAGGGGCCCCCTCCCTTGGGCCTCTTACACTGCCCAAAGTGGGGGGCACAAGGCTCCAGAGCCTGCGCAGCACAGAATCCCCAACTCTTCAAGTTTTCTTCGTGACATGCCAAGCAGGAGAGGGCAAGTGAAAACTACATGGATAGACACATAAGTGTTTCTGATGGGTTTTGTTTTCCTATTTGTCTTTACTATTAGTTTGGAGGCAATCCAGTGTCTTGTGCTATTGGTTTGGCTGTGCTGGAGGTAATAGAAAAAGAAGATCTTCAAGGAAATGCTACACGTGTAGGAAATTATCTCCTAGAATTGCTGGCAGAGCAAAAGGAGAAACATCCCTTAGTGGGAGATATCAGGTGGGTGCCTTACAGCAATGTCAGAGAAGAAAAATAACTGTGCTAGAAAAATTAACAAGTTTGGGGTGAGAGGAACACAGAAACATTATGTCATGATTATGCTACATCTCTTTTTTTTAAGTGGACTACCCAAAACTGATACTGTATGGCAATATATTTTTCAAAAGAATTGTCCATCCATCTGCTTAGTGACGCATAAGCGTAGTCACTAGAAAAGCTCTGCAAGAGAGTAGAAGAAAGAGCCATCCATGTACAGTAGCCCACTTGTCAGCACACTGTTGGGGTGATGGAGACCTTGTTCAAATCTCTGATCCATTTCATTTGGAGATATTAGTGTGGGTTTTCCTCATCTCATGTTACTACCATAACTGTCTTCAGGTTGGGGTTGTTTGGTTTTTTGGGGGGTTTTTTGGGGGGGGGGTATTGTGGGGGGAGGGGGTAAGTTTTTTGTTTTAGTTATTTGTCTTCCTCAGTTCCCTGGCTTGAGATGTGCAGAATAAGAGAAAAAGAAAATGATCCTGTCATTCTTAACTGGCCACATAGCCTTAATAAGCCACCTAAATTCATATACCCAGAAATATCTGTTATCCCACTTGATGGTCTGAAGTAGCCAATGCCAAAAGATGACCAAAGAGGAAGTCTCTTCTCTTGCCTGCTCCTTCCCTACTTGTGCCCCAGGGAAGGGAACTGCAGTTTTTAGAAACAAGTTTTGCGTTTTCAGCAGAAGGCTTGGGTTACTGACTCTGGATTTCACTTGTCTGTTGTTTTTTTTTCCTCTGCTCCAGGGGTGTTGGATTGTTTGTTGGGGTGGATCTGGTGAAAGATCGACAAAAGCGAACACCGGCCACAGCTGAAGCCCTTCACCTTATTTACAAGTAAATGCTTTTTAAAGACTCTGTGCAATGATCAAACCCTCCTTGTATTCCCCAGCAGTTAGTCATTAACTTAAGTTTAAGTTTGTGTAGTTTTTGATAACATAGTATTAGAAAAAGAAAAGTTTCAAAATCTAACTCAGCTTGAAGGGTCTGACAGGACACAATATAGCTTTATGCTTGTGTCTAACAGACGTTTCCTCTTTCCACAGGCTGAAAGAGCATCAAATCCTTCTTAGTGCAGATGGACCCCACAGAAATATACTAAAATTTAAACCACCAATGTGTTTCACGATGGAGGATGCAAAACATGTAGTGCAGACAATTGATGCACTTCTTACAGGTATGTATGCTTAAGTGCTCGAATGAATATTTTTCTCTGTTCATTTTCAGATGACCCATTAGAAACGCCAGCCACCATAATCTAGACCATTACATGCAAGGGAAAGTTATCAATTACATTTCTTACTGCTTCTCTAAACTGCTGTTCTTAATGCCAGTTATTATAAATAAATAAAAAGCCCTGTAAGTACTTAATCCAAATGTTTAGGCAAAAATTCTGCTCTTGATCCTTTCTCTCACAGACTCATTGTTACTACTCATTTCTGGTCGCACCTGCGAAGTTAAGGATCAAACATATTCAGCACAGGCCTGAAAGACAGTGCTGAAACACTACTGAAACTTTCCGTAATGTGCTCTATCTTTTTTTTTTTTTTCCTTCTTCTTTTTTTTAACTGGAATACTGGAACATAATTGTCTCACTTAAATTTAGCCTGAAGGTTTTCAGGCTCTATTTGTCTTCTACCTGGGGACCAATCCAGGGGAAAATAACATCAGGTATAGTATTAGCATAAAGACTGTCCAAGTCCATTCTACATTGAATGCTCCCATCTCCTGATATTATAACAACTGGACTTATATTAGCATGAATCTGCTGAGCAAAGGCAGAATTCAGCTCTGAAAAGTCTATCTCAACTGCCATGCCACACTCAAGCTGCTAATTTTGTTCTTTTGCCTACACACTCCCAAGCTACACAGTCCAGATGCATTAATCATATTGCCTCAGAAAAATGTTTTAGGAGGTGTTCATCATTCTTCAGCTATTCTTCTGTGTGACAAATGCCCAGAGGAATAGCTGATTAGGTATTTTTTATTTCAGCCAGATGTTAAATTGACTGTATGTGTACTCACCCTACTTCTTTTTAATTGAATTATTTCATTACTTTTTTTAGAAATGGAAGAGGCAACTGGAATGAAGACAGAAAATAATGCATCTACAAATGCACAGTGTAAAAGAAAAGTATGGTTTTAATTTTTGTCTAACTCTTAGGTGTTTGGCAAAGCAAGTATAAATTACTTTGGTAGAGCACACCTTCATTTTTGGTGGTGTGAGTGGTTCTGTGCCTTGAAACTGAGCTCAGAACATAACTCACTACTAGAAACCTGAGAGGGTTGTGTTACTAGGGCAAAGCTAAAAAGAGCTGAGTAATACAGACCTACAAACAGAAACATGTTATAGACAAGCCCCTCACCTTGCCTGCCTTGTGTGCAAACAAGACTAATCAGACTTTGAGCTGCACAAAATTGTGAGCTCAGCAGTCAACAATTTTACTAGTTGTAGGTAAGGTATGCTACTGATGGATATTTAGCTTTTTAAGCAAGCCTTCGACCTGGAAGGTGTCCAGATTTTCAAAGAGTTCCAAGGATTTCATTTCCACCATAGCTCTTTGAATATGAGTAGCTGACATGCATATAAATTAGGACTTCTTAGGTTGCAGCCCAGACTTTGGATAAATTATATATAATCTCTCACACCCTTAAAAACACGTCATCCACTGTGTTATTGGAAAACTTGCTGAGTTGTCCCTTGATGAGCTTTCCAGCGATGCTGTGAATGGTGGGAAGGCAATAGCTCAGCTGTCTAGAGATGCGGTAATTAAGGCAGAGACCCTATGGATTATTGGCTATCTAGATTATACTAAATTTGGGGTGCAAGCCTCCTCTTACAGACATTTGTACCCTTTTGGTTCAATTTCTTTTAAATCTAAGAAGTTTTGCCACTAACAGAGGGAGAGTCAGGGAGAGCTACCTAATGGGAACCAAGGCCAATGGCTGCCTGTTGGAAGATATGTATGTGCCTTCAGTGACATTTAGTTTCTGTTTCAGGCAACTGAAGGGAGTTCTCAACCAGAAGGTGCAAATGAAAGCATCGGACATATGAATGGAGCTGCCTGCAGACAAGAAGATGGGCTTTATTCTAAAAAACGTGCAGTGCCAAGTAAAAGAATAAGAACATGAAGAGGGAAAGTTTCCTCATTCAGTTTAAATTTGTGTCCAGCTTGCTTGTGTGATGAAGAGTGCAATAGTCCGAGTCCTAGGATCTATTTGAAGCCTAGTCCTACCTTCCATAAACTGGCTAAATTCCTATTAGCTTCAGTAGGAGTTTAAAATACCTTTTCAGATATATGAGAACTACACCATGTGGCTTGAGATGTAGATGTGACAGAATGGACAAGTGATACACAAATATCTCGGTGCTGGTGGCAGGCTTGACATAAGTATGCAAACTCTGTGAAATCTCTGGATTTACCTGTATTACATGGAATCTAAATTGCTTAACCACCATACAAGCAAATGCCAATCCTATTAAGTTTAAAATTATATGTTTAACATGCTATTTTTACAATATTTTAAATTTCAATATGTAATATTGAGATGTTAATTGCTTCCCATGTTTTAATGGCTGAATTCACAAAAAATGCTTGAGAGAAAAATCATTATTATCTTCCAGTGTAACTTGGGTCCTGTGGACCATATTCCCAACTGATGTAAATTGGTGTAGCTTTTTTAATGTCAATGATGCTCTACCAAGAGTCTACCACTGTGTGTGTAGAGACACTGTTTATGCAGGGCATTCTCACTCTATGTTCGAAGAAAATGGAGAATCTGGATCCTAATTTTCTATGGATAAAGCAACTTTTATATATAACTATTTATATAGAGTAAGATTTTATGATTTTTTTTTTTCCCAAAGGTTTATATATTGAACCCTCTCAGTAAAAAAAATATGCAAATAGAGTATATCATTTCAGTCACACTGAATTTAACCTGAGGGTCTCTCAAAATGAGATTCCCAGGGACAGCCCAGCTCGCATTTTCATGGATTTTAGTTGTTTTGACAGTTGTGGGAATTACAGCCTGATCCTGTTGTAGCAGTGCTGTTACTTTTTGTCAGAGATGATGAAGAGTCGCACACCAGTTGCATGGGATCCTGACACCTAGATGTCTATGGTAACATTTGATAGATTACTAAAATGAGAGGACCACTGCATAAAACATGCATCAACCACTTTGCAACCACTGCCTATCTGTGCTGCAGGTACTTTAGACTGAGTTGCCTCATCAGTGTTAAATTTTAACAAGAGCACATAAGCCCTGCTTCTCTTTTTTAGTATACGCACAACTCCATGCTAAGGAAGACACTGAGGGCTTTACAAATGTTTTGTACTTCAGAGAAAAAAAAAAAGACAAAATGTATTTCCTTTTCAATTTTAATACCCTCAGTTCTGTTGCTTTGTAGTTGCTGCTACTGACCCTACTGATATGGCTGAAAATTGAGCTCCTTATCTAATTTCATGTTTTCCACAATTTCCTATATTAATACTGATGTTTCTGGTGTAACGTCTACCAGCATCTTTAAGCTGGCTTATTTTCCATTTCATGATCCTTGAATCATTCTTCCATAAAAATAAATCTCTTCTTTGTAATTATGATGTCCTCCACAAAGAGTTTTTTTGGTTTAATTTTATTCTTCTAGTAACACCTATCTGATGAAGGAAGTAACTTCAGTTTTGGCTGGGTGTTGTCTCCTTGCTGAAGCAGAACTGGCTAGGCTGTGTTTCCCTAAGACCCTACATGGCCCTCAGCTGTTGGCGACTCTTACCCTCCAAGCTGCCTCAGCTGCCACAATTCATCCCCTGCTAACCCTGCACCAAGTCCAAAGACACAGTTTAGGTCACTCCCTGTATGGAGTGGATCTCTACTTAAATGATCCCTCATCCACTGCATGCAGAAACAGCAGCATGCATTTCTCAGCAGGCAAGTGCTCATGCAATTTATTGGAATAGTAATTGGTTTTATTGTCCTTAAGGTACACAGCCCATCAGTCTATACTATAGCACTGACTATTGTGGCAGATCATTAAATTTAATTTTCAAAAGCATGTCAAAGAACTAGGAAAAAAAAAAAAAAATCCGATTAGCCTAAATCTGAGGAGAGGTGAAGATTACAACTTCATAAATACAAGGGGCCTGTGCCTCTACCTGCACCCAACCTGTATCTTGCTTCTGCACATGCTCAAAATACATGGAACAACCACTGCTCCAATTTACTGCTGTTTTTCACCCAGTTTCTGCTTCACAAGTCAGGAAGCTCTCTACCTATTGGTTCTGATCATTATGCCAGGTGCAAGTTACCTAGAACAACTAATTCTTCTATTTTCTTTAAACAAGAGAGGTTATCACTTCTATGATACACACTGAAAAACCTGCTATCATTTAAAGGGTGGAATCAATCCAACAGTTACCAGGAGTAGAGCTGGACCTAATAGAATTACTTAGTACTGTTCCCACAGTATCTCAGAGTCCACTCACAAGACTATGCACAATCCATACTAATGGCTTACTAATTAGAAGAGACTTGACTGAAGGATGGGAGAGTAGAAGCAGAAATAATTAAGGCTAAACATAGGCAGAGCAGTTCCAGTCAGCTGAACATTCCCTCCACTGAACAGGCAAGGCTTTTTTCCTCTTTACAATTGTTTCCCTTTTTCTTCTTTCTCTCTCTCCTGTCCTGGCTGTGCAATTCCTGTTCTTAGCCATACAGCTTAAACTCCACCCTAGTCCTTCCATTTATGAGACACCTCCACAACCCAGTTCAACTCATTGACCTTGCAGGAAAAAAATAAGGCCACGCTTTCTCCCCCCATCAGTTTTCTGTAAAGCTAATGACTAGGCTCAGGGAGAAGGTCTGAGCCTGCACAAGACAAGTAGCAGGAGGAAGAGATAGTGGGGTGAGGGAAAGGCAGGACTCCATCCCAGGTGGGCATCACATGCTGGAGTTAGTTACCTTTGCCTTCAGTCTAGCTCATCAACCTACTGGAAGCTGAATCAAGGTAATTTTCTTGCATTCTCATAGTTTACTACTGTTTCAATCACTTTTTGTACAGCACATTTAAGACTTTCAAGCATACAGACTGGTTAGAACAGAGGAAGGATGATGCTTGCTGCAAATACTGATGAAAGAGTGGCACTGTAACAGTGAACCCACTGCCAATTAATTACACTACTCAAAAGCAAGCAGGACTGAATCTGTATGGAATCAGAAAGGTGTGACTTAGACAGCACTGTTCTGGGGAAAAGAATCAGGATCAAAAGTTGCCCTGTCAGCACACCACCACTGACCTGCCAGGGAATCAGAGTGTGCCAGATGTCCACAGCTGCGGAAAAAAGCCATAGGTCCATTAAACATTATTATAATACTTACTTATGCAGTAGAATAATACTCATGCAGTAGAAGACTTATGAGTAGAAGACTTATGCATAAGTGTTATATTTTGTCTGTTGCTTTTTAGAGGAATGGTTTAATAGACATACAACAGTCTTATCAGATAAAACTTTTATAATTTTCACAGCTGTTAAGCTTGGTGGCTGTGAACTAACAGATAGCCCCAACACACCACAGGCCAGAGAGGAAAAATCCCCACACAAATATCGAGGTGAAGCAAGCCCTGATGGTATCTGGTAAAAAAGGAGAGATGAATGAAGGGGACCAAGGGACAAGTCTGAAACACTTATTTTACATGTGTCGTTGCAGTATGCAAGGCATTTCTCTTAAAAAACAAAACAAACCCAAAACATCATAAAGTACAGACAAAATTTCATGTTTAAGGTGTTGAAAGACTAGGTCAAACATTTCACTGTGCCTGGGACACTTTCATCTAGAACCACAGCTTTCAGCATCAACTTGCAAAAAATAGAGCCTGGAAAAAAAAACATTGGAAAAATATTTCTAAGTGAAGAAGCCTGTTTAAAAAATATTTCTAAGTGAAAAAGGCTGTTTAAATGTCTCTTACAAAATGGGACACATGAATTTGTACAGGCAGCTTGGATAGTAGGTTCCCAGTGTTGCAGATACTCTAAGAGCTGAATAAACAGAAGTGTTAAAGAAGTTGCATTTGCTAATGTACAAGAGCAGACAAAGGAACTGGGATGTCAATGAAAGAGTATTCACTATACCGCATGGTTATCTACTGTTTATATGCATATAAGCATGTTGTTATAAGCATGTTTGATCTACCTTGTTGTTTTGTTCTCCATTTAATATAATAATTCAGAAAAATCAAGTGACTAACATTTGCAAGCAGGGCAAATCAGCTCATAGCAGCAGAAAGGTTAGTTTAATTTTCTAGGCTTCTCAGTGACAACTTGAACAGGTGTTCAGTAGCGTCTCTTTTCAACCTGGACCTGGCCTGTTCTGCTGCCAGTCAAGCTCTGGCAGAAAGATTATGCAAGGGAAGACAAGGCCAAATATCTGTGACAGGATTTCCCTGTCTCTGCTACCCATACGCATTTGTATTTTCTCACCTGGAACATTTGATTTTGTTGGTGCCTGTGGTTCAGCAAAAAAGCTGAATTAGAAAAGACAGGTTATGTTTTGCATTTCCCACTGACTCGTGGTGTGACTGGACTGTGTGTGTCATCTCTGTAAGCTTCAACTTCCCAATATACAGGGTATCATACAAAGGCCACAAGAGAGAAGCCTACACAGAAAGTCTTCATGTTGGCATGTTATAAAGAAACACATTTGGACCTAAATGAAGCCCCTAAATACAAAGCAACAAAATTTTAAAGCCTTCACTGAGCTTCACAGCTCAAGACCTATCTGCAGTAAGCAAAACAACCTCCAGTCTCTCCCACCTCTGCTCACAGCCACTCGTGTGTGTTAGGGTAAACACTACTCCAATATCACAATAACATACATTTACAACAATATGGAATAAAACAAAATTCAAGGAAGTGGAAGGGGAAGAACATGAAGAAATATGTTTTGGTGTGGCACTGAAGATTGCTAAAAGTTTTCAATAATCAAGTCAGAAAGTCTTATAGTTGCATGAAAGCCTGGAAAAGGATTCCTGGCTTCAGCTTAGCTATTGAATCATTCCATGGCTCAGCAAGTGACTTCACATCTTTATGTCTTTATTTACTTCCATGTATAAAAGCAGCTGTAATAACCTTTGTTATGGTTTGTAAAGGTTAATCACCTTATCAGGCACAATCTCAATTACTCAGGACTGCAGGTTACAAAGTACAGTTAGCTCAATTTACTTACTTGCAGTTACCTCATTTTATTCCCTACTTGCAGGCAGTTTTGTCAGGAAATAAAGCCCTATGATGTGCAGTACAAAGTCAGAGACCGATTATGCGAAATAACATGAAGCAATGAGGAGACAATCACAGAATAACAGGGAAGCAAGTAGTCTGGCTAGCATCTCCCAGGAGGCTTAAAAAATCTGTAAATACACTTTCAGCTGGCTCAGGGCACTTGTTTTAAACAAAAAGAAAGCTTTTGGCCTTCATTCCTTAGTTTCTTCATTCTAGTCACAAAACAAATCATGAAAGGAGTTTACCTGGAAGATGTGCTGCTAACATGCTCCAATGTCTTTCTCTTGAGAACAAAGATTTCTGCTCACAATACTTATAATCAGCCCTCAATTAAGTTAGCTTTATTCTACTCTCTCTTAGGTAAGACACAGATCATACAAATCCTAAATAGACTGTAAAAACAGAATGTATTTCACACATTCACCTTTGAAAAACAGCATCATAGTACAGATGAGACCTACAAGTCTCTGTGAGACAGGATCAGATTCCCTTTCAACTTATGCATCTATACAAAAATTATCACAGCATTTAATGCTGCTGAACTCACAGCTAAATGGAGACATTGTTACATGTGATGAAACTCTAGCTAAAAAATAATGAGTTCCAGTATAAGCCAGAGTTGATGTAAGAAACATTTTTTTTCTGACATGGATGTGTAAATATAACAAATATCTACAAGCCAGGATTGCGTCTTCACTCTTTTGTCTAAAGTGTCTTAAGATACATCCTAATTCCCAAGAGAGGTTGGAAAGCTAACTGCGAGTGCTGTATGAAAATATTTGCCCACAAATGCAAATGGCTTCATATGAAGTTCAGAAGACTTTTCCTTCATACCCCTATTTACTTATTCCCTGCAACCCCATGAGAGTCCTGCTGTCTTTTAACTACACCTAATCTACACTGCAGTTTGGATTTGAGAGCAGGATGATAGGGCACACTGGAGAGCACATCATGTTACAAGGACTCCTTCCTCACATAGTAAGCCAAATCAGCATAAACTTTCAAGTGCTTCTGGGTACCCACCTCCAAATATATTTTCTGTTCACTTTATTTTGTCTTCCAGCATTCATAAAGTTACCAAACATCATCTTCTTCCTTGTCCCTTACAGGTTTGCCAGCTACTGACAATACCACATTCTGTATTAACTTGTTATTCACATTCCAGAAGAACAGTCTAGAAGAACAAGTGGCAGCTCTTTATACTGGTATTTCTTCTGTAAATAATATGTGTACTTGTACATTATACATATAAGAGTGTGGGGGTGTGTATATTTTTTTTATATATGCACAAACACATGTAGAAACAAGTATACAGGCACATTCCAAAACAATTTATTTGTAAGGCAATTTTTTTTATGGTCAATAAATGTAATATGAAACAGAGGGAATCACCATTTGACATATTTTTGAGATGAACAAAATAAATGTTGTGAAGGTAAGGTCTTAGGTAGAGCTTAGAAACTGCATGTGAGCTCTTTAAGAATACTTCCACATACTGCTGTCATGGGCAAAGATATTTACACAAGCAGCAAGGAAAAGGCAGTAAGATATCTGTAGGCGACTGCTGGAAAAGAAAGAAAACACCATCTAAGTACAAATCCTGAAAAATGCAGAGTTTTAAAAGTGTGGTTGACAAATTAGACTACAAAAATAATAATCTCACTTAAAAGACCAGGTCTTCATTGTATGCTGTTCTTCAAATTGACTAAATCTTTGCACCAAAACACGTTATATGGCTTAACCTGGTTTACCTAGAGGTTTAATATTGTCAGAAATGAGCGCCTATGGAAAACCTTGTAATCAAAAATGCCTTAGAGACCCTTGAAATATTAAATGTCTAAAGAAAGCCTGTAAATAAAAACAGCCAGGCTCCTTCAACTGTACACACAGGAAAATCATCAAAAGCTGCAATCGCTTTGCGAGCTTATGTGCCATTCCCCTGGCAGGGCTAGCTACCCCGCTGACACGTGGCAGTGTGGTATCTTAGGTGTCAGCCTTCATGGCCTTGAGCTTTCCTGAGGTGGTGCTGCTCTGCTCTGGGCTGAGCACCAGGCCATAAGTCTCTCCACCTGCACTGATGCTACAGGTTGCACAGAGTTCAGGCACCCACCGTCCTGCTGCTCAGATGTCTGAGACCAGTGGTATAGGTGGATTACCTAGCTTTCTGAAAACAAAACATCTCTTTTTCAGCATTTAGAAGCAAAACTAAGGCGCCTACAGGAATATTGACCAACAGCCCTAGTATCTTCAAAATTGCCTAGATGAAAATCATCTCTCTGCTTGCTTTTGGTCTTACACACCTCCAAAAAGTAGCTGGAGAGAAAGGGGCACAACCAGCTTCCCTCATCTGCTTTCTCCCAGTCCATTCACAGACTGCCTTCGACTCTTGTTTCAAGGCAGGCTCCTAGGCTGATTGCTAGGGGACTGAAAGTCAAAGGTGGCAGCTCTGCCATGTCCATTCACAATCCCCCTGTGCTCCCTGGATGGTGAATTACCTCAAGACAATCTATTCTTTCTTTGCTGTTTTTCCAGACTGGTTTCTATTCAACTAAGTGCTTTATGCTCACACAATAAACAACCCAAAGGCTTGCCCAAATACAGCATTCATGTTCACAGAGTGGTCCGTCAGTCACACCTGCATTTTCTATCACTGTATTTTTTGCCTTCCCTAAACGAATACCGCTTCATTTGCCATGTCTCCTTACAAAGCAAATACTGCTTTTGGCTCCTGCTGAACACAGCTTGCAGCAGGCTGCTCAAGGAGGAAGGATTGTGGCAACTGAACCATAGGCACAAAGAGCAGATTGCATGGGAAGAAAGCAGATACATGTTCCAGCCCATGGGAACCAGGTTGTCTCAAGCAAGAGGGAAACAGGAAATAAAAACAAGGAAGCACAAGAATCGCATGACTTTAAGTACCTTCTAAGTGCACAACACAAGGACAGCTGGGAGAAATCTTTGCCAAAATAGCACGTACCAGTGCCAGTATATTTCCATATGGCTCTCCTGCTGATGCCTGTCTAGGGGGTATTACAATCCAGGCCCTATTATGCACTTTCTGAGGACCCTAGAGCAACAGTGTTGCCTCATCTCAGATATAAGAGTGTCTCCCAGTGGGTATGCAATGACGGCTTTCTTGAACTAGTCGAAGTGTGTTGGCAGTACACAAGTGTTTCCTCTTGGTTAGGCTCCATAAAAGCCTACACAGCTTCTAATGGTGCATCGCATCTGCCTCACCCTATCTGTTACTGAACCAAACAATATGCATCAGTCCTTCAGTACCCGGGTTTTTCAAAAGATAATGTACCTCACATGGGAAGAGACACACCAGTGATCTAAGGAGATCCAATTCTGCTGTTTTGAAAAAACTTCTTTTTTCTCACAGCAGCAGTAAATTTGTTTTTGTACTACTTAGCTTTCAAAAATTTTTGAAGTCTCCTAAATTGTACAATACCAGTGGAAAACTAGTCTCATGACTGTGTTATCAGTGCATTTTATGTAACATGTTTGCAGTGAATGATTAAACAAAAAGATTATTGCTTAGTAAGTTTTGAGTAGTTGCCCAGAAATCATGCACGCAGAGCCAAATACTACCACTGATGTTTAAGCACTTTTTAAAGGATTAACTAAAGGAGACAGTGCCAAAATCCATCCTTTGAACAGAGAGGTGTGCTTGCCAGTGAAACGTCAATGACAAACTCAACACAGGTTTGAAACTTGATTCAAAATGCACAAGGAACTTCATTCTCCCATTGCTTTAGATATCAGTCCTACCGTACAGTGAAGGATGAATCTGTGGTAACAAAGCTAGTTAGGGCCATGGTTCAGGCAAGTGGGGATGTGCAGGCTTATTTCTTTGACAGTTCTCTTTGTGCTCCCGTTATGAAAGTCCTAAATATTCATGTGACCCAATAGGCTGTTCAGGAAAAAATTGACATTTGTAATGCTGTGAGTACTGTTCACTATCAGATAGTTCACAGAGATTTCATTATTTAAGTATCAAGTATTTGCTGAGTTGCTGATTTTGTAACAATTTTCAGATCAGGCACATCAAAAGTTCTGGTACAAATACTTAGGCAAACGCTGTCACAGAAGAATTGACAAGGTTCCCTGCTGCTTGGAAAATACAGGGGGTTTAGTGCCACCTCACAAAATGTTTCTGAAAAGCAAAACCAAAACAAACTACAAATGCCACTGCAGATTTTATAACTAATTACCTTTATTAAATGTTTTTGCAATTCATTCAAGCCTAATAAAAGGGCTTGTTTATACTTGAAAATTAATTCTGACCAGGACAGAGTACCTGCACATTGCAATAACTAGTGCAGAAAAACTAGAGTGTGAAAACCTGTTCTGGAATGTCTGCCTCGTTCCACTTTAGATCCACTCTGAAAGAAAGAATTTAGGATCTGAGTTGAGAGCTCTTTTTTTAGAAGTACTTGAACTTGATACTGTCTTTCATTGTTCTCTCCTTCCTTTTCAGTAGGCTTTTTGGCATACATTTAATTCAGCTCTGCAGTAAGGATAAAGGGAATAGTAAAAAAAAAAAGGGAGTCCTTCTGAAGCCTTTTATTGTGTCCTGCCAACATCTTGAATTCTACAGCAAATGCTGTAAATAATGATCTCTGGGTATCTGAGGCCTCTGCTTGTACTGGGTATCTGAGGCCTTGAGGCATTTAGGTTCAGAAGTTCAGGACTTTGAATACAGCAATGATGACACTAGTAATCGGTGGCTCTTGAGACAGTTTTTTTTACTTCTTTTTCCTGTAAGAGGGAGAACAAGCATGCTCATTGCCAGTACCACATAGCAGGTCAGAACTGCTTATACAATTACTTTTAACCCTTGTAGAATGGGATGATCAATGTCCTCCAGGGAGGCTCATGAAGTTAAAAAGGAAATACTCTCTCCTCTGCATATGCAGTCACCCTATTGGGAATGCCTGACACAGCTGTTGAACAATATATATATAAAATTAAAAAAAAAATCAAAGCAGTAGCAATAGACAGCTCCAGATCAAGGCATTCTGTATTTCTTTTCCTTGGCTGTGATTCTGACTGTCTTAAAAGCTGGTGCTCTGAACAAAACTGGTATTTGTATCCCAGCCTTCAGCTACCGAGGCAGGAAGCCCAGTTTTCGGTACTGTGCTCTTGATCACAAAGCATATACCTGGGGCCAGGATTTGACGTGACAGTTTTGGGCTGACCGCTACCAGATCAAAACCACTGTGGCCACAAGCTACACAGAGCTCATTCAGTACAGATTCAGCTTATTAAATTTTGGGAGTGGAGAGAGGGGAAGTTTATTTTGACTGATGTTATGCAAGATGAGGCATAAACTGTCCTGTTGCAGATAGCATAGAGTCTACAAACTCTATATGATGTGCTTTGGTGAATTTGATAGAAATTAAATCATCAAGTATATTCATCTCATCTGTGTCAAATCATGGCTTCAGGATGCTTCAGAGGTGGACAGAGCCAGTATCTGTGTACACTGAAGCTGGGGAGTTAGATACCGATACATACAGACGCTCACCAGAGGCACCAATTACTCCGGCAAAACTGCAACTATAAATTGCCACATCAGGACTTCGGCGAGCCTCGGATTCTGCTGATGAATATTGCTGCTGGAGATGATATCTAAAGAGCCGCTGAACATGCCACTGATTTTCAGTTTAAGAAAACCAAAAGAGAAAAAAACAGAGATGCAGTGTCTCTGGCAGGAGTGTCTCCAGGCTTCAGCAGCATGAAATGGCTGGCAGCAAAACATGCATTTTAAAATATGTAAAATCTCTGTGTGTGGCAACAGTTACAATACTTAACCAGGTACATTAACACTTGAAACCCTCCGTGGCTTGGGTAGGGAGCCACTGGAATAAATTTCAAGTAACCTGTATGTGTTATCTTTTATTTCAGTTAAAAGTATCCAGTCAGAGCATGATACAAACTGAGCTCAGGGACATGGAATAACAGCAGGAGGTCTTCCACTGGTTTTCCACTAATTTGTAAGATGTAGCAGCATCAATCTAAAAGAGACAAGATGTTTCAGATTAGGAGAGACTATCTGTATTGTTTATGACTGCTGCAGGGAAATGTCTTGATTCCTATCCCACATTAATTCCTTGCCTCCATGTACTGTTCTTTTTTAAAATGCCTGGGAAGCACATTTCCCTGGGAGTCTGAGCATTTCAAAGGTCTGGAGTAATCTCACAGAGTAAGAGAGACAGAGAGAAGACTGTCCATTCTGAAATATGCATGTAAATATTTGAGCCACACAGCTTTCCACATGAAAGGATGTATCAAGCTGCTGTGTTCTCATCAGCTCTATTAAGCAAGACAGCTCTTAAATTTGTCAGAATGGACCATATTTCCAGCTGGTATAGATTACTGTGGCACTTCTGGCTTCAGTGAAGTTAAGCAAGTCACAACAGCCTTAGATCAGTATCTATTCATGTGCCTGCGTCCCCAGCCTCATGCATTCAAACTAGTGTATGAAACACAAAATGTGAACTTACAGGCTGCTTTTAGCCTCAAAGTGCATAGATAGCCTGAAGTACAAACCTACACCCCATCAGTTTCCATGAGCTCACATACTCTCAGCTTATGTTATCTTGCACTAATATATCATTAAAAGGAAGTACTAAGACAAATTAAACAAGCTGAGTGAAAGACTTATCAGGTTGGTTTGTAAAAAAGCATCATACTGGCTCCACTTCATCCCTAGCATTAATTTCTAGTTAAATAAGCAATTGTAAGTGTCTGAGAAATCATATTTACCGTTCACTGAGAGAATTATGCTTTGCTGTACTTCTTGCTTCAAGTTTTTGTTGGTATACACAAGAGTGAAAGACACAGCCCTGATAAGCAGCATCCAAAACACTTTCCTGATCTGCAGTGAAGCAGCCATCCACAAATCTTTTGGGCAATGAAGCTCCAGGAATTGATCCTCAGAGTCCTCCTCCTGCCCACAACAGAACTTTCTTTCCTCCACTGTGGCCAGTCACATTTCCGAAGGAAAGAACTCAGGGCAGAATTCACAATGGTGCTCAAGGAAATACCTGAATTTTATGTCAATTGTTAGGGTCTTTTTATTTATTTATTTATTTATTAAAAAGGAAAGGAAAAGGGGGAAGGGAAAAGGGGAAAAGGGAACGGCAAGACAAGGTAAGGCCAGTTGTACTATCTTGTGAAAAATGGCTATTTTTAATAGCCCATTTGAAACACTTCTCTTTTCACATACTTCACCATAGCTCAAAACCTTTTGTGCTCAAAACCTTTCAAGCACTCACTTTTTTCCCTAATTTCCTGATGCTCAATGTAATATCCAGCAAGCAACCTCTTCTTTTTCCAGATCAAAGTTCAAGAATCTCTACTTCTCTCTTCTCCTTCAAACCCCTATATGCCAATTTTGAGCATGCCTAAATACCTGGGTACAAGGTAGTTAACCTGGACTGAAAATTGAGTTTCAGCAGATTGTTTAAACTACACAAAACCCTCATGTTAGATGCTGTACAAACATTGGGCTCTAGTGTAGTTCAAAATGATCCCCTTTCCAAATTCATCATGGATAAAGTAAGGAAAGGTAAGATTATGGGCAATCCTCAAGATGTACCACGTTCTTTGGCTGAGGAAGGCTTTACTGTAAAATTAATTGGTTTGTAAGTACTGTTTTTCATGGCCATTCTGTAAAGTCTGCTTGGTTCATTCTTTGCCATACGCAAATGATCAAAAATTATAAGTTAAGACCTCCAATAATCAGCAGCTTTTCTAAAAAATAAGTAGCTTATTGGAGTATTTATTTTCCTTTACCTTCAGGATATGTTCAGTGACTTTCAGTTAAGCCACTTCAGACACCATTTTTCACAAAAAATTGTCCTGCTTCATGGATATGGTCAAAGGAACAATTTCTGGTGAAACACACTTTCAAGGCACACATGAAAAAACCCATAAGTTTAAAAAATAAATCTGGCTGAAGAACTTCTCCAATATACGTCTTCAACTGTTAAACTTAGAACTGCTATTGCACAGACCTACTATCAACTTGAGAGAGGAAAAACACCCTTAACGGGCATTAGGCCCATTCCTCAACCACACACACTGCTTGCCAAGTCCACGCAGAAGCTGCTGTAGAGTTAGGTGTCTTCTGCATCACATGGCATTACCACCTCCCAGTGCTCTTCAATATGATCAAATATTACTCTTCCTTTGCAGGCACCCTGTTCACCATGTATCACCCCACTAACAAGCTATCACAATACCTCATGTGCTCTGGAGCAAATGGCTTGTCAGGCAAACTCATACCTGCCCACCACTGAAAGCTCTTCACAGACATGCTCAAGGACGAAAAAGCCAACAGGAGAGACCTTACCTCCTTACAAAGTCCTCATGCCAGAGAGGCTGTCAGAGGAACAGGGGATGCATGTAAAAACACAATTGGTTCTTCTCTACAAAACCCAGAAATTGTTCCACTAAAGCAACTCTTCCCTCCAAAACACCACAGCCTTGCGGGTAGCTATGGAGTCCCAGAGGTCCCCAGGGAAGTGCTCAGGGCAGAAATCCTTCCCCACCCCTGGCCTCAGGGCATGGGATACTGTTTAAGGAGCCTCTGCTCTTTGCTCCAGTGTTCCCCAAACACATCTCTCCTGGAAGATTGTTTCATACTTGGGAGTCTGGTAGGGAGAAGAAACTGCAATGCGAACAACCGCATTCACTATCAGCAGTGTGGAAATAACCCAGCTCTTTTTTCAACTGAAAATAAAGGCCAGATAACTTTAGGCTCCATGTAAGGCTAGCAGTGCCTGCAAACATTCCTGGGTATAGCAGCTCAGTCGTCTATGCTATTAAGTTGTTCTCACAGTGTGTTGCATGATGTTGGCCTACAGCTTTTTTCCAAACTTTTCTGGACTCTGTTAGGGAGTTGGTGCAGGTAGGAGACCATTTCCAATAGGCAGATTGAATGCAGGCATCCTGCTCTGGAGGCTAACACCAATGTGAGCCACTGGGAGCCACAAAAGATTAGGACTTTTTATATTTTAGTACAAAAGAATTAGGTTCTCTGCCCCTTACATCTTTTGCTACTTTTATTTCTACTTTTCTAAGATTTAAAATAAAAATCTTAAGTCCTTCTGGAATTGTCAGCCTAACTTTACATGGGAATTTACAAATTAGTCCAGGAACAATTTTGTTTAAATGACTAAAGTGAATCTGAGTCTCAGAAAAATGTGGATCTCAATGCAAAGTTTGTTGGTTGAGTCCATGTCTGATTTTACTATAAAGCAAATTATGCAATAGGATAACCTGCTTACTGTGTTAGTTGAGTCACCTTCAACAAAAACTTTCATAGGAGGTGACATAACATCCTAGCAAGCTTATAGAATTAGTGACTGTGCATTGACTGTGTGACAGGAACGATGTTGGAATGGAAGATAGAGAAGGTATTTTCTAAGCTCTAGGTAAGTAGGTGGCTTTAACCTTTAGCTTTTATACCGCAGGTCCCCAGGCATAGGTAAAACAAACATAAAATGATGTGCAAGAAACACTACACACCATTTGAATTCCCCGAAATAACGCAAGAATCATTTTGTTCAAGCATGTATTGCAGAGCTAGTAACTTCTGAAACAAGAGGTCTCGAATTACTGACGTTGCTCTTTGGCTTTCCCCTCCCCAATTCAGATTTTTCTTGAACCATCTTGGGACTGCAAGGGTTCAGTGGCTTGCCTGTGCCCTTCAGGAGCAACAAGCTTTTGGCTCTGCTCATTTGTTTGCAAGAATTTAATGGAATCTGTAATCGCAAAAGCTGGCTCTTTTCCCAGGTTATGTGTGATTCTGGCTAACCAGAGGGCAAGAGGGAGCAGTGTCCAGCACATATATTCTTTAGAGGTGGTGAGAGAATGACTTAACAGAATCTCCCAAAAATATCATTTAGTTGCTTTGTTGCATTTAACTATTGCAGAGGTTTTTTGTTTGATGTTTAATTTCTTACTGAACCTTGAGCGACCTGGTAGGACATATGACATCAACTATGTGTAATGATTTGTTTGTAGTTAGTTACTATTAACACTACCAGGCAGCTTAGTCAATAATAATAAAAAAGGCAAAAGCCCTCAACAAATACTCTTTATCTGTATTTAAAGGATCTCCCTTTTTGTGTCTCTGATGGTTGAGGAAATTAATAAGCAGTGTGGAAAAGGTTAACGTTGTGGAGCAGAACTAAAAATACATAAATAAATTACTATATATGCGTTTGTATCAGGACATGTTTTGTATTGACTACTTGTCTTGCTGCTAAACTGTCCCTAGTTTGTCAGACCTGCTCCAGAACTGCCCTGATGCAATTTTTTCACTTTGATCTCTCTCTCTTTCTCCTTCCTTATTTAAAACAAATGTGTGAATGCAGCCTTTGTTTCGGTAGGTCTTGACGTACAGAATTACCTCGTGTTGACATCCATCTTATCTTTCCAATCCCAATTTCCAAACAACACCAACATAATCCATCTATCTACTCAAAACCTGTAATTACTGTGACCAATATTAACTTCAATTTCTTTCTCAGTTGTGTCTCCAGCCTAACTCCCTTTATTTTCCAACTCTTTCACATAAATACTCCAGTTTAGGTATAGGTTATGGGCATGATGTAGGCCCAAATGCATTAATAAATCAAACCAGGCAATCCTAACTGTCTTTTCTGATCCACTGCTCTTGTGAAACTCCTTAGAGTTTATCTCTATAGTATTAAATGGCTTCATGTCTCTATGATTTGCTTTATTTACTTTCATTGAAAGTTTTTGTGCAACTGACGTTTTGGTGTTTAGTTGTATAGCACCTGGAACAGCAAAAGCCCGGTCCAGGCTTACTGACTTACTAAAACACAAAGTGAAATCATTGGTATATGGCAACCTCTGTATACGAAAATAAAAAGAAGATATAATTGTGTTTTTAGAGGCTGGCATGGCATACACATACAAACATCATGGTGATTATATCATTTGCACAGCTCGTCTGCATGTCCCCTGGAAGCCCAATTCAGTACTGCTTGTACTGCATTAGATTGGATGTACATTACAAGGAGATAATTGAAGTGCTGGGGCCTGGGCTGTGGGCCCTGAGTTGGAGTTGACCTATGGATGAGTCACAACCCAGCAGTGTGTTTTGTTCCCCAAGTGGTTTCAGGCCTCAGCGGCAGAACCTGGCCCACCTGTGTGAGGATCTGCCTTCCCCAGGTGATCATGGTTGGGGTGGTGGATGAGGCCAGAGATATATCAACCAGGAACTGACCAGTTTGTGAGAGGAAATAAGGAGTTGGTCAGTTTGAAGAGAGTTCCTGGGGAAAAGAGTTCCTGTTGGGGGCAGCTTGCTGAGCTTGCTCTTAGTGGTGTGCTCCTCCTTGGCTGATGTGAGATGGAGATGAATAAAAGATGAAGGTACGCTGAGGGGCTGTTGTTGAGCTTGGTGTTGGCCTGAGGAAGAAGAGAGCTAGCAGCACAATTATGAAACTTTAAAGCACTTAAGGGGGAGTTACTGTAATTTGGTTCAGGTTATCTAAAGGTTAGATAGCCTGGTTATAAGATAGGAAAGCTTAATTCACTATTTATTCAGGATAGCAGTCTCCTATAAAAATACCCAGAAACTTTCCCAGATATGTGGGAACATACTGGTACCAGCAGGATGCTACACTATTTCCAGGTACTAGGAGCATATTTATCAGAAGAGTAAAAGTCCATGGCTTGCTTAAAAGAATCAAATAAATAATTTCACAGAGTACAGGGCAGAGGTGCATTAACAGCCTTATGCAGGAACAAATTGCATAAATTTCTGATCTAAATAGTTCCAAAATCATGCAACAGTTCCAAGACCATGGGGGCATGCGAGATTGAGATGTAGTGAGGAGTGATTAAAACAATCTTACTCTGTGTGGTGGTCCATACCTCTAGCTGTTGTATTCTGAATTACTAGGCTGGAACTACATTGGGTCTGTTTAATGAATAGATTTTTCTTCAGAAATTATTTTGTCAAACTAAATGCATGTGTTTGAAGTATCAGTTTCAACTTTTTTGCCTAGATTTTGCAAGTCCAGTGTACATAGGAGAGGAAAAACTTAAATACAGAGATTGACCTTTTCACTCTGCAAGGAGAAGTTTCAACAAAGTCTGATCAGAGATTTCAGAAGATTTCAAAAGTTTTGAAAGCCTTGGAGGTATTTGTAAAACAGAACCTGGTTTTTTATGGCTAGTTCCAATGTTGACATGCACTGAGAGGCAGAGCAGGACCTGGCATTCTAGCTAACCCAGCATGCTGTGCTGACTCAGAAGCATAGCTGGAGACTAATAGGACTCTGGCTTACACAGACTAGCAGTTGACAGGGTCTTTTGGCCAGCCTTATTACTTTGGTGTCTTCTATTTTCTCATCAAATGTAAAGTGAGACTTTCTAGCTAAGCCTACTACTGCTGCATTACTAGCTGTGCCTGCATTCTTTATTTCCAGTACAATTTGCAGTATCAGTGTAAAACTCACAGCTAGAATCTTTCCCCTTTGCTTGTATCAGACAATAGTACATAAGCTGTTGTCTTATGCAGAATTTTGCAGCTAATGCAGTAGAAGAGATAACTGTGAATCAAAGATGGCACCAAGGGGGTTTCACTTGCAATGGACTATGTTCCACTTAGGGGTTTCCTAAGAAGAAAAGGATATAGATTGAAGATAGTCTCTCAAAGACCTGCTTTCTGACATACAGCAAATGAAAAGGAAACGTGCAGTAGTTTAATCAAACGGATATCCAATTAGATTATGATTGTGTCAGAAGGACAGTTTTATCTTTTCTATACTCAGTTTTACCTGAGTGTAAACTGCTGGAACAACATTGATTCAACCTGAGCAATCATGAAATACTATTATTCAAAGTGAAGCCTTTCCAAAATGTCCTTGCAGGTTCCAGAGTCTCTCCTGCTGCCAAAGTAATTTAAACTTAATGCATTAACATTATTTAAAAATATCTCTCTGCTTTGGAGAAGAGTTTGGAGCTAGCTGCCATCCCTCTCAGCATATGTAAGTGATAATGGCAGGTGAATATGTACTATACAGTAGCTTCGTATTTCTCCCATTAGGATTTATGTCACTTTCTATTTTGGAGAGCTGACTGTTTACTAGGCTATGCTTCATCCCCCTCTTTCCCCTGTACCATAACCTTGTAACTCAAGATGTCAGTGGCAGTATTGGGTTTGCAGTGCTCTGACCTTTTGTCCCTCTACTTGAAGTTGACTGGTTTTATCCTGCGATGGCTGCTGCTTGGGTTACACTGATAACCTTTCATGACATGCCTGGTGAACTTCCCAGCAGAAACAGGAAAGGACCCCAGCTTACCTCAGTTCAAATAGCAGCAATTAAGAGCTGGGTCCCTGTTAGGCTGGGATGGTGTTAGATCTTTCTGAAATTGCCCTGGAAACACATGGGGCCATGAAGGGACTTATCATTTAAGCCTTTGGGTGGCTGATTCACAGGTGACCCAGAAATCACTTGAATTCACATCCTGGGCCTCTTTCTCCAGTTCTTATTCAGGCAAATACTTAGTGAACTTTTTAGATATTTTGCCTAGTAAAGACAGAAGAATCAAGCCACTTGTGGAATCCATCTTATATATTTAACAAGAAGCAGCAACTCCTGATCCCTATGCCACTGTACATCACCTCCTCCACATACACTTGACCCCAAAAAGATACCCAGAGAAGGAATGATATGACAAATTGGAAGACATTGAATTATTTCGTCATTCCCATCTGGAGGATTTCTACCTAACCTCCCTGGGAGTTTCATCTGTGTGCCAGCTGTGAGATTAAACTGGAATCAAAGCACTGGCTGACAGTGTTTTGTGGCCTGGTTCATAGAACAGAAAAATACTTTGTGGAACCTGGACAATTATTGACATTTGTTAGTAAGGCTCTGGGCTTTTTTATTTATTTGAAATCTTTCAGCATATCTAAGATAAAACAAGACATGTACACCCTTTCTCTTGATTTCTGATATGTGACTGAGTTTATCTTTCTATATCTTTCGCTTCCAAAAGGTTTTATTTTCCGTTTCAATTTTCTGTGACTATCCCAATCTGGACTATAAACTTTGTGTTCCTTTTCATATGCAACAACTCATGGGGGTAAACACAGTTCTCAGGAAAAGATCAATAAAGTTCCTATCACCTAGCAAACAAAGCATTATTTTACATCTCCTCTTTGTGTAGCGTTTGAGTTAATTTTGGCTTTGACATACTTAAAAACTGTGCCTTACTGAATAGCTGGTTGCTGCTCAAAAGGATGGTTCCACTTCCTCTGACCCCTGGTGGCATCTTCCCACCTTTCCGCTTGGTCAGCACAGGTACTTTTCTGATGGTATGAAGAACCAGGTCAGGAAGTGTAGCTGGCAGAAAACTAATCACTCTTTTTTCACAGTTTAGTTTTTTGCTGGTTTAGTTTGAATGAACTCACAGAGGGTTCATAAAAGTACAGAACATATTCTGAAACTTTACTTTTACCGTTTGGTAAAGAATGGTAGAAAATACTTTTCTACCAAAAGTAGACTTTTATCTAGTATGACTAGAATCTTTCTATATTGCCATATTTTCATACTGTGGTCTCTTACATCACCCTCAAATTTTGACAGTTCTGGAAAGCTGAGTGGACAAGACTTCGACTCCTTCTAGCGCATACCTCCACACCTTACCTTCCCTCCACCTCCAAAACACATTCAATTATACTCAAGGCAACACAAATTTTGGGTGCTTTTACACATAATTTACTAAGAAGAAAAACAGACTTATTTTGCCTTTCAGGTATTTTAATGAGTTACTAATACTTTTCCCAAGCAACATTCTTTACTTTTAATCATTAGCCTTTTTTATTCAGCCCTTCTTTAAGGAATTAAAGTCCATTTCCATAAAGCCATCGCCTATCAGTGGACACCTGAAATACAATCAACTGCTATGTCCCCTACATTTCATAGTCATATTTTATAGCACTTTATTTTTTTTAATGTGGATGCACAGACAGAAAGTTTATACTTATACATAGAGAAGACTCATTTGCTTTAATTACTCAGAAGAGTAACTGCTGAGCATTCTAGTACCTCC
Organism: Brachypteracias leptosomus; assembly: GCA_013401335.1. NCBI lineage: Eukaryota > Metazoa > Chordata > Aves > Coraciiformes > Brachypteraciidae > Brachypteracias > Brachypteracias leptosomus. The sequence goes on from VYZX01032163.1 coordinate 71,432, forward strand.
AGAAGCCAAAATATGCTCTTTCTTAAATGGCTAGAAAATAGACAGCAGCAAGGGAAGGACACTGACAAGGCCTTGCTGATTTATGCTAGCTTCCCAGTTGAGCTGTCATATCCAGGGCTGCTGGAAGAGGTGGTAGACCTTTACATTGAATCCTCGGTTTGTCTGCCTGACCTGCCAGTTAACAGTTAATGCATTTCCCAACAGTGCTCTGTGATAAAGGAACATGCTCATGGTTTCATAATGCATTTTTCACTGCAAGTGCTGTTTCCGTTAGTTAAAAGTCTGTTTTTCCCTATTTGCAACAGGGTTACAAAACTCCACTGATTTTCATACTTTGGAAAACAGTGGCTGATATATTGTACAAATTGAAAGCCTTTTTATCCACATATGTGACTTCTTCAGAGTTCAAAGTATCATCCTTGATAATGATGAGAAATGCTGACCTGGCTCTTACATGTCTGATAAGTGTGCACAAAACAGGTGAGTGAATTAACAAACCAAGGGCAAAAGGCAAAGATCATGCATGGGATTAAGGTAGGCAGTGATCATCCCTGAAACATGCTATTTGATTGTTTCATTTTGAAAAGGCAATATGACTTTGAAGCCCTAACAGTATTTTCCATAGAGCTGAAAGGCAAGGATGACAGATGTCCCACTAGCTCGCTATCTACTGTCACAGCAAATATAGCTTTCTTGTCACCACCTACAAATCCCAGGATACAACAGCTTTCCCTCCCTCTCTCCCATTTATCCTTCTATGTCTAACTCCACATTTCCTCATCCCACCTGCTCTGCCAGAGCTCCCATCAGCTTCCCTCACAATCACTCTGCCAAGTCCCTTATGAGCAGCAGGAGTTTCCTGAGCTCATCTGCAAAGTCCCTATCCTTCTCTTAATGGCTTATCACTGTCATGCTACTAACTGCAAGCAACTGAATATACCTCATCTTTTTATAAAATAAAAGAAGGAAAGAACGAGTTTCTCATCCCAAGATGAATGGTGTTGCAAGGAAACTCACATTTGGTCAGGATTTCTCTGACATGCACTGCTAATTTTTATTGGTATCAGTGGGAACCTGCATAAGGGTCTAAGTTCTCTTGCAAAGCTTCAAATAGGGCAAGGAGATAACAACAACAAAATAAAGCTCATAAAAATCTAGAAGAAAATTATTACATCACTGACAGAGGTAATTCTGTGAATAGCCAGCATATTTTGGTATTGGACCTCGATTTTGGTTCCTACTGCTCTAGTCAGGAGGACTTTTCTTACAGGAGCACTACATCTGGCTTGAAAACATTCTCTGGACTCCAGCAATGATGTTCTTTCTTTTCCCATGTCAGGATCCGCAAGACCTTAAGGCACAACTTTCCAAGACTACCCCACAGACCATACATGCTCTTGACAGAACTCCACCTTTCTACTTCCTTATACTCAATTTGTCAAAAGGAAATTCTCAACCTCAACCACTTTACTCATAGATGAAATGAAAGATACAGGCTATGTCTACACAGCACAATGAAGATCTAGGTGTCACCAAGTGACTTATTTTCAGGCTTTGATGCAGCACAGTATGGTGAACATTAAGACCTAAAGTAATACTAAACAAGTTTCTATAATTCTATGTAACCAAACTAATGCAGCTGTGCTACTTCCAGCACTCCAGGTAGCATCTCTGCACGGCCGTGCCTTGTGGTGTGTGGACAACCTAAGTCAGCATCCACCTGGTAGCTCTGCATCATGTAAGACATACCTATCATTGCTTGTCCATGTATATGAAATGTGAGCACAGAACCTCAGTTGCTTAAAACTTCTGAAGAGCCTTTTGCACCTTCCACAGAAATACAGGGTGCACTTCTCTTCAAGCATCACCTCTAGTTACTGACTCTCTTTGCTGAAAATAACTTTCTTTTTTAAGGAGCAGAAGATAAATAACTTTGTCTCCTCCTGCCCTTCCCCTGGGGTTTTATCATTATCCTGTCTTCTCTGTTAGTTACAACTGACAAGACTGACTCAGCCAATCATCAGACTTTTTTGCTCATGAAGCTATAGTTCTGCTCCTGTTCTATACTGGATGTCCTCTGTTGAACTCGGGAGAAAAATATGTTTTAGTGCTTGAACTGGCTGACTAAATATTTCCTGCAGATGTGTAATCCTTTTAGGACTAGATTAACCCTTTGCACCTACAATATGAACAGTCACGTAGACAAATGCTATATACAGAAGCTATTCAAAATAACCCACATCCTCTGCTATTCTGATGGTCACTCTTGAGTTTTATTAAGGGGAATTGTAATCATGTGAAAGATCTGGAACCAAGATAGAACGCTTCCCATGGCTTTTCTTTCGTCAGTGCTGTATTAATAAAAAAAGTCAAAACCAAGTATCCTTGTAGTCACTAAATAAGTGTAGTGCAATTATATTTCTCAGACTGGCTTTAAAAGAACTCTGTGTTCACAGGGTACAAAACATCCAGCTTTCACAGTCATAAATACCAGTGGTCCACCCAGAAGTAATTCCCACCAGGGAATTTTTCCATGGGTCCCTAGAGGGCAAAGTATCTAAGTAAAACGCAAAGCAATGAGGCTCCAGAAGAAAATCAGCAAGTAGACATTGTCCTAAATTGCAATGCCAGGTAAGAATTAAACTTGGCAGATATTTCTCAAGGTGATAAGAAAACGCATCAAATGTACAGTGCAAGCAACTCCCTGAAATGTGTCAGAAACAACCTTCTGGCAGCAACCAAAAAGTTTCAATTCCATTGTGTATGTAAGGACACCTGAGACTTGTGTATGCAAGTCCTCAACCACCTGGGCTGGAGGGGTGGAGTGGGCAGTACCTCTAAAGAAAAAGTTCTTTAATCAGCAGACTCCCCTCACTACTAAACCTACTGTGAGCTCAGCAATGCCACCCATGGGTTTGCATAGACAACTCAATGAAAGTTTGCTCCTCTAAGCATTACCACAGGACAAGCAATGACCATATATTTTTAATAACAGTAACTTCAAAAGGTATACTCTGTAGTCAATAAGAAAATCTGAAACAGGAATCATGAAAGGCTACTAGTGTCAGAGGTCATGTGGAGGGCATGGAGCTGCCTTAAAGCTCATACATGAACCCCCATTTTGTTCCTTAGGTATTTCCTACCAAAAGGTATTTCTCCAGTGCAGACATAGCACAAAGCTACCTAGTCCCGAAGCCCCCAGCTCAAGACAGGTAAACATGTCCAGGACAAGGAAGTCCCAGTTATGAAAAGCATTTAATAAAGTGCTTTGCAACCATGTTATATTATGGGTAAGCAGGCATGAATTACAGCAACCTCCTTTTGTCCACTAATACTTAAGCTACCATTTCATAAATGACCATAAGAGAATACAGGCGACATTTCAGGCAGATATAATTTTTTATGAATTAGGGCAACATAGCAACTCATAGACCACCACTTGAATTTCAGAGCACAAATATGGTTTAACTGGAAGGTGGAGCACCAGGGAGGTTTATAAACACTCCTCATACAGCAGGAAAACCTTAAATGGCATCTCCAAACCTTGGGCAAATGTGCTATATTTCTAGATACCAGTCACAGCTGAGCCATGGTTGCTTGTTCAGTGGGTCAAACCAAAACCCTGGACTCAAGTGAACTCACACCATAAAGAAGCTTGTTTCTTAGCCAGGAACAAAGCTTTGGACTGTACTCCAAATTAGTCTTTAATGAGTGACTGGTCTTTCTAACCCTGCGAAACATTTTTTCTTTTGGTATATTTTACTCTGCCTAGGAAGTGAAAGTATCCTAAACAATAACTGAACATCCTGCCTCCCCTGCAGTAAAGTATTAAATCATAAAATTCTTGCCATTTTTCCTTGTCCTCACCATTTCTGATGGGACAGGGACCACAAAGGATGAGTGTGTGTCTGACTGTGCTGGAGCTGCTGTGACTTCAGCGCCACGTGGCTGTTTGCCTTGCTCTATGCAGAACTTGCCTCTGCCCGTGGTGTCAGCACAACATACAATAAAAAGTAATGTGCTTTGTCTCCCAGATTATCTAGCCATAGTCTCTGTGTTATGACAATAATCTGCCCAACCAAGACTGTTCCATCTGAGGAGAAAACTCTCCTCCCAAATGAGAGAATGTGACTGTACGGGGACAGTGAGTGAGGTTATCTCAGGACAGGCAGCAGACCAAAAAACAGATTGCGTCAGCATGAGAAAGGATTGGGCAGGAGCTGAGGGTGTGTCAGGGCACGCTCCCAGGCAGAGACAAACTCAGAATAAACAGGGAGAGGGTTGCTGGCTGGGGTTTGAATTAAAGGCTTTAGAAATGCAAAGAACTGGGCCACGCTAATGAGGGCACTGGCACTTTCTGTGAGCAGAAAGCTGGAGAGGAGGGTGGAGGAAAAGGGAAGGAAAGCTGGATGTGGAAAACTGTGGAAGACTTGCAAAGAGAGCTTTAGAAAGAAAGTAATCTGAAACCTCAATCTGACAGATAAACAGTACAGTTGGTCAGGAATTTGGTGATAGGGTTTCTCGTGATAAAATGTAATTAATGCAAAAACTACTATGGGTGTAACCAAAGTGCCAAGGAGTCCTTTACTTGGATGAGGTGTGGCACAAACAGAGGCTGCCCTTGCCCCAGGAGCTTAGAAATCACACTTAGGCAAGATGCAGCAGATGGCAGCAAACAGACGGGCAGCAGGAGGAGATGGGGAAGCACTTTGGGGCTTGTTTCAGTGCCGGAGCTGAACTCTGTCCCTCTAATTTTGGAGGCATGACAGGATCAGAGGCAGTTCTAAAGAAGGGTGTGCTTGGAAAAGAATGATGTGGTATTTCAGCAGAAGTTTATGGGGTACAAGAAAAAGGGCTAACAGAAGTGGAAATAGGACAGGGCTTCTTTGAAAATTTATCAAGGGAGAAAGTTTAGCACAACAAACTAATTGGAAAAAGCTGGAAGTAACCGTTTCAATAATATATGAGATGTAAAGGAGGTTGAAGGAGACACCAGGAATGATCTCGCAGTGAAACAGTCTACATCTCAGGAAATGGAAGAGACAGAGCTTGCTAACAAACTAGTAAGCAGAAGGGGAAGTACTGTGCTTAAAGTTTTAATAAAATGTTGCTGCAATTATTTTTTTTAATAGAAAGTGCCCTTTGACAAGAGCATTTAAAAGTATTGTTACCCTGAAAATATCTAGAATTTAAAATATGCTGTAAAAACTCAAGTGAATACTTGATGTCGGTAAGATCCAGAACTGACAATGAGACCTAAATTTTGTTCCTAGCTCTATTAAACCGCTACATAACTTTAAGCTAGTCACTTTACTGTCTCAACATCCCATCTGTAAAAGGGGCATAAAAACAGCCATCTGTGTGACAGACATTAATGCTTTGAAATGCTCAGATGCAGGCATCTGTAAAGGGTGTTGAAAGGGGTCTTTTCTACAGGAACTAATGCACACATTCTTCCCCCTATTTTCATTTATCTCCCTTTCACTGTCAAAGAGATATCTACAGGACTTACTTGTAATAAGCTGTCATTTAAATTTCCATCCAAGCGAAACCAGAGACTCTCTATTGCCTTAAAATACACTAAGGTAAAATCCCTACTAACTTAGGTAAATGCATCTTACAGATTGCAGTATTTTATGGGGGCTGTATCAACACCTTTTCACATTATGCTTCAAAATAGATGCCAGCAGGGTGAGCTCCAGGTTTTGGAGAAAACTTTTCTAAAACCTTGTCCTAGTAAACTCATCCTACTTTATAACCATCCACACAGAAATCCTGGTGGAGTCCATGTGGCTTTCTCTACCTCTGCAACCTATGTTCTGACTTTAATTCTAATTTATGGACATCCATCATAATTTCAATACTATGTAGTTCTTAGCCCTGCACTTACTGTATTTTAAGCATTTAATTAGTGAGCTCCTTTCAGACATTTAATTCCTTCCCCACCATCAGACAAACAGTGGATGTTCAATCACAAGACTGAGGCTTTATTTCTTTACGTCTCTATGGAAACACTGTAATTTTGAGTAATTCATACAACTTTATAATACTTCAGAGTTTTTTCCCTTTTATGAGCTATGTATAATGTCAGCATACATTTATATATACACATACACACACACAAACTAACTTCTTAACTGACATAGTCTGTATAAAGTGCTTTGAAATTTTTGTCAGGATGCTGCCATAAAAGTGTAAGCTGTTACCCTCTTGTATATTTTAAGTCTTGACATTTCAGTTGAAAAATGAACTTAAGTGAAAGACATCTGCAGAAAAGTCTTTCACATACTTTAGCAACAAGAAAAATGGATCCAAATATACTCACCACTGTTCATGTACAAAGCAGCATGAGATTTCGGTATGCTACTTTTAAAGCTAGACTTTCCTTTCCAGAGTGAATAGTGTTGCAGGGACTGCCATCCAGTGGTGAACCAAAGGCTTAACAGATGATTAAAACCAGATATGTAGGTGTCGAGGCTGAAAAAGATTCAGAGTAGTAGCCAATAATGATGCTGGAACTACTAAAGGTAGAAAGAATTTCTTTAGTCAGCTTCAGATGTTATTTACAGTGTTTAAATAAAAGACATCTATTTTTCAAATGTAGCTACACAAAGGCAATAGTTTGTACTGATGATCCAATGTAAATAAAATGAGGCTTGTTCTGTCATGGCCTAGTAAACAAGCTGCGGTTAAACACAACTCTCAGACACAACCAAAATATTACAATCCTGAATTCGCTCTATGCACCAGTCTGTCTCCATTGATTTCAGTGAGTTATAGCCTGGGTTTATTCAGGTGTTAGATGAGACAAGAAAATATTTAAGGTCACTGTGTGTTTCTACTGCCTTTTAAAACATTAGAGGGAAAAGATTTCATGCATCTAAAACTATTGCTGCTTAGACTATGAAATCAAATTATGATGTAAAACTAGTTTGTTAATCATTTTGTTAAGTAGCAGTGTGTTAAGCAATGTGTGCCTTGTGTATCTTTAAAAAAGGCCTGATGGAACATTCCTTTTCCCTGATTTTATGAGCTTTCATATTTATTGGCTTGTCTACTGTGTATATGAATCTTGGTATTGGTGACAGATTTTTCTTAGTTTGTTCCATTGTGTATAGACCATATGTTGCCTATGCTCATAAAACACTCAGTAATTGTATGTGCAGGAAAAACCCATAGTTACTCACTAAGAAACTTAAGAACTTTCACATTATCCCTGCAGAGGTGTTTTTAAAGCCAGCCCCAGGAAACAATTGCCTCCTTTTCTTAGAGTTGTGATGAAACTTTGGCAGGGTTCTTAGATGTATTTGGCAGTTAACTTCTATTGATTTAAACAAAAATTATGTACCTGAATTCCATAAGGATCTTGGCTTGTCTGCTGTTGATGTAGATTTTGGATAAAGGAGTGCCGCCTTTGTCTCCCTGGTGTAATGCCTGGGGATGCAGTAGGATTTTTGTTGTTTTCAGGATGAGTCATGCAGGCAGCAGCACAACAGATGGTGCAGAGTGTAGAACAATAAAGACAAAGATATGAGACAGCTAAGAGAAAATGGGAACAGTCAAAGGAACAACCAGAGGATGAGAGAGGCTGAAAGGGTGAGAGAAGACAGGAGATTGAGCTTTGCCACAAAGAGAAGGAGCTAATGAAGTGTGGAGTCAGTGCAAGGTGAAGTAGCTCAGATAATGGTCAGCAGGGAAAACTAAAGGACCTGTAGCTAGAGTAGATGGAACAGAGGTAGGAAAGCCAAGAGGAGCAAGGCTGATGGATAGCCAAGTGACTAGTGGGGCATAAGTGATGGATTTCAGTGTGATAAAAGAGAAAGCACCAGAGGAGGAACAAGGAAGTAGAAGAGCTGAGGATACTTTGATACCCTTTGAAGGCAGAAATACCACAGCAGTGGTGTCCTGAAACTCAGAAGCCTAGAATGACAGCAAAGAAACAAGGGATGGCAGCTGCTGAAACACAACAGCATAAATCCCTTGAAAAGGGCTCAGGCCAGCAGCAGGCCAGCAAAAGGAGATGAAACACAGTAGTTCTGATCTGGTTTAACAACCGACTGTAGCAGGGAGCAACAGAGACGCTTGAGTAAAATATGAAAGAAATTAACTTCTACTAGTCACTGAAGCACAGTTTCTGAAAGGAGAGATCTAGAGAAGCCTGCGTAATTGAAAAGTATGTCAGTGTCACTGCTGCTCCAACTCAGAAAAGGCAGAAAGAGAGAGAAAGCTCCATCAGCAAAATACTTTCTAGAAATATCACAGGCTTTCTCCAACCACTCATAGTCCTGTTCTAATACAGCAGCTATACTGGCAGATGTCTAATTGTAACACATTTTTAGGTGGAAGATTAAACATTCATCTGTTTTCCTTATCCTCAACAGCTAATTAATTTGCTGTTCTGGCAGTAGGCAGCTAATGGAGCTACTTTCTGCTGTCATGTCTAGGTCATAAAACTTCTTGATTTTTTCAGACTGAACCAAGGCCAGTAGGATTGTGTCCTACAACTGCACTGCAGGGATATTTTTAAAGGACAGATCTAGTTATTTACAAAGACCTTTCCCAAACTGTTTTTAAAGACAGAGAGCATCAGTGTTTGGAAGGTCAAAAGTTTTGTTCTCATCCATGGAATAATAAAGATGGGCAGCAGCTGGAAGACACCTCAAGAAGGCAATCACTCACCCCAAAACAAGGCCAGATGTATCTGCAGATTTTAACAGGCATTTGCCTAGTCTTTTCTTAAAGCTGCACACAGCAGAAATTCCATCACTGCCATAGATCATCTAGTCCAGTAGTCAACTATTTTACCCTCAAAAATATTTTTCTAGCATTATCCCAACTCTTCCTTGTTGCTATTTAAGCTCTATCTACTATTGATGCAGAAACAAAACTACTCCTTTCCTTATCACACTTACTTTTATGTCTCATATACTTTGAAGTTAAATGTTTTGCAAATATGTCAGTGTGATGTTGTATTGCTTCACAAAAGGCAAATACTCCTCTTCAGCATGCAGTGCAGCAGAAACCAAGGACTTGCACTGAGGAACCTGGCATTTTGCCAGTTATTTTGCAAGACAGTATCAAAAGCTACAGTCTAAACAACTGTTTTTCTTCTATCCACAGGGCCCATAACTCTCATGTATAGCTTTTTCTTCGTATGACTTACTCTTTAAAAATCCAAGTTGGATACTCATCTTTTTGCCATTTTCTTCCAGGTGCTTAAAATGTTTTCCCCACCCCCTCAAACCTTTTTCTTCAGATTGAAGTTAAGCTTATTTTTTTATTATTCCCCATCCCTCACACTCTCCATCCACAGATGATATACTGGAAGGCTGAATATAGTGAACATATTACCTATCACTCAGGAGCTGTTAGAAATAGCTAGAAGTTCTGAAATTGTTTCAGTCTGTTTACCAAATAACACACTTTAACTTTCACGGTTTACTCTAAAATAACACAACCAGTGTGAGGCCTTTCAAAATTTTCTCTCCCTGTTTTAAGAGCATACAATTACCACCAGCAACAAAGGGATACCAGTCCTCATCCCAACATTGATCTTTGTAGTGAAAACCAATACAAAATAATAGAAGGAAATTACAACTGTCAGTCTTTAGCATGCATAAGGCAGCAGATGATACCATATTGACCTAATTTACTTACAGCTAAATACTATATCTTGCAGCCTGTAGGTAGAATACCTTTGACATTTATGGAACTCATATGGGATAGTTAAGTGATGAAGTGAAACTCCATCTTATGCCTGAAGAACATTATAACTAAACTGATATCATTAAACAGGAGCCCTGCAAGTTGCCTTATAGATTATAGATACTAGATATCAGAACGCAGTGTCTCACATCTATATCAACAATTAAAACATGGTGTAAGTCAGGCATGCTTGGCTCCCATTATAGTGCCACAGCTGTTGCTCTAAAATGAGTTCACAGTCTCAGTCCAGTTCTTAGCTGATGGGTGTCCATGTCAAACAAAAAGGACACCAGCACAATTTGTTCTTACAAAAGAAACCAAATCACATAGAAACTCTCATATTCCTAGTAGTTGCTTCCTATGAAACACTACTCTTTAAGAAGCATTCAATGCATTACTTGTGTTTCTTGCTGTAAATGAAATCCAGATTTCTCCAATCATTGGTATAGCTGAAAGGCCTCAATGCAACTGCAGAGTATTGCAAAATATTCTCCTTCTAAGATTCTTACAATTGTTCCAATTCCTTTCTTGTAATGATTTCAACCCTCTTTAACCATGTTCTGGAAGAAAAATATTCTAAAGGAACTGCAAAGTTGGGAAGAAGCAATTAGAAATTCTAAAAATAGGTCAGAGCTACTGCTGCAACTCTTTTTTTGTGAGGAAAATCAGAACGCCAAAGGAAAAATACAATCATCACATTCACAAATGTGCAATACCAATTACATTGTCACAGACATTGCTATGCTGTAGGAAAAAAGTTTCCATGTATGCAGCATTTCCATGCATGTCAGGGAAAATAAATGAGAATTGCTGTCTTTCCCATACCCACATTCGCTCCCTGTATTGGGAGCAGCAGAAGAAATTTAGGATCATCTCAGTTTCTAAGACTGTAACTCTTAAGAAGTCTAAAATGTAGTGCTTCCTAATTCATATATTGACAACATATATTTATCCAAATAAAATACACAACTGGAACTGGAAATAGGTATAGTAACGATATCAAGCAGTATTTTGGAACAAGTATACAGCTTCACAAGGAGCTAACTGAAGCACTTTCAGCCTCCTAAGCAAAATTCCATTAAGCACAATATATTTAAAATTAGAATGCTGTAAATTAGTAAGAAAGTCTGACAGCACTGCTTAAAAATATTCTGCATCAGTTGATGAAAAAACATGCCAGTTTTACTTTAGGCATCAGTGTGGATGACTTCATACCAGTAAATAAACTCACCCGTAAAATACATTTTAGGTTTTAGTTAATAGTTATACATCTTTAAAAAGTTGGTATCTGGACTTTAAAAAATTGCCATGCTTATCTTTACCAGAAAGAGTATTAGATTCTCCTCAAAATGGCTGAAACGTCCTCCTCCATTCAAAAACTACTTCACTGGCACAGATCATGGCTCAATTCTCAGAGAAGGAAGAAGGGGGTCAGCAGAACTGCCACTTTGGACTTCTGAGAGGCAGAATTCGGCCTGTTTAGGGGTCTGGTTGACATAGTCCCTTGGGAGGCAGTCCTGAAGGGCAAAGGAGCCCAGGAAGGCTGGATATTCCTTAAGAAAGAAATCCTGAAGGCACAGGAACAGGCCATCCCCATATGCCCAAAGATGAGCCGGCTGGGAAGAAGACCAGCCTGGCTGAACAAAGAGCTTTGGCTGGAACTCAGGAAAAAAAGAGTTTATGACCTTTGGAAGAAGGGGCAGGCAACTCAGGAGGACTACAAGGATGTTGTAAGGTTATGCACAGAGAAAATGAGAAGGGCCAAAGCCCAACTAGAATTTAAACTGATTTCTGCTGTAAAGGACAATAGGAATGTTTCTATAAATACCTTAGCAACAAAAGGAGGGCTAAGGAGAATCTCCATCCTTTATTAGATGTGGGGGGAAACAGTGACAAAGGATGAGGAGAGGGCTGAGGTACTGAATGCCTTCTGTGCCTCCATCTTTAATAGTAAGACCAGTTCTTCTGTGCATACCCAGCCCCTCAAGCTGGAGGACAGGGAGCAGAATGAAGCCCCCATAATTCACGAGGAAATAGTGACCTACTACACCACTTAGACGCACACAAGTCTATGGGGTTGGATGGGATCCACGCAAGGGTACTGAGAGAGCTGGTGGATGTGCTCTCCAACACACTTTCAATCATTTACCAGAAGTCCTGGCTAACCAGGGAGGTCCTGGTTGACTGGAAGTTAGCAAATAAATATGACACTCATCTACAGAAAGGGCCAGAAGAAGGATCTGGGGAACTACAGGCCTATCAGTCTGACCTGGATGCTGGAGGAGTTTGTGGAGCATACCATCCTGATTACCATCATGATGCACATACAGGACAGTCAGCTGATCAGGCCCAGTCAGCATGGATTTATGAAAGGCAGGTCCTGCTTGACTAACCTGAACTCCTTTTAGAACAAGGTGATCCGCTTAATGTACGAGGGAAAGGCTGTGGACGTTGTCTACATGGACTTTAGTAAAGCCTGTGACACCATTTCCCACAGCATTGTCCTGAAAAAACTGGCTGCTCGTGGCTTAGGCAGTTGTACACTTCACCGGGTGAAAAACTGGCTGGATGGCCNGGATGCTGGAGGAGTTTGTGGAGCATACCATCCTGATTACCATCATGATGCACATACAGGACAGTCAGCTGATCAGGCCCAGTCAGCATGGATTTATGAAAGGCAGGTCCTGCTTGACTAACCTGAACTCCTTTTAGAACAAGGTGATCCGCTTAATGTACGAGGGAAAGGCTGTGGACGTTGTCTACATGGACTTTAGTAAAGCCTGTGACACCATTTCCCACAGCATTGTCCTGAAAAAACTGGCTGCTCGTGGCTTAGGCAGTTGTACACTTCACCGGGTGAAAAACTGGCTGGATGGCCAACCCCAAAAAGTGGTGGTGAATGGACTTAAATACAGTTGCTGCCAGTCACAAGCGGTGTTCCCAAGGGCTCAGTACTGGGGCCAGTTCTCTTTAATCTCTTCATCAATGACCTGGATGAGGGGATTGAGTGCACCCTCAGTAAGTTTGCAGACTACATCAAGTTGGGCAGGAGTCTTGATCTGCTTGAGGGTAGGAAAGCTCTGCAGAGTGATCTGGACAGGCTGGATCAATGGGCCAAGGCCAACTGTATGAGCTACCACAAGTCCAAGTGCTGGGTCCCATACTTGGGTCACAACAACCCCATGCAACAATACAGGCTTGGGAAGAAGTGGCTGGAAAGCTGCCCGGTGGGAAAGGACCTGGGGATGTTGGTCAACAGCTGGTTGAATACTGCATTCAGATTTGGGTTCCTCACTACAAGAAGTACATTGAGGTCCTGGAGTGCATCCAAAAAAGAGCAACAAAGCTGGTGAAGGGTCTAGAAAACAAGTTTTACAAGGAGCAGCTGAAGGAATCGGGGTTGTTTAGCCTGCAGAAAAGGAGGCTCAGGGGAGGACCTTACTGCTCTCTACAACTATCTGAAAGGAGGCCGTAGCAAGGTGGGGGTCAGTCTGTTCTCCCAAGTAACAAGTGATAAGACAAGAGATGGCCTTAAGTTGCAC
>VYZX01032163.1:85994-142757 GCA_013401335.1 Brachypteracias leptosomus
TCCTTTTAGAACAAGGTGATCCGCTTAATGTACGAGGGAAAGGCTGTGGACGTTGTCTACATGGACTTTAGTAAAGCCTGTGACACCATTTCCCACAGCATTGTCCTGAAAAAACTGGCTGCTCGTGGCTTAGGCAGTTGTACACTTCACCGGGTGAAAAACTGGCTGGATGGCCAACCCCAAAAAGTGGTGGTGAATGGACTTAAATACAGTTGCTGCCAGTCACAAGCGGTGTTCCCAAGGGCTCAGTACTGGGGCCAGTTCTCTTTAATCTCTTCATCAATGACCTGGATGAGGGGATTGAGTGCACCCTCAGTAAGTTTGCAGACTACATCAAGTTGGGCAGGAGTCTTGATCTGCTTGAGGGTAGGAAAGCTCTGCAGAGTGATCTGGACAGGCTGGATCAATGGGCCAAGGCCAACTGTATGAGCTACCACAAGTCCAAGTGCTGGGTCCCATACTTGGGTCACAACAACCCCATGCAACAATACAGGCTTGGGAAGAAGTGGCTGGAAAGCTGCCCGGTGGGAAAGGACCTGGGGATGTTGGTCAACAGCTGGTTGAATACTGCATTCAGATTTGGGTTCCTCACTACAAGAAGTACATTGAGGTCCTGGAGTGCATCCAAAAAAGAGCAACAAAGCTGGTGAAGGGTCTAGAAAACAAGTTTTACAAGGAGCAGCTGAAGGAATCGGGGTTGTTTAGCCTGCAGAAAAGGAGGCTCAGGGGAGGACCTTACTGCTCTCTACAACTATCTGAAAGGAGGCCGTAGCAAGGTGGGGGTCAGTCTGTTCTCCCAAGTAACAAGGGATAAGACAAGAGATGGCCTTAAGTTGCACGAGGAGAGGTTTAGATTAAATATTAGGAAAAATTTCTTCTCCAAAAGGACTGGAACAGGCTGCCCTGCAGTGTGGTGGAGTCACCATCCCTGGAGGTATTTAAGATATGTAGACATGCCTCTTAGGGACATGATTTAGTGGTGGACTTGGCAGTGTTATGTTTATGGTGGACTCTATGATCTTAAGGGTCTTTTCCAGTGTAAATGATTCTATGATTTTATATTACTGTTCCACCATTTGCAGAAGTGTGGAGAAAGTATCGGGGGGGGGGAAGGGGAAGAAACCAGAAAGTCTGGTCTTTTTTATCTAGAGGCATTTTTCAGCTTAACTCAATTAAGTATAAGATCACATGGACTGTGAGGGGTTCATATATGTATATACTAACTTTCAAATGCTACACAGGTTATACATCTCTTCCTGACTATTGACTAGGCATCATGTTGTGGTTTAAGGTTTGGGGAAGGGGAGGGACAGGTGGAGCAGCTATTCAACTCCCCTTCCTGCCACACTCTATAAAAGGACACAGGAAGTTCTGCTCGCCCCTTCCTCGCTGGGATTGCTGCTGGAACTGCACCTCTGTGTGGCTGCTACAACTCCACCTGGCTCGGGAGAAATCCAGCAACATCTGAGGATTGGTGTTGTATATATTTGTATATATGTATCTTCCCTTGATACCTTTGTATATTTCCCTTCCTTCAATATCCCTTTTGTTACTCCCTGTTAAAAGCTGTAATCTTAATTTCCAACTTTGTGTGAGGCCTTTCTTCCTCCCCTGGGAGGGAAGAGGGGGGGGGAAAGAGGGGTGAAACAAATTCTGCTCCATGGGGGGTTGCCCTGAACCTTAAACAGAGACACTGAAGCCTACAGAGGAGACATGGATTCAGTATTTTCTCCAGCAAAAGAGGCAGAAAATCAAGACCTCTACACTTCAGCCTGACTTTTCTTGTTGCATTTGGAAGTAGGCCAAACTTCTGGCTTTAATTATGGAAAAAGGTGTTCCTATAAGCTCCACTTTACCTTTATCACAGTTTTTCAAGTTTGTTATTGATTTCCAAACCCACAATCTAGTCCAGTTCACCCTAGAAGATATGAGAATCAAACACAGATGGGTACTGTCACTAGCTACAGGAAGTTTTCTTTCAGTCACTGAAATATTCCTGTTACTATCCTAAACCCCTAGAGGCCACCTGCTGTTACCTATAAAGAACAGCAGACATTTACAGAAAATACCAGCTTTTCTTTAACTGAAAATGTGATTCCTATAATGCATAGCAACACCTCTTCTTTGCAGTTTGGGTGTTCAGTAGGAATTTTTCCTTGGGTGACCAAGCCACCTCCAACCCATATCCAAAATGAACAAATCTCCAGTTGTGCATTCTGACATCTTCCTACCAAGCATGCTCCTAATTTCTGGGTGGTCTATCTTCTGTTCTGCATTCATTTTCCTGGTTCTCTCTGTACCTCGTGCTTTGGCAGAGGATCATACCAGATCTAATTCATAGCCTGTGGTTAAAGAAACATAAGGGATCATTCAACCTTGTTTGTTGCAGACTGAGTCATCATCTTAGTTTTACTTTGCCAAAACTATCTTTACCTTGCAATTATGAGTCTGCTCTATTTGTTCCAAGTTATGTCACCTAGCATGTAATTACAATCAAATGCATTTCATAGACCACAGACATTCAACTGTGCCATTAACACTACTGTTTAAGAGTTCATTTATAATCAGCTGCAAACTTGAAGGCTGAAGCAGAACTGCAGTGGGACAGGTACCGAGCTGGAGAGATCTATTATATTCAGTGAAGTGACTTTCTGGTTTGTCTTCCCTCTCAGATGTATTAAAAAGTTGACTTATGTATCCAGTTATTTACTTAATACAAATACTCTTCCTTGAAGGTAAGCACCAAGACAACCAAAAGATAACAGCTTTGAAAAGATTGGAAACTTCGCAGTTATAAGCCTCATAAAACAGCTTAAGTTACCTTAAATCTTAATGACAAAGATGAGCAAATGTAGATGTCACATTTTATGTAAGAACGAGGGACTGGAAGTAATATATCCTGTGGACAGATAATTAACAGCCAACTCAGAAATTTGATTATGTGAACAGTAATGCCTCATAATTATAGAAATAAACAACATTTCTCACTGACAATTACTATGCAGGTGAAAATAGTGCTTCAAACACATACGACTTGCAAAAAAGACATTTATGAAAATTTAGAGGGATCTTTCCTTCCCCTTGAATGCAATAGATCAATGAAATGTGACAGTAACATTCAATCTTTTAAAATGAAAACAAAGTAAGTTGAAGCCTTGCCTTTCACACACAAGCAGCAGCTTCAGAATTAAGTTTTCTTGGCTACTGATAATAGTATGCTGTTCAAAGACAGCACAACTTCATGGAAAATATGAGTTTTCTTGTTCCTGATATTAAAAAAAATACAACAAACCAAAACATTATTCAATAATGAAAAATAAAACTGGAATTATGTGGTCATGGTATGGTACGGCATCTCAAGCCTGAATGTAGAACAGGCCATGCACACAAGACAAAGCTTCAGAAACTGCAGAGAATTCAAATAATTTTTTAGAAAATAAGTTTTATTTGGCTCCTTCCATACACTTTTTCAAAAAGAAATGCACATTCATACAGTTTGCCTTTCCCAGTGCATGTCTGGATTTGCTCACTTAGAGCCATTAATATGAAGGCAAAAGGCGCCCTTGAAGTAATTTCAGACACATTGTATTTTGACTGTAAAGCATCCAAAGTTACTAATTTTCTAATTATAACTTGGAAAGAAATGTTTCAGGTGTTTCTGCTCCAATTCACACAAATAGCCCCACACAGGGAAGAGGAGACAGACCTGGAACAAAGAACTGTCAAGCCAATGGCTAATGCTCATTTCAGGTAGAGCTAATTATAGGTTCTCTATTTCATACTGAGTTGGGATATAAAAGAAAAACCCAGCTAGGTAACTTGCTCTTTTCAAAAGCCTATAACAGAAATGAAGAAACATTGCTTCAAAACTACAAATCAGCCATTGGCAGTGAGAGTGTGTTTGCAGAGAGAGCATCCTTTCCCTAGTTGTTTCACATGGCCAGGTCTCTTTCCTGTTGATGGCGACTATGGAAATTTGTTTCTTGCTGCTTCTTCTTAAAGATTTCATGAAGAGGAGTAAATTCAGCTCAGGCTTTCACACATCACAAGAGGTACTAACCCATCAAGTAGCCCCTACAGAAAAAATTTAAGTTGGAAAAGAAGTTAGCAAATACAGGCAGCACTCAAGAGACATATGGTCTTAAAATAAAAACTTTGGACTGCCAAAAACTCAGCTGATCAAGGCTATTTAAAACAATAAACCCTGTCCAAGGCACAAAGGGGCCAGCTTAACTACATGCTCCTTCCTCAGTTGATTTTCTTCAATGAACACTGAAAATGGACTACCCTGTCCTCCATATAGCTTCAATAATCATTTGGAATTTTGAAGCCCAGGTTACACCCTATGAAAGGTTCTTTAAGTGTTCCCTTTCTACAAACCACCAGTGTTAACTCAGTTAACACTGTTCAGTATATGTTCAGTTAATGTTCAATATAACTCAACATTTTCTGGCACTCAACCTAACTCTATTCTCTTTTTCTTCCATTTCTCTGAAGTAGTTTCTTTAAGAAGCTTAAGAAAGAGAATTGCTAAGACACGTGTACTCACTAAAACAAGAAAATAAACAGCATCGATGAAGCAAGAAAATATAGAGCAGATCCCTATCCAGCTACCTGTTGCCAGGGAACCCATCACTTCTGTGTTATGAAACAAAATTTTTAACTACATCGCAGAGGTTAAAAAAAATATTTTAGAAAGGGGGAATGATTGTCATTAAGTCAACACTTCATGGAGCTACGCCAAAAATTAACTACCAGTACCTCCAAACATCAGTTTTCAGCTATTATAAATGAAATAGATGGACTGAGAAATAAGGGGGTGTGGGGGGAATTTCAAATCCTGCATTTGGATTTTGCATAGCCTGAAAGATCCAGATCTTGCCTACTTTTTGATCTGTGAATATAGAGGTATTAAAACCGACACATATATAGTATGCTTCAATGTTACACTCAGTTTTCTAGCAACAAAAGAAACTGAGACATCATCTTTACTTTAGGACTGCTTTGGATGTTTCTAAACACTCATTACTGCTGCCATCCATTCTTCTAGTTATCATCTCTCCTGTACATCGTCACTATAAGGAACTCATTTGCCTTTCTTCAAGTTCTTTGACACTTGATTATTATTCCTCAAAGCCCTACCTTGTAATTACTTTTACTTGACCAATACATACTCAGTCTACCTTAAAATTCATTGTTAAGTCAGACTCACTAATCATATTGTCTGACATAGCAGGAACTGTCACCTTTTCTTAAACCAACATTTTTATAGTAGGTGGCCCCAAAATCATCCTACCTCATTCAAGGTAGGCTTGTTCAAAATAAAACATTGAGAAAAATGCAACTTATAGCTGAGCTGAAGATCTTCAGCATATCTCATTGTATTTTCTGTTACTCTTAAATTTAACACAGGCACACATGAGGCACTAAGAAGAAAAGCTGAAAGAGTATTAAATCACTTACGGTAATTTCATCCTCATGAAAACTCTGGCCATGAAGAAGCTCAAAAGCACGCTGACAAATCCAATAAAGAGCAAAAGAAACCTATTCAGCTTGGGGATATTTGGTGCATTGGATCGATCCAGAATTATGAATCCTAGGCCACCCATTGTGAAGAGGAAGCTGGATGCAAGCCCTTCCATAATATATTGTCCATTTACTCTAGAGGAAAAAAAAAGGGGGAGGGTGAGGAGAGGAAAAAAAGTGTCAGAAAAAGATTAGTTTTAAGGAAACTGTTTATTTTTCAAATCCCATCTACTCAACCTGCTTTAACTGTACAAATACACAGGATGATTAACCTTGATGGCTGACTTCCTAATAAGAAGTAGGTATAGAAACTGACATTATGCAATTACATGAAGGCTTTAATATGTAATATATTGCCAGGAGTGATAGTGTGCAGGGTGACCAGTCAAACATATTAGTGGTTTTATACATAATAGTGTATTCTAAGTGACTACCACACAAACTCATCAGTTTTCAGAAATATATAGCACCTGGTTTCCCAAGTGATTGGGCATGGAACCATGACCTCTGAGCCCTCCAAGTCTTATTTCCATCCTGATGTGCAGCAGTGTCCGAATCCTCATTCAGTACAAATTCCACTCAAAGCACTGTATCAGCACACATCTACTGGTGCCAGCACAAGCAAAAGCAGTTCTTGCTCGCACTATGTTTTGCTGCCAGCGCTCATGGAGCCTGCACATATTGAGTGTCAGTCCACACAGTCAGACTTCCTTCTTACAAAGCCCAGATGGAAAGAGAGGAAGCAGAAAAAATATTGCACCTGGATCACAAGTCTCCTGCTTACCACAGTCACTGAACCTTTTTCCTATAGCTGTAGTTACCAACCTCAAAATTGGCATGGATTAAACTAATGCTAATACAGAAATGAAGATTATCATTATTATCTCATATCCTGAAAATAATTTCATCTTCATGTTGTTTTCATTGACTTGCATTAAAATCAGAGAATCAGAGAATCATTTTGGTTGGGAGAGACCTTTAAGATCTTCAAGTGCAACCATTCACCCAGCACTGCCAGGTCACCAGCAAACCACATCCCTAAGCACCACATCTACATGCCTTTTAAATACCTCCAGAGACAGTGACTCCACCACTTCCCTGAGCAGCCTGTTCCAGTGCCTGACAATCTTTCTGGGGAAGAAATTTTTCCGAATGTCTAATCTAAACATCCCCTGGCACAACTTGAGGTCATTTCCTCTTCTATCACTTGTTACTTGGGAGAACAGACTGATTCCCACCTCACTACAACCTGTTATAGAGAGCAATAAGGTCTCCCCCAAGCCTTCTTTTCTCCAGGTGATAAATAACCCCAGTTCCCTTAGCCACTCCTCGTAAAACTTGTTCTCTGCACTCTTCACCAGCTTTGTTGCTTTTTTTTGGACATGCTCCAGCACCTTGATGTCCTTCTTGTAGCAAAGGGCCCAAAACTGAACACAATATTCAAGCTACATCCTCAACAGTGCTGAGTACAGGGAGATGATCACTTCCCTACTGCTGGCCATACTCTTTCTGGTAGAAGCCAGGGTGCTATTGGCCTTCTTGGCCACCTGAGCACACTGCTGGCTCATATTCAGCCAGCTGTCTACCAGAACCCCAGGTCATTTTCCACCGAGCAGCTTTCCAGCCTATCAAATCCCTGCAGTAGCTTGATTCATCTACACTGCAACATTCCTAATCCGTCTGAGAGAGACACTAGGTTTAGTCCAAGTCAAAATCCGTACATGAGGCATGTCACAGATCTCACAGATTCAAAGAACATTTTGGGTATTTAACAAGAACGATTATTTGTTTCCACACATAAAAAGCAGAGATACGAATGTAGATTTAACCCTCTTCAGACTAATTTGTTACTAAGCCATCTCTAGGTTATTTTCAGTAACAGAAGCAAAAGGCTCAAAGAAGACACTCTTATTACACATTTACAACTATGATTCTCACCCTCAGACACAAGAATACTAATTACACTAGAGTTTAAAAAGCCAGAACCAAAAGTTTCACAAACATTATGTATGCTGCTATGAAATACGATCAGATGTGCCTGTAATAACTATAAAACTCAATTTTTATATCAAAGATTTGGAATACAGAGAAGTACTACCAACTCAAAACTTTTTTTCTTACCAGCCTTTTAAAAGTTTTAGAAGGATTGATTTTTTTATGTATTTCCATTGCTTTCAATTAAAATATATATTTGCAAACCAAAGGCTTACATAGAACAGATATGCCTTATATAGAGAATTCAAAAAAAGTAAACGCACAGGCTCTGTTAAGGCAGGTTTATTCACTTGTGGTTGGGATTTGCAGCACCTCGCTTGCAGAAGCAGAGCCCTGCTCCTACCCCCTCACCTGTATGCCAAGAAGGCCACCGGTCTCTGATGCCCGTGCTCGTCTGTCATTGACCCCACGCTGGGAGGTTCCACAATCACGTCGTAGATAATCCCTGTGAGGAGAAAAGCAAGCACCACCTTTGACTCCTGTCCGCAAACAGCGAGAACGACCTCAACACCGCGGTGGCGCTCGGAGGTGGCCGAGGTCCGTGTTTTACGAGCGGTTTGGAGCTGGACAAGGCGGCGGCGGCAGCGGATCTGCTGCCCAGGGCAGGTGCCAGCAGCCACCCGGGGCAGGGGAAGAGCGAGTCCGTAAGCGCGGCCTCCCGCCCTCCCCACTGGCCCCGGCCTCACCTCCGGTGATGAGGAAGT
The DNA here is from genome assembly GCA_013401335.1 of Brachypteracias leptosomus. Classification (NCBI taxonomy): domain Eukaryota; kingdom Metazoa; phylum Chordata; class Aves; order Coraciiformes; family Brachypteraciidae; genus Brachypteracias; species Brachypteracias leptosomus. The sequence goes on from VYZX01032163.1 coordinate 94,220, forward strand.
AGGACACCACCACCAGCGCGTAAACCGTCATGGCCGAGGGCATGTGCACCCAGCTCGGCCGCTTCAGCTTGATGTTGGGGCACTCGAGCACGGCGAAGGGCAGGCGGTACAGCGTCTCCATGGTGGCGGCGCGGCCCTGGTACGGCCCAAGGGACAGCCGCGGCACCGCTGCTCCCTGCCCGGCTCGCCCGCCGCTGCCGCCCTCCGCCTCCGGACACGAAGGCGGAAACGGAAGCTGGCTGCCGCGTCCTGGCAGGAGTCAATTAACAAATTTTTTAAAGCCAAAAAAAGAAACATCTAAAAGCAAGCTCAGGCAGGAATGGTACATATGAATCACTAGAGGTTTTTTTCAGATTTTTTTTTCTGCGCAAAAACACCTAGAAGCGCAGCCCTCCTGCCTCCTCAGGCTCTATCCATGTATGCACCTTCCAGGACCCGGTAGCCCTGATGTATCAGTGCCGGGTAACGGCGAGCGGCGTGGTCGGGCCCGGGCCCGTCCCCCCGGGCTGGACGGACACGTGGCCGCCCCGGCCGGGCCCCGCCGCGGGAGCGCTCGGCCCCAGCCTCCCGTCTGGGGCGCTGCCTACGGTCGGGCGCGACACCGGCCCCGCAGCCGCCGCCACGGGGCGGGAGCGCGCTTCGGGCGAAGCTGCCCGGAGCTCGCCGGCCGTTTCCTGGCGGGGGAGGCAAGCCCCGTCCCGCGCGTGAGCCCGGCGAGATGGAGACCCAGGGAACAGGAAAAGATGCAGAGTAGGCCTCACCCGGGTTCCTGTGTTCCCAAGGGAGCCCCTTGCCTGCACTGCAGGAGATGGTGTCCATCTTGGCCCACAGCTGGAGGAGACCCCAACAGCTGTACACTGGGAAAAGGACCTCAAACCAGTTACGGGTGAGAGCAAACGGTACCTACCCGTGTGCGCACAGACCATCTGACGTGCTCCAGGGGTGCAAACACCTCATCAGCCCAGGCCAGCAGGGCCGACCTGCCACTGACCTCAGCTCACCTGAGGCTTGTCACAGAGAGAAGCAATCAGGCAACACAAAGGAGAAAAATTCCCCATTTTGAGTGGAAGCTTGTCTACTTCTTGCTTCATGAACAGGAGCAGGGGAGACCACTTCTCAGAGCAGTTCCTGTCTTCTCTATACCTTTATTTGAGCTGAAGTCAAGTCTTCTGACAGCCCAGGCACCATTTTCTTCAGAAGAGGCACATGACATCCAAGGACTGAATCAGAGTGCAAGCTGAAGTAGCAGGTCCATAAAAAACTCCACCCATACATAGGAAAACTGATGCCTTTCAGCAGATACTACTTAATACCAGGGAGAGGCAGCAGAAACCATCTCGGTGCCAGTGCCTCACTCCAGGTGATGTGAGCACGTTTAAAAGTGCCCGCTGCAGGTGAACAACCCCTGCCTGGCTGAGCCATCCAGCCTGCCCTGCTGCAGAGGGCACCAGCAGCCCTGGTGGGTGTGGTGTCCCAAAGAACCGCCCCATACCTATGCTGCAGCCATCTCCTCAGAGAATCACTGCTTGAAAAAAAAATTAAGGGCCTCATTGCCATTTCACTGACACTTTGCCCAAGGACTGTTCTCATTTCTGCCTAGAGTGGTGATACCATTTCTCCTAACTCATAACTCAGTTGCCTTTCAGTGCAATAATTTATAATTAACCATTTTCAGTTTGATCTCCCTCTCACTGCGATTTATCTGTCAAGATGTGCATGACATTTCTCCTAATTATTGCAGAAGTATTCTCCCTCCATCTTGCCTCCCTTCCAAAAGCCCCAAGGAGAACTGTACTCTCACACGTTTTAACATAAAATGAGCGCTCTAGGGGCAGGTTAGATGCACCTGCTCTACTTGCTGCTTTGGCTTTAAAATCATGTTTCCGGCATGTCAATGTCCTGAGGTTTGTACTAGCACAGTAAGGAAACAACTAATAAAATTTTAACCTTGTAAACAAATTATAAACTAAATATAGTAACTGCACCTAAAAATGTCAGGGCACTGATGTTAGTCTCAAAACCTTCTTTAATTACCTACAGCCTTTAGAACAAGTTTTAGCATAACCATGCTGATGAGAAAGGAACACTTTATACTTAAAGCTACATGAGTCAGCTGTAATATTTACCCTTCTTGAATATTGAGTTATATTAAAGACTTGGGACACTGAAGAAATTCTTGGGGAGGTACAGCTCCATTCACCATGCGTGGTGTTAGAACAGTTACTCTGGACCACAGCCATCTCCTGTCATCAAGCCCAGGAGGCACCACCACCACCACAGTGAGTTTGCAGGGGGTTGGCACAAAGTACCAGCTCACTGCTGCTGAAAGGGCAGGTCTTTTCATCAGGTCTGTTTTCTGGGATCCCTTTCTTGGCTGACTGCACGGCCTGACAAACTTCAGAGGCAGGCACAGTGCGAACAGATGCCATACAGTCAGAAGGAGGAATCTGCACACATCTCTTAAGAGCTGTAGCCTGAGCACACTCAAGTCATCTTAGAGACCTCTTCAAATGGTGTCCTCACTACTCCAAGTCTGCACACTCAGTAATTATTTCTCCTCCTTCCACACACTCTCATTCCAGCAGCTTTAGCTTTCTTCCAGATCCAGATGTACCTGTATCCAACTATCTCATGGATACAGCCCTCACTCCTAGAAGTCAGACTATTCCCCTCATGCTCAGACTCAAATAGGTATAGCATGTACTACTGGGGGAAAAAAAAAAAAAAAAAAAAAAAAAAAAATCTACCTTATGCCTATACTAGCTCTCCTCTTCATTTGACAATCTCTCTTCCATAGTCTTAAGCCTTCTTTTGTTTGCTTTTTTCAGATTCCTAACTTTCTTTCGAGCCAAGTCCTCTGATGACTTTATTCACAGCCATTGCCATGAACAAAACAAACCACCTGCGTTGCTCAAAGTTACTCCAAACCCTCTATGGGATTGCAAGAGCTGGGAGTCCTGTTTAACCAGACCTCTTTCCACCTGCTTGCTTTCCCTGTCTGCAGGCAGCACAGAGCACAGCATCCTAACTTACAAGGTTTGTTGCACCAAAACCCAATTCTGCATTACAGCAGAAGCTATGAGAAGCAGCTCCTACCAGCTTTGGCTAGCACATGGAATGACAGGACACAAGAAAAGTGGAGCTTTCATTTATTGGGCTGAAACTACAAATAGATTCACTTTGACTTCTGGCTCTGTGCTTGTGCCTTCAACACTTTCACAACGATCTTCTGCTCCTCAATAAGAAAAGCTCGTTTGATTCTGAAAAGGAAAAACAACTTTAGGACATATATCTACTTAAGCGAAACCACAAAAATAAAACAAAGTTACAAACAGTTTCACTGTCTCCAGCATTCATTACACATGTGGTGTTAGTTCATTACCTCAAAAGGGAAACCATCCATGTTTTTATCAAGAGATAGGGACAGTGGCACTGTATGAACATGGTGGTTTGGGGAAGAAGGCCTGGTGTGCCTGCAAATTTAGGCTGAGTGGTTTGTAGGCAACAAAGGTAATGCCTGATGGCTGAACATTGGAAAATTACCACCTTCACTAATTCCAAAGGCAAAAAGCAAAACTCCCCACTGGCAAACTAATTTAGCTGTTCTTAAAGTCAGAACTGGCACACCAGTCGTGGTTGGCTCTCTTTCTTAGAGCTAACTTTGAGTCCAGTTATCAAGAGTAGCCCCCCTCTCAGGATTAAAGCTCCTTTACACATAAAAGCAGGGAAAACCCTGGCAGGTCAAGTCACGCCTACATACAATTATTTCTGGAAGACAAGTAGGGTCACCATGCAGATGGATCTATGCGACAGTACTCACATCAACAGCCTGCTTGATGGTTTCAAATTAAAAAACACAGATATCCAATACACACTCTTCTACCTTAAAACATTAAAATGCTGTTCCATGTGCATTTGGTATGTATGGCTAATCTTGCACTACACAAAACCTACCAAAGATGTCTAAACAGATCCAGGAGAAAACCTGCCAGTTAAAGGTAAGGAGGTGACTTGTTTTTGGATTAGGCAGAGTAAGTCACGATCAAGAAGAATAAGGCACACTTAAAAACAACCTAAAAAGACTGTAAAGTGTCTGGGAAAACACTCAAGACAAAAATTGGCTTTTAACACAGAAAAGTTATGTTACAGACCTGCAGATTTAACAATCCATCTTTAGTGGCACCTAATGCTATTTAATCTTGAACTCACAAAAGCAAAAAAAAAAAAAACCAAACCAACCTGGCAAGATTTGCACTACAGACAAAAAACCTAGCATTAGAGTGCTGACTCCAGAGATCTGCTTTGATTACCATTCACAGAGATGACATGTTCTTCCTAACACACAAATTCCCTCAAACTCGCTATGGGTGCATATGATATAGTTGCACACAATAAAACCAAATTCAGTGAGGCCCAGCAAAAGCCACCTTAAACCTTAACATGCCACCAATTATTATCTTTGAATCCCAAAACATCACAAAGAAGCTGAAAGCTCAACTGATCTTACACTAATATCCTTGCATAAGAAAAAAGAATATGGTAACAGAAGAGAAAAATCTTTACTATGAGGGCTCAATAGAAAACTCTAAAAATCCAGGATGAATAGACTGTTTAGCACCAAAGTAACAGTGCAGCAAGAAATCATGAACTTAAACTCTCTATAAAGGAGCTCCACATGCAGTAACTATCTCAAATCCAAGGGACAAAATCACACACATCACTGCTAACGTGCCCCATGCTCACCCTCTCCATCTTACTACACCAATGTCAGACAATAGTCTTCAAAGTTTTGGTCCGCATTATGAAAGTCATATGTAAAAATCTCAAATGAAGTAACCTCGAGAATAAAGTCAGCTTTCTGTAAGCTTACCTGTCACGGACACACTTAGCACACATGGAACCACCATAGGCTCTGCTAACATGCTTCTTTGTTTTTGACAGCCTCATAAGTACTTTAGGACGTACAGCACGCACCTACAGAAAGCAAAAATGAGAAGAGTATCATAAGACTGTAATTCTGGGTAACAGCCATGTCAAGAAAAGTCAGTCTAAAAAGAGCAGCAACACCTGAAGTTGACTATTGGAAGACGAAGTTGCAGCTTGTTGTACACACTATTTTCAGCATTCCTATGCTGATCTTTTCACTCTACCACAGGGATTCACCAATGGTTTTTATCAGTTTAAAAATGGTTTGTAAAAAAGACTGTTTTCCCAAAAGAACTGCTCTAAGATCAACATTACTCAGGCAGTGCCATCACTGTTAAAATGAATGTCATTACACCAAGAAAACATTCTGGAGAAAAATATCATTTATTCCTTTTTTCCAAGGCTGAAAGCCAAACTTGTTTTTCAGGTTTGTCTGAAAGCCTACCTCATAGGTTCAATTTAGACTATTAAACCTGATACAGAATCAATTCAATCTAGCTCTAAAAATTCAGAGTTATAGTTTGTAATACAAGAACTGAGATACAACAGCAATGAGAACCATAAGCATGAAAAAAACCACTCTTTAAGCTTTTAAAGCTTATTTTACTAGTTAAACTTTAAAACATTTGGATAATATTTTAAAGAAGAAAACTGTTCCAACAAGAATTCTTCAATAAACAGGCATATTATACTATTTGAAAAGGCTCTTTGTACTGAGAAAAAAACGATGGCTGTAAGAAAAAAAAACCCCTTATGCCAGTAAGATCACTTACACCACGAAGCCTTCCTGGGCATATACCACATGCTGACTTTGGTGCCTTCCCCACTTTCTTGGTGTAAAGGTAAACAATCCTGTTCCCGGGTGTTCGGGATCTAAGTATGGCAGAAAAATACCCAGTTAATGTAACAATCAAAACTTAAAACTTAAAATAAGTTTTCTTAGAAACTATGCCTTACTTACAGTCTGGTCTTGTTGGAAGCTGTGTTGTAGGACAACCTACGGCGGTAGGTCAGGCGTTGAACCATTTTTTACACCTAAATTAGCCAAAAAACAAAACAGCAGTAGTTTAAGGGCTCAATGTCCACATGGAAGTTCACATATCACAACATCACTGGGCCAGATATGAATCCACAGCTGCAGTATTAGTATTAACGAAATTAAAGCATTTCCTCATCTATGACAGCCAACACAACCACACTAGAAACCAAAACGCAACAGCTGGTAGAATATTATTTGCAATGAAGATTCACCCACATTGACTTGAAAGCAGTTCAACATCCTGGTCTTGCCTATATGATGTCCTACAAAAGCTGTCTAGAGCTTTAGCACCTGTTTTCTAATCAATGTAAGGTTCACCGGCAAAGCCAAAAACCGAGCTGAAGCAAACTCCATCTTTTCTTATCTCATCTGACAGCAAACTGGGTTAGTCACATTCTAGGCCCAGACCGGAGCCTTTCTGGGCCCAGCACAACGCGACGAGGGCAGCGACATCCGCAGTACCCGCTCCTGCAGCAGCCGTAACACCCCAGCGAGGCGCCGGCAGCCTCCAGAGCCCTTCAAGGCAACGCCCCGCCGCCGGGGCCGGCACTCCTCCGGCGCTGCGGGCCCAGCGCTGCAGCCCCGGCCACCGGCTCGCTGCGGCCCGGGAGGCGCAGGGCCTCTCGGGAGCCCCGCTGTGTAGGCCCAGCCTCTTCGCCGAGCAGCGCGGCCCCGCCGCCAGCCCGNGGAAACGCGCGAGTCAACTTTGAAATAGTGGAGCTCTGGAACCCGGATGTGATAGCGACGCCTGCGCGCGGCCAGAATGGGCTGTGGGTGCCGCCATGTTGTACGGAAGTGGAGGCGCGAGGGGGCGCCATGTTGCACGGCTGCAGCTGGACGCCGCTCAGCGGCAGGAGAGGGCCAGGCCCGGCGGGGTCAGCAGTGGAGAATGGGGTGACAGAGGAGGGGAGCTGGTGGGGGAGACCTGCTAGAGCACGACCAAATCCTCTCTGCTGCAGACGCCTTGTCCCAGGGATCCTGTGCACGTGTGCTTCTCCCCCCCCCCCCCTTTTTACAAGTTTTTAAACTTTTTTTCTTCAAAAAAGAAGTTCCTGTGGTTACACAGTTGCAGGTCCATAAGCCATTTCTCAGTCTGCTGTTCTCTTAATTACAAGTCACTCATACAGGCTTTTCCATGCCAAACTAGCTGATAACACACCTGCTAACTGCATGATCTTACAGAAAACCTACATGGGGAAAAGGCCAGTCCCCCTTGAAGGCTGTGCCCCTTCTCCTGTCAGCCTCACTGGGGAGAAGGTTGCACCTTCACACTTTTTGCAGCATCCAGGTTGTCCAAGAATACCTTGCCTTGAGCACCAAAGGGCTATCCTTGTGGTGCTCCCTTCCTCTGGAGATGCCCTTGCTGCCACCTAACACCTGGCTTCCTGGGCACTGTACCAGTCTCAGAGGCTGGTCCCAAAACTGGGCTCTGTGGAGAGCGACTCAATACCAACATGTGCCTAACACCTCCTCACTGCACCAGCAGCTGCACTGGGAGTCTTGGACAGAAAATCCATTTGACTGTTTACCAAGGGACATGCTTGCTGCCTCACGATCCAGAGCAGGTGCTCAAGCAAGAATATGAAGATATAAAACTTTCTCTGCTAGTTGATCTTTCCCTTCACACATCCTCCCCATATTCATCAGTCAGCATCTTACAAGTTTCCTGAACTGGGTCATGTCTTCTGACCTTTAATAGCCTCTGGTAGAACCCTGAGAAAAGAAAAGAAAGGAAATAGCAAGACCTAAGGGAGCGTAAGATGGCTTGTCAGCAGACAGAAACAACATTCCAATGGTGCCAGATCTGGCAAATCATAGAATCATTATGGTCGGAAAGGATCTCTTGGATCATCAAGTCCAACCTTTATCCCAACATCTCCCTAACCACTAGACCATAGCCTCAAGTGCTACATCTACACATTTTTTAAACACCTCTGGGGATGGTGACTTCACCAAGTCATCAGTTATTAAAAAAAAACCACACAAAAACTACCTCTATCAGCCCCTTGCAATTGCACTAAGCACTGCTTTCATAGGAAAGCAAGGGGAGTGCTTGCTGGAAGGAGTCCCACCGGATTACACTTCTCCCAGATGTTTGTTTCAGCTCCCATCCCACGCATGCAGGTCCCTGACAAGCTAAGATACATATTGACAAGCAGAGCTGGCCTCTACACTCTGAAGTGGGTGTTTGGCTGGCGATAGGAAGGCCCCTGACCTTTGTGTGGCCTCTAGTGGATCCTGCTCCCACCCCACTGCATGACACTGACACATCAAAGACCAAGATATTTTAAAGCATGTTTCTGTACCTTCTGCTCCCCAGTCTCTGCTGCTCGTGGTGGTCCCGCTCTGCCGCACAAAGCCCACCCCCTCCTTGCGATATGCGTGAATGTGTTGTGGCTGCTGCCACCATTGATGCTGACTTGTGTGGGCAAAATCTTCACATAGCATCATCTGAAATTGCCATCTGCAAGGAGCACAGGATTAGGCCCACCACCTGTAAGCGCTGACATGTTCTTTTACTCCGCTGGTCCAAGCAATGTTCTATAGTGATAACCAGGGACCCGTGCATTAAATATGTAGGATGCTGCTGCCATCATTAGCAGCTTCAGCTTTGCTTTTGGAGAGTAGCGGGTGCTCAGAAAGCTTTGATGTGTGCTCCTGACCTTATTTATGGATTTGTAACTCGCAGTTCATTGTGCTGCATCTTCCCTGTTTTCAATCTATAATTATTATTTTGGTTAATTATTGACTCTTTTTAAGTGCAAATTACAGACACCAGAATTTTTCTAATTCTTGAAAGAGGAGAAAATATGTATGAACTAGATTTTAGGGTATATTTAAAATAGGAGCATATTTCAGATGACAAGTAAATTTCAGAGCAATTAGAGTATTAATATGAACTTTCTAGGCCCAGAATCCTGAGGGGAATAAGAAAGCCAATTAAATTAAATTAAATAATCATGCCTAAATATAAAAGTGTAACAGAATCCAATTGTTAAAGAGCAACAGTATTAAATTATGATGGAATAGCATAGTTTAGATGTCAGTGCAACAGGTAACTTACTATTGAACAAGAGTATTGATTTTTTTTTAACTTACCCAATTGAAGCTCTAAACTCAACTGGTGTAAGTTTTAGGACCTGTCAGTTAAATTCTAGTGGTTTGCTTCTGCTGATGCACTGGCCTAGTTTTCCCAAACATTTTCAGTTTATTTTCTAAGAGGAACAGGGCTATCAGCAAATGGCTCACCAGAGCATCTAGCAATGTTAGCTTTATGACAACTGGTTTAATGCTACCTAATGTGGTGATAAGATTTGAAGCAGGAGCGCACTAAGCCCACTTTTTACAGATTAGTGCTAAACAAGTGATTCTCTCATGTCTTCTGCTACTCCTACCTCTTCATGGGACTGAACTGTCTCTTTTAGGATCAGTTTTCCGTATCTGACACATCTCATTGACTCTTTCTGCACTTTCTTCTTTCCTTGAATACGACAAAGGGGATGGATTAGAAAGCGCACAACCCATCAGCTTGGAAAAGTGTGCTGCTAGCTCTCTTCTTCCTCAGGCCAACACCAAACTCAGCAGCATCCCCTCAGCATACCTTCATCTTTTATGCTTCATCTATTTGCTCTTCTCCATCTTAAACCATCCAAGGGGGAACACATCACTGAGAACTCAGCAAGCTGCCCCCAACAAGAAGCTCCTCCAACTGGCCCCAACAAGAACTCTCTTCCACAGGAACTCTCTTCAAACTGGCCAGTTCCTTGTTTCTTCTCTCAAATTGGTCAATTCCTGGTTAATATATCTCTAGCCTTACCCACCACCCTAACCACGATCACCTGGGGGAAGGCGGGGCCTCACACAGATGGGCCAGGTTCTGCCTCTGGGGCCTTGGAGAACCACTTAGGGAACAAAACACGCTGCTGGGTTGTGACTCATCCATAGGTCAACTCCAACTTGGGGCCCACAGCCCAGGCCCCAGCACTTCAAAAAGTAACAGTGGCATCCTATAAAACCCATTTCTTCACTTGTAGGATGTCAGTGCAAACATAGGGCCTGACAGTGTGGGCCTTTTTTCCTTAAGAAAACTGGAAATTGTCTTCCAAGGTGTATTTGCTTATTGGCAGTTGTGGTGGGTTTACCTTGGCTGGGTGCCCGGTGCCCACCTCTAGTCCCTCTATCACTCCTCCCCCCACATCCCAAACCTTCGTCAGCAAGGCAAGCAGGGAGAGAGTAAGATGGAAAAGAAGAACCCGTGGGTTATGATAAGAAGCAGTTTTAATAAACAGCAGAGAAAGCAAGGCCGTACGTTCGCGAAGCAAAAGCAAGCAAAGCCGTTACTCTCTACTTCCCATCCGCAGGTGGTGTCGGGCCTGTCCCGGGAAGCAGGGCTCCAGAACGCAGAGCGGTTGCTCAGAAGACAAACGTCTTCCCCCAAATCCCCCCGTCCTCCTTCCTTTATAGTTGAGCTGACGTCATATGGTATGGAATATCCTATTGGTCAGCTCGGGTCAGCTGTCTGGGTTGTATCCCCTCCCAGATCTTGCCCCCCCTGTACCTTTGGTGTTATCTGGGCACTCACGGCTAGACATAACACACACCATGTTATCAACACCCCCTGGGTCCCAGTACTGCAGTATGAGGGCTGTAAGGGGAAAATTACCTCAGACAGACCCACTACAGCAGTGTAAAACTGGAAATCTCTTTTCCACCAGAGGTGATTAGGAAGATAATAATCTCTGATGGCAGATTAGTAATGTGGCGCATTTTGCACAAGCCAGGGAGTTGTCACTGTATTCTGTTTACTACATCAGAAGAATACTTTGCTCAGTTTAAGAGCAGTTCTTGGTATGTTGACCTTCCTTGCTTTCTTTTCCACATGGTCCTCTCCTTACCTCTCTTTTTCTGAAAGTCCCTATTTATGTGCACAACCATTTGTTTGATTGCATGGGAATTTCTACCAGACTAAGAGTCCTCAAATGAGTAAGGCTCACTAAGCCCAGCTGGACACATGGAAAGCATCCTCCTTTACTTTTTTCATCCTCTTGTCCCACTTCCAGGGATCTCTCACGCCCCATGAGAACTCATCTGTTCCATCAGTCTCTCTTCACGGATCCTTCTAGGGCTGTTCTGCACCATAAGCTTAAATTAAAAAATGAGAGATTGTTTTAACTAGTATTCACTCGTTGTCTTACCAACCTAGACTGGTAAATTCTAAGGGGCATAGGAAGGAAGGCAAGCACATGCTGGGTACTCCAGAGAGCATAAAAAAGTGATAGCTGAGGGATATACTGCTCCTGTTAAGTTGCAGCCACAACACCGTTTCTAAGAACAGTGAATGGATATGTGTTTTAGAAACCTCTCATTGAAATCAAAATCTAACCTCAGGTGCTGCTTGGATACAACCAGCAGGATTAGGTCTGTAAATGAGGGAAGGAAGTGAGAAACCTTGGAAAAGTACTAGCAACTGCCAGAAAGGGAAGAAATAAGAGGTCCTATGGTCCATTGTCCCTCCAGAACTAATTTTTTTCTTAAAAATCCTATTTTCTTTCCTCATTAACTATGTGGCTTGTGTCACAATCTGATTATATTAATTTATATCAACATAACCTTCCACAACATGGACCTACGCAAATTATGTTACGAGAAACTGTAGTTCATTTCCATTTCAGTGGAGCTTGTTAAACAAGCAAAACTATTTTGTAGCAAAGGGAAAAACAATTTAGTGGAATGCACTCCTAGCATAGGAAGTACATAACATCATATTTGGGTTGAAACTTTTTCTGTCAGAAATGTCATAACCCCGTAAGAAAGAGAATTAAAATCCCGTTATTTTAATTTACATCTAGCCACGAGATAAGTAAAGTTATCATTGAAATTCTAATTAAATAGGATGATTGACTAAGGTAGGACATCAAAGAAGAGAAGTGAATATGATAAGTCAAAGTCTTATTAATTAGTCCGCGTGGAAGAAATTCCAGGGACGTCAAGCTGAGGCTGCTGCAAGGAGAAAAAAAGCAGACAAGAAAATGTGTGTTTCTTTGAAGTTAGGAACTGAGATAGTGATGGAGGTAATTGTGTCTGACTGGATCCAGTAATGAAGAGCCGTAAATCAGACCTAGGAATCGGAGGAAAGATTCTAGTAACGAATGTGGCTGCCCCCCTGCTGCGAAGAAACAGAATGCAGAGCTGACTAATTGACCCAGTCTATCTCCCAGTAGCTCTCTGTTATTATTTATTAATTTTTAATTTCTGAATTATTTACGTTCTGGGAAATTATTTTTGACAGCCTGTTAGGCATGCCAAAGTTAATGGAGGATGAAAGGACCGGTACCAGAATTAGCAGGGATATAGTCACAGGCTACTGAATTTAATGATTTTGGAAGGGAAAATTGATTTCACACAGCGTGTCACTTTATACTACTTTAGGGATACACCAGCTATTTGATTAATTGAGGAATAACCAACTCAAAGTATATTTGAAGTGTAAATGAATCACAGTGCTCAGCTGTTTATTTTTCCCCTTTTCTGATGAGAACACTGAGTTTGCTTAAAGTTGCTGATTAAAACCAATACAGGTAGGCCCTGCACTCACACCTGCTTACTTTCTTCTGCCTTAGGAAAAAAAAAAACAACAAACCACCATCTGGAGGATACATGCAATCCTCCATCTCACTTGGGATGGAGTTCATCCTTCCTACACAACACCTAATTAAATAGGCTTTGTGTGCACTCCCCCTCCCCCTGCGGAAAGTGTTTAAGATGGAGCAGGGCAAGGAGCCTGCAGGCAGCGCACGCAGCTGAGATCTGAATCCTGCGTGGGGGTGGCTCACGGCTGGTTTTCATCCAGCCCCCGAGATGAAGTAGGGGTCCCTGGCCTATGGCATCTCCTGTCTTGCTCCTCCTGGTGCAGCACTGCTGTGTTGATCCGCTCACCTACGGTACAGAGCAATGTAAAAATAAAGGGGCTCTCGTGCTGCTCTTCCAGGCTGTGAAAACTCTATTTCATCCTTGGTGTTAAACGCAAGATAAATCTTGTCTGCTGCTCACAACTAAGCCTTCTGGCCATCCAGACTAGATACAAGGAAGAATTTTGCTAGGATGGTGAAACACTGGCACGGGTTGCCCAGAGAACTGGTGGGTGCCGCATCCCTAGAAACATTCAAGGTCAGGTTGGACAGGGCTCTGGGCAACTTGACCTAGGTAAAGATGTCCCTGCTGACTGCGGGGGGGGTTGGACTAGGTGACGTTTAAAGGTCACTTACAACCCAAAGCATTATATAATTCTATAATTCTAACTAGTCCAAGTCCAACTTTCCCAGTTTTAAAACAAGAGTAATTAATGTTATTATTTAATAAGATCTTAGGGATTCTGTGAAGAGCATTAGCGTGAAATTCTTTATTTGCAGAAGTTTTTGGAGAGTAGTAACACCAAATACTAGGAATAGCTTCTCCTTTCCACAGAGCTGCTTACTACAAGAAATGACTAAAAACATCTGCCATAAATTGACATGAATTCCATGAACATGTAAGAAAGGTATAGGTTAGATTCCATTTTGAGTCCAATAAACAATAAAACTCCTTTGAACTGACTGGGACCAAACTATTGAGTGAGAGGTTAAGTGTAAAAGGGATTTTGACATTTTGCTGTTGCTTTGTTCTTTAAAATAGGAAGGGCTACCTACCATGCCAAATGTTGGTCATACTGGGTGAGAGGAGAGGTAAAGAATAATCAAAGGTCAATCATGCATAAGTGTACCTTTAAAAAAATGTATTTGTGTTCATGATTTAAAGATACAAGAAGAGGTACAGGAAGATTTTGCAGCTTATGATCTATAAGGGATTTATAATTCATTTAAATATCTCCCTAGATTATTTTTTTGAGCACTTCAGGAGCACTAAGGACATTTCTTTGTGATGTTTTACTGATAGGAACATGCAAGGCTAGCCTAGATTTTTCTGTTACCTTTTTGGATTATACAAGTGGCAATTAGCTATGCAAGGAGGATCAGCTATAACAGGGTGTTAAGGGAGATGTGTGACCTGTGGCCTCTGCTCCAGGGATTGCTACTTTATCAATTTCTTCAGCATGTGCAGACTGGACTGGCTCCTAGAACAAAAGCCTTAAGCAAAACCTCTTTTTTCTGGATCTCCCAAATCTGAGAGAGATCTGTGGTTTTATTTTGTGATTGGTATTAAAACTTTCTGTGCATGAAATACTGTGCATGATGTTGATAAAACAACACAAAATGCAATTTTCAGTATTACATTTTTTGTTTGTAATAAAATTGTATCGCTGAAAATACAATTAGTGCCATGAAATTCTGAAGAGTTCAATTCATCGGTGGCAGAGTGTTCCAAATTTCATAGGAAATGTTCTATATATTTAGATGATGGCTTAAGAAACAGTGAGCCGTATCTTCAGATATTACTGAACACTTAGGCAATTTATGCTACTTGAAGATATCCCTTACAGTTTTAAAATGATCAGTGGAAAACCAAGTACCTTCTATAGCACATGTAGAAATTAACCCTAAAATATTTACTTTCAACAAATGCAACTAAGAATTTGGATGAAGATAATTTAACGTGCTCTGCTGTTCTATACTGGAATGAATCCATCACAGAGCTGGCTTCTCCCTATTTCAATATTAAAACAAAAGGGGTATACTTACAGTGCAGCATCCTGGGAATTCAGCTCAGAAGTCCAATTAACAACAACTAATTCCCCATACTGCCTATTTACCCCTAAGAGTTGGCTAGATATAATAAGTCATGCATTTTGCATTTAAGCTTTTAATGCCCAGAGGATAACAAAAATCTATCCTGATCACTTCTTATTTTCATCATATGAAGACAGAAGAAAGCATCCCTGCTTCCCCCTTCAGTAGTGTATCCCTATCTTGGTGCTAAGCCTGTGAAAGGAGCTGTCCCCTGCCTTCTCCCCATCCCTCCCTACCCTGCTTCTCCAGAAATGACCTTCTTCAAGACAGGAAAGTAACAATCCCTTTGGATGTGTTTTCTGTATAGATAAGTACATCTTAAAGCAATGTAGAGTTATTCACCTTTGAATGATAATCTACTGCCCATTCACTGAACCAAGTTTACTGCCCTTTAGACTGTCACACTGACAATTACTTTCAGTAATTAGAATGATCTTCTGCAACTCAATTTTTCTTACAGTCTAAGTCAGATTTGAACCAAATTCTCTAAAGGTCAAAGTCCAGCATGTTACTACACACTTTAAATACAAAAGGGAAGGGGGGGGTGGGAGGAGAGAGAGAGGGGGAGTCTGTGCACTGGGCTTTGGATATTCCTTGCTAGGCACAACCTAAACTGTACATTAAAATTTAGGGACACGTTAAGATTCCTAGCTATCTGTTCAGAAAAAATTAAGGTCTAGAGGTACCCATATACATCTGTATTTATGAAGTTTTGCAACACAGAAATAGTGCCATGTAGCACAAGATCACTGTGGTTGAAGAAAATTTGGAAGAAAAAAAGAAATGGTTTGAGAAGAAAATAATGGAGCATATTAAAATGTAAAGCATATCACACTGCTTGAAAGCAACATAATATGTGATGCTGAGAAAAAAATGCCTGGAACAATGTTAGGTATCTATAGAGCAGCAGCTTATTGTGCAGAAAGCTGCCTACAAAATATTTCTGCAACACTATACTTTGCTGTGCATGGCAAAAACCCCAGAAGGTGTTATTTTTTCATGAAGCTGTGATGAACTTGGCTTATGCTTGGGATCAGACTGTCTGGTCCTTACGGGTGTTTCTGAGTTGCATATTTGCAGATTCAAGGCCAAATTTTCAGAGGGGCTGACAGCCAACTTTCCAAGTGCTCAGCTGCCAAGCTGCAAGCCAGGCTTCTCACAGGTCCAGGGATCAGAACAACTGAACGGGAACCGAGCTCTTACGAGCATCCCAGACTAACTGGCTGATTCCTCTCTTTAGCGGATGTGCCTGTGACAGAAGTTGAGACAGCTAAATGCAGTATTCCTGACATACTCAGATGTGAAATTTAGTACCTGTTTGCACAGAGTGTGCAAGAACAGGCCTCCTCTAAACTTCTGAAGAAAAGTGTTGGCTGCATCTCATTCTCCAGCAGATTTTTAGATCGCTCTGCACCCTCCTCCCTGTGAACAGCAAAAAGAACAAAAGTCTGACAGGTTGCTCCTAAAGCAGGGCTCTGTGGAAAGCAACATTAAATACCCACATTTGTGTAACACCCCATGGTCGAACTTCCCACTCACTGGGAAGCAGAGGAGGATGGTGGCATTAATGATTCTCTCCCTTCTAAAGCTGCTAGATTTTAAGTGCTTTGAGGAGACTGAAGACAGCATTAAATTTTGATTAAAGGGACACTGCCAACTTATAGTAGGCTTAGAATTCAGGGGTTTGAATCTGTCAGGCATAGATGGATGTGAGCTTGTATTTTGGGTGTAAATATTTCTTTGCAACAGAGTGAAGACAAGCATCTTATCTTTGAGCTGAGAACAGAAGACATCAAAATTTAACTTGATTAGAAATAAAAGTAATGTGATCCTCTCTAGTTTTGCTGCTGAAGTGAGAAAGAAATGCAGATGAGAGATACCATATCGCTTCTCAAATGTATTATAGCTCACCAGTTAAGTTTGGTGTGTAAGAAATTTGCCTGTTTGATTGGTTGTTTAATGTGGTTTTAATAGTGATACAAAGCTACACTAAAGTCCTATTTTAAAGAACTGACTAGGGACTAGAGTGAAAGGAAAGGTTACCATAGGTAAGCTGGCACAGGGACTAAGCTGCACCTAGTAAATGCCTTTGTGTCTTCTTTTACTTCATAGTGAATACACATAGAAGGTGAAGATATCTTGTATTTGATGTATGGCCCACTGCAGCTGATGAGGGAGTAACTAATTACTTTTGATGATCAGAGAGATTTCCTGCTGCTCATTTTGCCCATGATGGTAGCCAGATCTGAACCGAATTTTCCAAGGGTAGAGCCTAAAAGACAGCACCTCACTGTAGCTTTAATGTGCACTAATCCTATAGGAAGAGTATTACCCAGAAATGTTAATTCTCAGAGAAACAATGAGAATTTGAATCCAGATCTTTATCTGATGAAAATCAGCTCCCTGAATAGAGCTATGTTGATCTATAATAGCCAAAGGTCTGACCCCACATCCCAATGAGAATTAGCTGCAGCCACAGAAATCTGCAGTAAAGGTGTAGCTCAGTTTGTTCTTGGCTCAACAAAAGCTGGGTTTCTGCCGCAGATTTCTCTGCTGTCTTTACAATATTCATTTGAACAAGCCTTTCAAGGGAACTGGCCAAAGAAATCAAGGTGAAAGGCAACAATGGCCATGATTTTCTTTTTGTTTTTCATAGAGCATGAGAGAGCGAAGCAGACCTCAGGTAATGAGTCCTGTGGCTTCAGATAAATTTTGAGTGCAAGGATAATGCCCCTTCCCAGGGTCCCTGCAGCAGGTGAGAGGTGCTTCCCAAAGCTGTAGCATGAATATATATGATATGTAACAGGAAAGATGAAATAAGGCCGTGCTACTGCACTGGAGATGGTAGAGTGCAGAAGAGCGCTGGAACACAAATTGAAAACTACTTGTTAAACAAGGTTAATTTGTTCTCCTTCCACAGTGTAAAATGGCTTCAAACACTTCTAAACTAGGTCATTTGACTGCTCAAGAAATACATGGTGCTAGGCAGCTGTCTTTAGCAACAAGTTTATTGGAGAGTTTGATTGCATCCCAAAAGCATGCTAGATATTTCTGACCATATCAAAGAAAACTCAACTATATTATCAAGGCACACTAATGAGGTGGTTTGTTTAATTGAAATACTTTAAGTTTCCATGTAGTACAGCATGAAAAAATCATTATTTTCATTAGATGAGCTACTCGTTAGCTGAAAATCTAAGTTACAAAATATCACAGTGTGAGATAATAAATACATTGTAAAATGCATTAAACCCAGGTTATTAAAAGGAATTTCTATTTAAAATATATAGCCATGTAATTTGAGCATACTTCCTAGTATTAGGATTCAGGTCTGGTTCTTTGAAAAATATAGCCCAACCTAAAGGACCTTATCATCCTCAGCTGTAATACATTTGGGAAAGGACCTCATGATCCTTGAGGTCCCTTCCAACCTAGTATACTATGATTCATCATGCTCTCATTGCAATCACTGTTAAAACTCTGTTATAGCCTGGATAAATGACTTGATCATTCTGTGTGATGATTCTGTAGTAATGGGTTTTGTGTATAGCAGCCAGAAGTTCTGAGACTCATCTAAAGTGCCCATTTTTGGCCTTGAATTCACCACTGCTCTGTTTGATGCAATCATTAACAGCAAGTCAGGAAGCACTTTATAGCTTGTACACTTAGGGCCAAATGTTTACCTAAAAGTATAAGACTTGGAGAATTTGCAAGTTTTATGAAGAGTACACATCTTCATGGGACATGTACCATGTCTTTGGTGAGAAGTAGTTTAAGAACTGTACTGATTTCCTCAAGAGGTTGTACTTTGAGCCCGTGATGAGTTTGGGTGAAGGGGGGAAAATGACTGGAAGGGAGCTCTGGAGCTCATCCAGTCCAACCCCTTTGCTTAAATCAGGGTCATCTGGAGCAGTTTGCCCAGGACTGTGTTGAGTTGGGTTTTGAATATCTTTAGGGATGGCAACTCCACAACCTCTCTAAGCAACCAATTCCAGTGGTAGGCCACCTTCATAGTGAATAAGTTTTGTTGTATGTTTAAATTGAATTTCCTGTATTTCAATATTTCCTGTATTTTTGGCTCTGTGTTTTTTACTCCCTCTCACTCTGTATTTACATGGATTCATAAGATTCCCCTTGAGCCTTCTCTTCTTGAGGCTAAATGAGCTCAGGGTCCTAATCTGCATACTGAGAGCTCTTCCTGATCACTACCATTTAAACATTGATCTGAGATGAGGAGGAAATTGTATTTTGGTTATCAATTCACAAATGGGCTTAGTCCATACGAAAAAAGAGAGTAATGTAAGGCTCTGATGCAACTATTGCTTTGTGTAGTTTTACAACAGGGCCAAGTTTTATCCTTACTCCTTGCACACCCTCTTCCTTCCACCTTACCCCCCCAGTCTTTCCAATGTCTTAGACTAATGAGGGTATTTTGTCCTCAATTCTCATAAGGTTCCTTCCTAACTTATTGCTAGACATACACCAAGGGATCTTCTGCCTCATCTCACCTGTGCTTTCTCTCTCTCTCTTTCCTCCCTTGCTGAGTGATTAGTCCATCAACACTGAAGATGTCCTTACAGAATTACTCTGCCACTAATCTAGCCAGCACAGGACACCATAGTTGTGCAGAAATAGCCCCAAGGTTTATCAGCCACATCTTAATTCCTGAGGATTCTTGGGCACACATTCAGGTTGCTTCCACATGTTGACACATCTTCACAGCTATTACTCTCCCTGCCAGCTAGAGGCAAGTCAGCCATGCTGAACAGTGCTACCAAGAGCACATGGACATGGGAGGAGATACAGCAGGGCTGCTCAAAGATCCCCTTAACCAACAAGCCAGCCAGCAATTCAGGAGAGTGTACAGATTACACATGGTGCAATAATCTCACAACTGGCTAAATTTGGAGCCTAAGCAATACTTATATGGAGATGAGCATACATTAAAGGCTGCCAATGTGACAGTAGAGAGGGCCAATATTGAGGCTTACCTGGGAATGGGCATGCTGCCCCAACATAGCCACCTGCTGAGATCATTCATGCAAGTAATCCTGGTAAGGCAGGTGCCTGGGGTGATCAAGTCCTTAGTGAAAACCAAAAAATAAATGCAAAAACCCAAGCCCTGGCCACCTTCACACACCTGGCAAGAACCCCTCTGCAGTCAGCCCGCAGACTATAAACTCTGGAGGCTGGAGCACAAGGGATGGGAGCCACATCCCACAGCCCTGCCTCTTCCCTCAGTTATGAAAACAGACTTTTCCTCCTTCACAGAGGCAAAGTTGCACATCTTTGAGTTTTCTCTCACTCCTCTCATTTTGTGTGGGTTTTGTTAAACATTTTTAGAAGCCTTTTCTTTCTTTCCTACTGGGGTCAACAGGGATGTGGCTTTCAGATTAGCACTAGTGTTAGGTCTCTTTAATAGGACTTTTCTTCTCCCGTTTAAGTAGAATAAAGAAGCTTCATTTGTTAGCTTAAGAAAAATAAAGACTTTAATTCTTGATTGCTCCCAAGAGAACCTGGTTGGAGTTCTCTCATCATCACTGATCAAGTCTGAACTTGTTTTGTTTGTTATTCAATTTCATTTGCTTTCATCATTTTCAGAGCACTAACTGGCTTTCAGCCCCTCTAAAATAGAGGATGGGGCTTTAACTATATTGTGGTAAAGTCCCTGTAGCAATGGAAAACAGCTACATAGTGTTTAGCTATGTACTCTCCCTTCTATAAAACCTCTATTTACTCAGAATTAAAATTAACCTGCTGATCATTTTAATCATAATTATAAATATTCCATATGGCTTTTTCTCCTTTTATATTATTTATTTGTTGTCGAGAGAGACTGTCAGTCAATTTCTGTGATTTCAGACCATAAAGAGATTGTAATTTAGACCAGTGTAAAAACCTTTCTGATTACTAAACTGCTGTAGATCACTATCTGGATCCACAGCTAAAATGAGATCCATGGAAAGAAGCTTGCTTATGCCACGGATAAACTTGCTCTGATGTTTTATAAATGGTATTTTTTTCTTAAGAGATCTCAGGGATGAGTTTCTAAGGGAGATCAATATAGAAAGCAAGTCTGCAAAGCAGTTTTTCAGTTAGCATACAATCCATCCAGGCCCTTTCTCCAGTTGCTTGTGCCTACCATCTCCTAGGAGAGGAGATGCCAGAGTGGGCTTTTCATAAGTAAAACCTTTCCTGGATTTGCTTCGTGAGCGCTCCTTGAGTGTTACCTGAGCTGTCAGCCCTTGCGCAGGGAGAAAGCTGTTGTGATAAACTGATTGAGTATAATTTATTCCCAGTAAAAGCAAAACCTATCTCTGAGTATCATTTCTGATCTTCGGGAACCTTGTAATTTTCTATATTGCCAAAACCCCAGTTCCAAAGAGGGTCTAAGTAATACAGTGAGGCCCTGAAGCAGTCTATCTGCTCAGCCTCTGCTCACATGCCTGAAGAAAGTCATCAGCATGATTTCTGGAGACATTAAAGATGTACCTGGCAGAAACAATATGAAATACATGTTCCTTCATCCACAGCTGGTAGAGAGGAGGAGACTCTCAGATGAAGACTCAAAGGCGGGAGTGCACCCAGCAGGTAGCCCTTTACCAAAGAGAAAACAGTCCTGTTCAGCCCAGCTGATGCCACCCAAATGCCCCAGATTTTCAGTGCTCGAGGTCTGCAGCCGTCTTGTGGTTTCTCCTTGGAGGGCTGGACTGTGGGAAGAGAGCTCTCTGCACCTTGCCAGTGCATGGGAACAGCTGCAATTTGAAACATATACTTTTTTACCCCAAGCAGTTTCCAATTAATGTGCAGATGGAAACCACATAGATGGTCTGTGGGAGAGAATCCTTGCTTGGCAAAGGATGGATTATTGCTTTTATGAAATGCCATAAATGCTCTAGTAGCAGAGTGCTTTGTTCTTAAATATCCCACCTCCCTGTCCGGGGAGCTCAGATCTGTACAGAAGGACTAATGCTGCTGGAATGTAAAATGGAACTGGGATGCAGAAGACAATCAGGAAAATCCAACTTCTGTAAAAATTACACTATTTTGTAGACAAGGGAGGGAAAAGTAAATTTTGCATGGAGGGACCTGACACAGTTTAGCTGTCAGGGACAGGAGAGAACTTCAGTGAGCATCAGTGGATACCTAGAAAAATAGTGGAGACATGGGGAAAACCCAGAAAAGTGCACCTTCTCTTACTCTTATTTGGAATCATCATCCAGAGTAGGTGGCATTTTCTTGCAAATCCATTTTCAAATGCTCACAGCTTTATCCAGAGCACATCATTTTTCAGCCTTAAACTCCACAATGAAGAAAATGTTACAGTGGGACACTTTCACTAAAAAAATGTTAAGGTCTTGTGGCTTACCACTGTGAATCCCTTGCCTTGTCTTCCATACCTGAAAGTGCTACAAACCTCTGAATATATAAAAAATTATTTTGAAAGGACAAGAGGAGACTGGAGAATCCTTGTTTTAGGCACCTCAGATTTAAACATTTTAGATTTAAATTTTTTCTCAAATTTCCCTATCTGTAAACCAAAAACGTTCAATCTTTGCTTGTCCATTGTGATTTTTGAGATAATTACCTGAACATAATTACTTTGCAAATAATTACTTTGTAAACAATTACTTACAAAGCCTTTAGAGATCTTCAGATGATAAGTGGAAAAATACAGGACATGATAATCTTTTCTATTTTTTTTCTCTTAACATCACTATAACTCATTCTGCTCCTCTACATTTTTCCACAAATCTTGCCAAAGAAGGAATGATATTGCCAAGGAATCACGTTGCCAGGGAACGTTTTTAAAGTCAAGAGGCAGATTTTCTTCTGAGTTCTTTTTTTCTTAGATAAATCCATTGTCATTCTTGTTTCCAAGTATGGCTAGTACGACTAATCGCTCTTTCATCCACTGAAATTTGAGCTGATTAGGTCAGATTGAAAGTAAACAGCCTTTGCCATATTGTATGTGGAACACATTGTACATGGAACCTACAGGGCAGCTTCCACCTGGCATCATCATGTCCTAGATGAGTTCTTTTGGGTTATCATAACAGGTTGGTTATTAATTGAATTATTAATATAATACATTCTTCCTAAGCATATCCAGGGGATTGGATGGTTAATCCATTATTATTTTGCCTTCATGTATAGAACCTTTATGCAAATAATACATACAGTAAATATGTCAAAAAGCACACTGATAAGCTTTGCAAATGAAAACACATTCTGAACTGAACATATGGGCTAAAAAAAAAGTTATTATTTCGTGGGGATAAAACTCTCAGCTGAATTGTGTTGTGAACAACTGCAGTTTAGATATTCTTCTGCAGATGAATCCATCCTCAATAGAGGGCAGTAGAGGATGAAAATGTAACTTGATCTATTCACTTTGTTGTGTTCAGATCAATTCTCTAATATTCTTTTAACTGGCTTTAAAAGAGACCCTTTTATCTTGAAAAAGGAGGAAATAAGAGTGTTGGCCATCTGGGAGACACTCTGCCAACACCCAGATGTTAGCATCCTTCTGTACCATTTACTCGATCAACAAAACATCAAGTTGTGCTGGGTGGGTGGGAGAGTGAAAGCATGGGAAGAAGGGAAGCTAGGATTTTCCTGGAAGGGGAAAGTCACTAGTCCTGTGCCTTCACAAGGCAAAAACCCTGGCATTGCTTTGTGACTGCAGTCTATTAGCTCACAGATGCCCTGGGAAACAGCATTAAATTCTCTCAGTGAAAACAAAAGGTAGAAACTTCCCCGTGCATGTGTCAGTATAACTGTTCTGCCAGAAATAGTAGCAGACTTCAGCTACCTAGAGGTTTTGCTTACAGATGGTAAACTCTGCTGGCTTCAGCCCCAGCTGTGAAAGCCAAGTACCCCAGCTGGGTGCTTGCCCCTTGCAAGCAGGTGGGACCTTTGGCAGTAGTAGCCTTTGGCCTTGGCAGGACCACTGCTGTGCTCAAGGCAGGGAGAGCAAGGTGTTGAGATGGGGCCGGGAGAGGAAGCTAGAGCCTGGCTGAGGTAAGAGCTGGGACATCAAGGAGCTGGTGAACAGCTAGAGTGGGGAAGGCCAAGGTGGAGCAAAAGCAGGGCAAAGCTTTGAGCAGTATCTGAATGTACTGGAGTCTGGACTTAAATACCGTGCTGCAGACTCTCCCACAAGCACCTCTGTGGGGTGGCCTTGGCACAAGTTAGGCTCTCCTGGGTACAAGGCGAGGCCTGTATATATGCTTAGTTGCTTTATGATGCATATCACAAAAGCATAATTTGATTCCAAGTGTTACAAATAGCATGGTCCTTTCCACAACATTCACTGAGCAAAGGAATGGTGTGACATGAACACGCTTGTGACATATAACACAAGTCTACCTTTTTCTACCTGCCAAACACTGATATATTTGGCATCTCAATGTTCCCTTCTCCAGTTCCACACTTGCTCCCACAGCTTTATTCCCTGCCTTTCCCAGGCCCTTCCCACTGCTGCTCTCTCAAATCTGCTGCTTCTCTTAGTTCTGCCACATGCAGTTCCTCTGCTGATGGCAACGTTACCCTCTCTGAACTATCACCACATTATGCCTGATCTATCATCTCTGATCATGCCATCTTCAGTTAGATCCCCCCCACTCACAGTTAGCTGCCATGAAAGATCCAGGTCTTTTTAATCAGCTACAGTAAATAAAGCTTCCTAGAGATCAGGTAAGTTTTTACATATTGTACATATTGTAGCTTTCTACTTCTTCTCCTTGCTCCCATATAGAACAGCAGATAGTGCCTGAGGAAGTCCACAATGCTACCTCAATACAGACTGTGTTTTCATCTTCCTCAGTATTGACTGAGAAGTGCAGCAAGTTGACGATAAAAAGCAAGAGTCTGCTCAAAGGGAAGGACAGGGAGGAAGAGTCTGTTGTGAATTTGGGTGAGGGATTTCAAAGAATTTCAGGTTTCAAGAGGAAGGCCTTTTTGGTCCAGAACATGTTATACAGAAGTCAAAATGTTGGATCTGAACTTCATTTAGAGACAGATTATGAAAGGTCCTTGAAAGATAGATAAGGAGAGGGAAAGAGTTGCTTCAAAAGGATGAGGAACAGGATGTCCATGTAGAACAGTTTCCAGTGGGGTCCAAGAGCAACACAAGGTTAAAGTGAGTCCTAATCCCCCCAGTCTCTCACAACAGTCAGCTCAGATGGGCAGTTTTCTGTAAAAAACAAACAAGCAAATAAACAGAAAGGCAGAGCCACCACTAAGGGAAGATTTTTTGAAGAAGTGTCTGCCTGCATCGTCCAGATTCTCTTCCATAATGTCTTATGTACCAAGCTTATATGGGCTTCCAAAAAAAAAAAACCAAACCACAATCTTTCCCTGAACAGCTCACTCTTCTGTAAATGCCAATATCAAGATGGCCAAAAGGCTCACTAGGAAGAGAAGCAAGACATTGCTGTCTTGCTACTCTCTGGTGGCTGAGCTCCTCTGCCTTATAGCTAACCTGCTGCAGCAGCTCTGTTCAAAGCTGAAAAAGTCCCACTGGTGCTGCTAGCACACTTGGGTCCCAGCTGATGAGAGCTGCCATCTGCAGATGTATCAGTGCAGCCAGCTCTATAGCACATTTCACCGGGAGGTGATAAGACTGGTTGGGACAGTAAATAATTAGCTTTTCTGCCTTTGGCTATAGAAATGATTATGAATTTTTAAGCAGTGAGAGTGATTGAAGCCATTTCTGTTTGCTTTCTTTTAGTTGTGTTGCAAAGTTTAGCTTCAAGAAGGAAAATACCCTCAGAGGAGATTGACAGACAGGTGGGAAAATACGAAGATGCCAAGAGATCAGAGGTAAGCCAATGAGCATTAAAAGCTGGGGGAGAAGGTCTTGATAAAAGGGGGTGGCTTTCATAACAAAGGGATTATCTTTCTTGTTCAGTCCTTCCTTTATCTGATAACAGGATATTCCTCGAGAAAGTTGGCTCTTGGAAAGTTAGTTTCAAGCAGAAGTTGAACATGAAAATTCATTTTTTGGCAGAAGTTACCTTCTACTTTATTTATTTATTTTTGTAAATGTATCCTAATCCATTTTTTTTAAAATTAACAGGATCCTGAAAGATACTGTGGAGAGGAGTTGCCTCTATTAAGACACAAATAGGATTTAATATCAGAAGTATACTATCTCCCCTATGGCCTGATCCAGGCTGCCTGGTTATGCCTTCTCTGCTGGTGGCAGTTCTGCCTCCAGGAGTCTTGTCCTCTCTAGCAGACTGGCAGGAAGGAGTCCCTTGAGGCTACACGTTGCAACGTTGGCTCTTGATCAACCTACTTGGCACAGCAATGAACCTGGAGGTACTTCAGGTTTTGCACACCATGCTTTATACTTATTAACTTTATGTCTTGTCAACTGAAATCAATATTGATGGTAAATACTCTAGCAATTAATTATAAATGAATGTCATTCCCTGGAAAATGCTTCTAAGGTAAAAACATGGAAGAGCATTTTCTGAAGCTTCCCTGCTTACCTTCTCTATTGCCTGAATGTATTAGCCTTCCAATTTTCTAGTGATCTTAAAATGCTGACTAAAATATTCAGTTTTTCAGGTGCTCCTCCTCTTCGTCCTTGAACCACCATCTGGCCAGGGCAGAAGGCACCTTTCCCCAGCTCAAATGTAGTCTCACTGTTACATACACAGAGCAAATACCACATTCCTTCTGCTATTGCAAAAAGGACTGAAAATCAGATCATGCAATGGCATTTGGTGCACATTCAGAAGCCTGATACTGTCACATCAGCTGAATGTTCATTGAAAACTTCCTCAAGGTGGCAGTGAGGGCCCAGAACAATTGGCCTAAGATGTGGTGACTCTTAGAATATGCAACTGTGTTATCCTGCTGTGGCACCACTAGCCATTTTCCCTGCTGGAAAGACTGGATTCAGATGTGATTGAAGATTAGGGATTTCTTTCAAACCAGTGGGAGAAGCTGAACGAGGCTCCTCCAAGTCCTGCAAGAGGGAGACCAAAACATATTTCCCAAAAGAAGGATTTTCTGCCCCGTGGAGGAAAGTTAAGAGGCTGAACAAAGAGGAAGGAACGGGTGCTTCTGCTAAACCTTAACTGTATGACTTTAAACTACTGTTCCCAAAATTACCACATGAGCATACAGCTGCTACAAAGAAGACATTATTTCTTACTGTTGAAGTGGCATCAGGGTGACTGGAGTGACCAGTTAGAAGATGCAACTATATGTTTATCCAGTCAAAACCATTTCCCTTCAAAGTCCTCCTTCATAAATTTTAAAAAGATATATGGCTTAGAAAGAATATCCTGTAGTCACCTTGTCCCACATCTTCCTGTGAGCCAGGATCAGGTTTAACCACCTCCTCCATGTAAAGTGTTGGTCTAACCTGTTCTCAAATCTACCAGTGAAATGGCTCAACATCCAGAGAAAACTAAATTCCTGAAGTGTAGCTTAAATTTTCTTTGCTGCAAATTACTTTTATTTATTTTTGTCCTTCTCACAGTGGCCATAGAGAACAAATGATGTCTGTACTCTTTAAAGCAATTGTTTACATATTGGAAAACTGGTACATTTTCCCTCATAGTCTTTTTCCTCTAGACTAAACAAACCCAGTTTCTTCAACATTTCCTCATCATTCATGTTTTATAAACCTTTTATCATTCCTGTTGCTTTCTTCTGGATAGTCTCCAATTCATCTACATCCTCAATTCTGCTGGGCCCTGCTTGGCCATGGCTGACTATCTGTCCCTAAGAAAAATGCCACACTTCTGTCTAAGACATTAAAGATGTGTTTCCAGATTCAGCATTTTTCCATGGTAGGTGTAAGCATTTCAGCTTCTGTTAGGACCAATAAATATATATAAAATAAAACAAACAAACCAAACCAAAATCTCACATTCTTGAAGGTGATATGTCAATTTTGCACTTCAGTGGCTATTACATTTAAAAAACATTTACATGTGTTCCTTCATACTTTCTCCACCTAGCAGCCTGGCTACTGAGGCAGTCAGGGGCCTTGCAGTTAGCAACCCTTGTAGAAGAGACTCTCACAAGGCAGTGTAATTAAAGTCAGCATTCAAAGCATTTCAAATAATCAAAAGACTAACCAGCCCTGGAATAGAGGTAGAATCAAAGAGCCTGGTGTGGAAATAAACCCCAGTGACCCTGAAGGCATGAGCAACCAACCCAAAGAGATTAGATGCCAACTGAGGAAAAATGGGGAGGAACTAATGGCATCAATAGTAGAATAGCAAACAAATTCAGGAGACTTCAAAAAATGCCTTTGGGGCTATCCTGGCTACCAAATTATGTATGTTTTGTAAGTATTTGGGATAGGAGAAGTGTGTTTGGTTGAAGTGCCCAGGTTTGGTTTAATTCCCCACCATGGAAGTCATTGGGTGTTTTCTCCTTGGTATCAGAGCTACCTGCAAGCACTTGTGTAATTCTGAATGGTCCCACACTCACAGTCAAATCAGAAACACTCTCTTGTCTTCTCACTAAGATTGAAAAAGGGTTTGTGCACTCAAAAGCTCATTTGTTTTATTCATCTGTATCAGATACAAACCTCATCACACCAATATCTTTAAGCCATGATAACTGCTATCATGAAGCTTGCAACTTCTGCTTGTCAGTTGTCTACTCAAGAGATGCACTCAACTCAAGAGAAGTCTAATTTTCAAAGATTTCTTTTCCTTCTAGGGGCTGACTAAGGTTACACAAAATACTCATCACAATATAGAGTCACCAGCTCATCTCTAGTTAGAGCTCTTTATTGAGGAAACCTCTTTGACTTCAACTTCCAGACAAATTCATAGATCCCTCCTGTCTGTTCACTAAGTTAAGCTGCAGCTTTATCACCCATACATTGGCTCTTTCTCTGATTCTAATAACTTTAGGAGAGAAACAGAAACTCCATGTTGTCTGCATCATGAAGTTCTTTTAAATGGTAGAACTGGGACCAACTCATCCTAAGGGTGAGACCAGCAAAAAAGAATTTGGTGCAATTAATTTAGCAAGCTTTCAGCCTGATGTTTGTTTAATCAATGTGGATGAGAGCAAAATTCCCCCCTAGCCCCTTTTAAACACCCCAACTAAGAAAATAAGCTTGAGTAAAGAGTGTGTTGATATCCCAAGGGACCAGAGAAAGTGCAACAACAGAGCTCCTTATACAGAAGGGGGAGTGTTAAGCATATTTAAACTAAACATTTCTTTCCCTTTCCTTTGGGATAAAACTATTTCCCATAGAAACTAAGGCTGTGTCCCTACATGTGTAGCCTGGGGAGAGATGCTTTGATGTGAAAGAGTATCCTGGTAAAGTGCCGGATGCAGAAGCCAATGTGGAAATAGGAGGGACTTCCAGAAGCAGGAAAAAGCATTGTCCCAGAGGGGCTTCCATCACCCCCCACCCCAGGTTGTCACTCAGACTGTCTGGCTAGTTTCCTCCTGCCGGTCACTTCACTGTAAGGAAAGTCTTGTCCTAGACATGGGGTAAAAGTTTATAACTTTTCCCTTGCTTTAGGCAACTGATGAAGTGAAAATGTGAGATTTTACAGCATAAACTAGATAAAAAAATAAAGCAAGATTTTCACGAATTATAAACCAAACTCAACTTTCAAGGGTACCACAGAAAAATTGGAGAAACCATAAATATTTCAGAAATGCAGGAGTTCTGTAAATTGGATTTAATCTAGGGAAAAGTAGAGACTGATTTATCTCTGTAAGTTTTTAGGAGGAATACAAAGAAATGAATGTATTAGCATGAAATTCTTATGAGCACGTGCACTTGTTTGCTGTTGGAGCTACAAAGTAGGATGAAGGGAAATTGCACACCAAGTGCAGATTTTTTGCTTTAGTTTTTTGGTAAGATAGTCTCAAAGGCACATGGTGTGGAGGATCTGTGTGTAAATGCTCTCCTGGTATTGCAGGACTGACAGCCCATGGGGAGCCTGTTCTAGAAAAAAAATCTATGGTGCTTTTTCCATCTTGTTCTTTTCTTTAAAAGACTCCAACATTACTCTCTCCTTTCTTCACCCCTCACTGAGATTAGTGCAGGTCATGGCCTTAAGCTCTAACAATGAGCTTACACAAAAGCAAAAATAGCAGAAGTCCTCTTGCATGCTCATGAGCAGACTCTGCATGCAGAGCCTGTTCAGCAGCAGCAAAAGAGAATATGGACTGTGATAACTTGTACAGTAAATTTCTCCCCACCCTCCAAGTTTTCTCCATGATCAAGGTTCTTGTGGGCACTATTTCTGAAACAGCTGATAGGCAACTAAAGTATCATTTGATCAGAA
Source organism: Brachypteracias leptosomus (assembly GCA_013401335.1). Classification (NCBI taxonomy): domain Eukaryota; kingdom Metazoa; phylum Chordata; class Aves; order Coraciiformes; family Brachypteraciidae; genus Brachypteracias; species Brachypteracias leptosomus. Next base: position 124,201 of record VYZX01032163.1, read on the forward strand.
GACCTTATCTAGGCAAATGGCCCTATGATGGTACTGGGTGAGTTTTGTTTCTGTAAGTATTTCAGCGCCAGGCTCATGTATATTAAACTACATCACTGTTTCTTTATATGCTCTGGCTTGTGATGACACATCAAGCAGGGCATTCTGCAGCAGACTTTTTCAGCACTCTCTCTAGAATGATGTGAAGGCTTAACATCACATCCCAGAGTAAAATCTGGCACCTCTTTTTGCACCCAGAACAATACATTTGCTTAAATACTTAACTGAGTTTGTCAAGTTATTTCTTTGGTGACTAGAGAGGACTTCCTATTAGTGATCTCTGATGTTAATGGTTCAGGTATATTTATTACTAAATTAACACCTAGTACCTACCACACATAGATATCTTCAATGTCTTCTTGTACTCCCTGTCTACTAAACAGATTGCCGCTCTAGCTGATGTTCTTAAAGCCAAACAGTATATTGGCATATGGATCTCTAAGCATCAACACCTCTGCCTGAAGATACAGGGAGCTGGAGGAAGACAGCACTCCTGAAAATCAAGCCACAGGATGAAAGTCACAGCTAAACCTTCAACATCACAGCTAAATCTGATCAACATTTCCCTGGATGTCCAGTTGGCAACTCAAAGGACCCAGAGCTAGAGTAAGCTCCGAGCCCTCCTGTACAAGGACTACTTTCCTCTATCCCTTTAATTGGAATAAGAGTATTTTGCTCTTGCATGGGGAGCCCTGAGGTGTATTTAATTAATGCTCATTATGAACTCTGAGAGGAGCTTGAGACATAAACATTATTATATCTTCAAAGCCTAGGTTATCACTCAGGTTTTTACTCAGCTCTCTTATGCTGGCATAGTTCTTACTGATCTCCGGAAAATCCAAGTAGATGGAACAGAGTCTTCAGAATTTGGCCTGTACCGTACCAGTTTCTCACTCCTGGGTTGGACTTTGTTCTAAGCTGTTCTACACTTTTCAAGCCTCATCTATTCGTTGACTTGAGCAGCCATTTGGAGGTGTTGCTTCACCAGTAATGGTTTCATACAAATGCTTGCTCACTATCAAACAGCCTGACCCTATTAATAATAACTTTAAAGGGAACAGAGAAAGAGGAGACGAGAAGTAGATTCAATTTAATAAGAATTTTTTTTTACCCAAGTTTTATGTTCTTTTCTTTTATCTTTTTATCAAGGCAACTGTATTCTGAAAAGCCTCAGGGTACAATAAACAACAGAAGGTGATGCAATGGCTGCTCGTTATTGCTTGATGGGTGAATCATCCTACTAGCTGTTATCTGTGTTATTGGAACAGATCACTTGAGGACTGCATTGAACATGGGCCACAAAATGTAACACTGCACCAATGTCATGATGTGACATGTCGGTGTCTTTATTGCTAGATGAGTTTCCTTTCAATTGTGCATAGATAAAATCACAAGAAAGGGTGCCCATGGGATATATTCAAAATTATACCTGGGGCTTATTTTTATCAAAGCTCAGTTGGTACCAACTGGCCAAATCCTGCAGCCTGTGCTCACACCAGTGAGCAGCTGTTTGTGAAGAAAATTCTACTGATTCAGCAGGACATCTCAAGCAAGCAAGTACTCCATTTTCAGAATTAGTACTGAGGCTTTTCCTACTCCACCCTGCTGTTTTACACAAAATGCCACATCCTATGTAGTTTTATGGTATACCAGGGTACTCCTTTTCTCCTGGGTTTTATGAATATTGCATTACTGGGACCAAAGTGAGAATGTAATGTTTCCACAAGCAATATCTGATCATCAAAAAAATGACAGTGTAAACATATTCTACAAAAAGTAAAATGATCTCTTTAATTTTTCTCACCCGTGATACCTAGTCTACATGAGGACTTCACTAATTAAGACCCTAAAACCTGACCTGCCTGGCAGAGAAGGTTGTTCTGTGGGTTTGTATCCGAGGTCCTCTAACCAAATGACACTTTTGATGTACAAAGCCTAACTCTTGATGTTAACTATACAAATTAGTAGTTGTGGTATGCTTTTGCTTTGGGTATTTAATTATACTGACCTATTGTCTTACATTTAGACTGCATGAAAACACTTCAGTCCTTCAGGAAGCAGGCATGGAGGCAGCAAAGAAAATTTGTGACTTTAGGAAGTGTCTCTGCCAAGCCGTCTCTAGTCAACCTTTGCAAACCAGATCTTGTTTATTACACAGTATTTTATAGCATTTTCTCCCTTTGTTTCTTGCAAGTCTATGCACGCCATTTCCAAAGCCAAAGCTTTCAAGGTCTGAACTCTAGTACCTTCAGCGGTCCCCTGGGAGTGGGATTGGTACTGCATGGCTGTAATCAGACCACATAATGCCTAGAGCAGAAAGAGAAGCTTACACTTTATGCTGAGCTATCTGTGCAGAGGGAGAAATCAGTGTGGACTGTAAAAAAGTTATACTATTGCTTATAAACAAAATCCACTGTACTGTGCAGTATTCACATAAGGACATCTCCCTCCTTTGCACTATGGAAGGGATAATGTAACAGCAAAGGAAACTGAAAGCCTTCTTCAGCATGTCACTGATTAAGAAATTTAAGATGACAAATGTACAGTTGCCTGGCCAGAACCAGTCATGCGGTGACAGAGAAGGCAGAGCCACGGCTCTAAGGCTGTAGCGACCTAAGACAGTACAGCAGCCCACAGGTAAAAGGGATGGCTGTCCCAGCATGGGCAGATGTCCCCATGCAGCCATCCAAACAAGGCTAGCAGCTGCAGAAAAGCCCAGGAGGGGCTTAGAAGTGGTGGCTTGAAGCTCTGTTGGCCACCTTTTCCCTTCCTGTGAATCATACGTTCCTAAAGGAGCAGCACAAGTCCTAGCAGTAGCCTCAGTACCTACTTAAATATCAATATCCTTTACAAGTCTCATAGGCAAATGAAGTTATCTAGCCCCCTACCCCAGCAGAAAAACAATGCAGTAGTAAGTAGAGATGGATACAGTGATCATCTTCATCTGTATGTTAAATCATAAATGGTATTTGGGAGCCAGAACCTGGCTGTGAATGTATGCCTACTACTAGGCATCTTTCAGCTGCAACTATGTTTTGAAGACCAATTTGTCTCTTACATTTTGATTTGATGTGCAGTGGAGAAAAAAATTTTTTGGAGGTAAGCCCTCTCTCCCTTTTGCCATTAACATTTCTCATTCTCTTTTGATTTAAAATGAATGCTCATGCAGTAGAAACAAGTGATGCCACTGAATTTTTACAAAAGAGACCAGAAAGAGTCATCATTGTGATTTCTATTTAACTACACTTTCTTTATGAAGGCATGTTTCTGAGATGAAAGAAGCAACTGTTATTGTGAAGTACTCTCCGTTTTGAATCCAGAAAATACAGGAAGCTGAGCAGCCTCTTTGTTAATCCAGCTACTACTGCTGCTAGAAACAAAGCAAGTTATGCATCTGCATAGTCTTATGTTGATTTTGCTTTTCTTAGACAAAAGCTTTTCCAAGGGATGGGGTCGTCAACAAGAACGGGGGAAAGGGATTTGCAGTTACAGCTGTACTGCTTTCTGCGTGCCCTTGGTCAGCTTTCATCTATTTCATTGCTGTATATATTAGACTATGGTAAGTTCAGTCCAAGGAGAGAGGGAAAGAAATCTCAGAATAATGCCAGCATCCTGGAAGAAACCTTGCCCATGGAGATATGGAGCAGCAAAGACCCCCTGACCCAATATGCCATTCAGCCTCTTCAACTGCAGTGTGTTGGGTGTTAAAAACAAAAAAGATATTGATGATTGTTCTTCTCCCTTCATTTTTAATTAAATTTCATACGGAAAATATGAAAGCTGTTGACCAGCTCCATGGCTGGGGAAAATATTTCTGAAAATGTGTCCAAAGGTTTTTTCCTTGTTGGTTTTTAAGAGTTCAAAGGTTAATTGGGACTTCAACCTGTGATAAATTTCTGACAGTTCTAAAGAAGCATATGTTTAAAATCTTGTGGAAGAAAACTTGAGAAAGATGAGTAGACTTGGTGGCAATTTGAGAAATAACATGAGTAGATCACACTTACTCAGAAGAGTCATATGCTAGAGAGCCATGTATTTTTCCTAAATTTCATAATTTTTTACATGTACTTAAAAAATAAAATAAAGTAGAATGAATTGTACAAATTACATTGTATATATATTAAATATAGCTTGAGAGTCTTAAGACTCTCTTTCTTAAGACTCGCTTTCTATAGCTTGAAACTCTTAAGAGATTTTCATAGAATCATAGAATGTATTGTGTTGGAAGGGACCTCTAAAGGTTGCCCTTCTGGATTTTGCTTTGTTACACTTCAACTAAGAGTAATAATACCAAGCTAAGGAGACTAATTGTCATGACCTAAACCTTGAGCAGCTGGAAATCAGTGTGGTTTAGCAGAATTCAGTACTATGGATGAGGCCTTGACACTGCACACTTTCTTTTGTTGGTTCCTACTTGAGCTAAAAGGTCTCTATATATGTTGGATAGTAGGAAAAAAAACCAAAAAAAAGCTAAAAGAGGAATGAGGTTGAGTTAATTGGATGACAAGAAAGGACAGGAAAGTCCCATGAAAGCAGAAGCAATGCAATGCTGTCCCTGCGCTCACTGACCTGAGTCCAGAGACATGTGTTAACAGCACACACCGCAGCCCAAGGCAGAAAAACGTGATGTGGTTGACAAAACTGTGGCATGACTAAAGACAGAGCACGTGAATTGTATTTATGTACTAGTCTATGAAGTGGAGAGCATATTGTCGAGCAGCCTGAGGGAGCTGTATCATATGCAGCTCCGTGTGTAGCATAGTATAGCTGTATCCCATTAAGATGCTAGTAACGGAATATATTAAATATCCTCTTGAAGGCTAAGGGTCCAATCCTCCTGCACTGAAATCAATACAATTTTTGCAATTTATTTTTAATGGGAAGAGAACCAAACCCTTTCACCTACTACTCATGTGAAGGATGCACATGCATACCCAGCAACCAGTAAGACCAGCAGAGAGCTATGTGGCTTGCACTCCCAAAAATCCCCCTCCATAGTCACATCAGAATTGCTGGAGGTAGGTTTGCATGGTATATGGGGACAGACCTACAACTGGGCCTGCACCCTGACAAAAAGCCAAGCAATCCCATTCACTGAGCCAAAGCTATTAAACACTGTCTTTCAGAGTAACTAGATCAGCCTAGAGCAGAGAAATCTGTTTTCTGATTGTAATATACACCTAAATGTATCCTAAAACATAGACTATTTTATAGTCTGCTGTTATAAGAGCTATCACCTGCTATCTTCTTCCCTTCCCTCCACAACTTTTTTCTTTCTTTTTTTCTTTTTTTTTTTTTTTTAAGCTTCACAGCTCACCTCCAGCTAAATAACTTGTGTGTATGATTTTCTTTCCAGATCTCTCAGGAAACATACAGAGCCAGAGAAATAATCAGAGCTTTAGTACACCAGCTCTCTGCTCTGCTTCCTGGGGAGAACAGGCTGGGTCCTGTTCTGCCTTCCCCTGGGCAAACAAAGAGGACTCTGCTGACATTGGTGGAACTAAACCAAGGTAAAACATCAAAACCCAAGAAAGAGTCATCCATAGAGGGAATCCTGGGCTAACAATATGGGGCAGTTTCTCAAAAAGCCAGCTGTTGGATTACATAGATGTTTCCTTAGAGCACAATAAACATGTTAAGTCTCCCATCTGAAGTGAACTTGAAAATGTAACTCAATGCATCCTGAAGGCTCAGAAGTCCTGCTGACACATTAAAAAGATACCATTAAAAAAAAATAAAGCCCACAATGTGTGTATGTGTGGTGGCTTATGACCAAGTGCTGGAAGTGGGCAGTAGTGGTTCTCTTCACAGGTAGTGGTGTCCTGCACCATCGCTCTGCTTCAAAAGGGAGGCTAGGGAAGGGGCCAGCTCCAGGTCCTGAAGGACTGAAACCTCACTGTTCCCCTTGGGAGACTACTGCAGCAGAGCACACTGCTTCTGGCCACAGCACATCAGGCAGAGACAGTGCTGTTTAATAAATTATCTCACTGCATTGCTACATGAGCATCTCCAGCTCTATATAAGTAAACCAGGATAAATTTCATGGGCAGTCCATGAGAGCAGATTTTAGATGACTGCTTGTTAATCTCTTTCCATCATTCCATGCGTACCAATAGCAGCCTGTAAAGGTGAGCCACTTTGAGATTTTCATTGCACAGGCAGGCATCTTCATCTACTTGGAAAAAAGCAATCTGAGTTTTACATGAAGTGCTGTGCAGCAGCAGCAGTGGGTTCAGCTTCTTACCAGGAAATTAATTACTTCACAGTGGCTCTGGTATCTCTAGTTTATCTGTCTGATGCAGAAAACTAAACCAAAATGCCATAGCTCAGATAGGTTTTTCTCTTGTCTGTGTTGTAAAGACCTTATGGCAGTTTTCTTAACAGCTGAATATGCTACACTCTCAAAAGCTTTACAAACAGGGGCAGGAAAATATGGACAGTTTGTACTTTGTCTTTAAATGGAGGCAGCTTATTCTTGTTCCTGCTGAGTCAAGGGACAATTTGTACAGCCCCACTGATGAACTTCCCCTTTATAATTTGCTGATAGCATAAACCTAGCAGAGACCCAGCATGCAACAGGACATGGTTGAATAATGAAAAACTGGGTAGTATGTGGTCCAGTTACTCTCTATATAAACAGTAGTGATGTTTTCCCTGATCTGACAGGGTTTGGAAGAGGTCTTTGTCTCAGCTGGGCTTTGGGAAAGGTAGCAGACTGTACACAAGGCTTTCTCCTTGTTGGAGTGGTGGAATGTGGAAGATACATCTATGCAACAGGAGTGCATGGAAAGTGAATCCATCTGCAACTGCCTGCCATAACAGCCTTCATGCATGATTGTATAGGCTTAGGATGTACACATAGCCCAGTGTAGTTGCACTTGTCCTCTCACCGTTCACACCTCTGCTGCTGGGAAGAGCGGTGAGGACTGGTAGAGTTTAGGATATGTCTCAGGAAAGCCGACTCAGAGCAGACCTTGGCTGGGCGCAGTGTGAGTGGACTGTAGTTCCTCACAGCCCACCTCCAGACCTGTTGTTGGCTAGAGGCATTTCCTGACAACTTGTGGTCCAGCAACTCAATCTTTGTACAGAACAACAGAGTGCTCCATTTCTGCTATATAGCGGTAGCGAACACACCTCATCCTCCCACAGCCAGCTCCGTAGCCTTGGAGCTCCACTGCAAGGTCTCAGACAGGATCATATCAGGATGTCTTGGTCTTACTGATACCCATGGTTTTGGGATACTTTCTGAGAGGTGGATATATATTCCTTGTAATTCAAACAGGTACAAAACCTATGGAGATCACAGGAAGAAATGCAACAAAGTGGGGTCTCAAAGTTTTGACCTGTCATCTATGAAACTGCAAAGGCCAAAACTCAGAACCTGAAGTCAGAAATTACGTTGATTTATTAGAACACCTAAGACAAGAAACCACTGAGGTAAAGAAAATGACTGACCTGAAAGCCTGCAGTGTAGTGACAAGTCCTCCAAGAGTGCAAATGACAACGCCAGGAAGGGATTACGTATAAACAAATGCTGACCCACGGCATTAGAAAGCCTGGAAAGATGCCCTCAATTCACCAACAGAACAGGGTGACAAGACCTGCAGACTGAAAATGTCCACATTCAGACTCCCTGATTAACACTCAATTATCCTGAGCTACTGCTTTTGTGAAAAGTGTTTCATCAACAGCTGGTGACATCATTTGGATCTTCCCAACACCAAAGTGAAATATTGAATATTGTCTGGATACTCCCAACATGAAAGTGAAATATTTTCTAAGCATCCTCATCTTTTCTGCGTTATTAGCAATATTTTTAATATATTCACACTAATCTGATTACTAAGACACAAAATCATTCCTGAGTTATCCCTCTCAGACATGTTTATTCTAGAAAGAATCCCTTTTGCTCTGTATTTCTTAAACTTCTAGCTTCTAAGTTACACAGATTGCTATGAAATTCCTTGTTGTGGTTTGTTTTGGTTTTTACCATCTCTCATTTCTTCTTTGTTTTTTGTTTATTTATTTAAATACACATTGTTTTTACTTGTAGGTATTTTCTTTAAAACCAGTGGAATCCTCTTTTCCAAATGTGTAAATCTGGCTTTTGGTCACTTCAGAAAATGTCTCTACCCAGTTTTCAATTTTTACTTCCTTTCAAAAATTCTTTCCTCCAGCTGATTTGTCCCATAACTATTTGAGAGGGGCATCCTCTATCGTCTCTCAGCACTACTGATAGTGCTGGAAATGCTCATGGGAAGCTTGGCTCTGTCATGCCACACTAAAATAAGCAGTGGTGTCCAGGCCACCAGTAATATGTGTTTGAATGGTGATGGCCACCATCTGAAGAAGGTTTCTTGTACCTTCCTATTTATCTTACCTTTCCTCAGTGTAGTTAGAGAGCAGACAATTCTATCGGGCCACAAATACTTAATAAACAGCATTTTTGTCCACTAGAGTTGTGTCATTAAAAGAAGTAAAATAAGCATGTGTTGCTCCTATTTTGCCTCAAAACACTGATTGTGATCTTTATGTTTGACTTTGTGGGAAGTTGTTTCAACTAGGACTGAGCACAGAGGGCAGGTTTCAATTTGATAGGCTCACACATAAAAAAACTGCTCCTACCACATCAGATCTCTGGCAGTACAGACTGTATCATACATCTAAGTGAGGAAACAGAGGATGAGTCGGACTTTGCTTCTACAAATGGAGCCGTGCAGATGGCACAGTGCTTACAAAGAGGCAGGAATATTGTCTTTTGATCTCAGTAGGAGGGTGGGGAGAGAGGAGGGGGAAATGCGATATTACCCACAAGCTGGGGAAAGTTTCAAATCTCTGGCTCAAACAGGCAGAGTATTTGCTGCTGGGTTTCTGCTTTTATCCTTCTCATCACTGATATTAGCTCCTGATTCCCCTTTTATATTCCCAATGAGTTTATAGTAATTTACAAAGCAAAGTTTAAGATATGTTGTAAGATGTGCAAACTCAGTTCTTAAATTATAAACTCTATTAAAAAAAAAGTTCCAAAAGCATTAGTCAATAAAACATGCTTTACTAATATTAAGTGTTCCTTTTAATGACTAATGATCTTAAAATCCTAGAGCAGAGCAAAATTTCTGAGAGGATAAATGGGAGATTTGTTTGGACTTGGCCAGAAATTTATGAATCAGTGATTCAAATTAGTAAAAAGCAATAGATTTAAGATATGAATTTGGCAAAACTTCTACTGGAAGAAGGATATGCCATCTCCTCACAGTTTAACCATGCCATCAAATAGCCATACTGAAGTCAGTAATATTACAGAGAAAATTGTGACAAGAATGGCAGGGCTCATTCTATGCAGTTTTGTAATCTGTTGAAATGAACATCTTGAAACAAAGCCAGACTGGTAAGTAAAGGAAATAAACAAACAAAAAAAATGCCTGGCAGGGACAGATGTGTTTTTATGAAAAAATACTGCTTTATGTATTTTTTAGTTTTATTGAGAACCTGAAAATATCTTCAAGAGCAAAAAGCCCTTGCTTTTATGAGTTTTTAATAACTTGAAATTTCCGAAGAAATTTTCATACTTTTTGTTTCCATTTCTTGTCAAATACTGTAGTGAAAATATCTTCTAAACTCAAAATAAATCCTAGTAGTTTAAAAGACCAGTTTGTTTACGTGTGTGTGTATCTCAGAGAAGGAAGTACCTTCTGAGAGCAATATCATTATTCAGTGGATGAGTAATTCCCACGTCTCACTAACATAAGAGCAAACTGAGAAGATTTGTGCTTGGCCCCAGAGCAAGGTAGACAGGTGTTACACTTTATTATTACATGTTTCCAGTCCTACCAGCTGTATGTACATTGTCATGGAAGATAATAGGATATTTTTTTCCTAACTCGTGCTGCAAAAGGTAGATGACAACTTAAAAGCGATCTTCCTTGATTTATAGGGTCTCAAACCTTTTGGTCACGTTTGTCACTTAAGAAAAAAGTAATTTAACTTCTGTATAAAGTAACATCTTAGAGAGAGAGGGGCAGGCTTTCATGTGGCACAAAGTCCTTTACATTTTAAACAGAAGAAAACCTCATCAATATTCAAAATTTCTTCTGTGCGTACTGTAAAAAGGTTGATATTTATGTGCCAAATCAACACAAGAGGTGGAAAAGGCTAAAAAATGGTGTGTGAAACCATTTCCAGAAATCTCATTTGTTTAGATAAAATAGCATGGATGAGCTGACATTGTGGGTCTTTTGCATTAATTGGCTGTGACAACACTGGATATAAGGCTCATCTTCAGAGACCAGTGTTGACTCTTCTAAAAGTTGGAATAATTAATCTAAGTTCTCAAAAGAGAAAGCTTTATACATGGATTGAACTTAGAACATGGAAAAATAATGCATGCAAATTTCTCTTGTTTCTGAATAGGTTTTGTAAAGATTTTTTCAATAAGTGAGAAACTAAGTAAGTACAAGATGCATGAAAGCATTAGCAAATTGCAAAAACCTGCAACATATATTTATGGTGCAGGATGTCTAACTCTTTACGGAAAATACCAAGCCAATTTTGATCTCTTGGGCTGGAACTTCTATTTGGAGAAGATTCTTTCTCTTCACTGACTACAGAGGGAGCCAAGTTTCCTCAGTTAGACAGCTCAAGTAGGTGCCCGAACTTTTGTAGCTTAAATACCTCTAAAGTTTCTAATGTGAAGAGTATAAGCAAACTGAAAAGCTGATTCCTTTCAAATTTACAATAATTTTGATGACACAACCTTTTTGGGTGGAGGTGAGGTCTTCAGTTAGTCTGCTTCTCCACTAAATGTGCTTCAATGTTTTCAGCTCAGAAATTTGTGTCCTTTTCCTATGCCTGATAAAAAGCAATAGAAAATAAAAGATCCTAATGTAGTCATCAGCAGCAAGCAAAAGTGACTACACAGGGTGAATATAGTAAATGACCAGCAATATAAGTATCAGTTAAAGTTGATTTTTTTATCACATATCTATGAAAGTGGTAAATCTGCATTTATCTGGGGAGGGAGTTACTAAATTTTCTGGGCTTGTTTTTCTCCAAGCTTACAGCTTCCAGGAGAATATAGAGGATACTCTGCATGCAGGAAGCCATTTCTGTAGGACATCAAGAGAAAAACCACAATGGTGGTAAGCACCTCAGGCTGTGGCATTCCACATCTTCATGGAAAGCTCTGCTAGAGGAGACCTGCACTGTGTAATAATTGCCAAGATTTGTACAAGCTGCCAGTCAGTCACACCCCGGCATGGAAGGACAAATGGGTCAGCTCCATTTCCAAACAACCAGAGGATCCCAACCCCCAGGACCACATAGGCTGCAAGTGTTACAAGACCAAATGCTTCTGACCTCTTTGGATATGGTGAAAGATGAATACCTCATTTGCCCCTCTCCTTATTTGCACTTTGAACTAATACACTGGGGTGAGATCATGTTTGAGGAAACTGCAAAAGTTGGCACAGTGACTGCTTTGCTCCCAAGGAAGGAAGACATTTGGTGGACTATTAACTATTTAGTTGACTTTGCTGCAAATGGGAATAATCACAGATAGATCACATTAATGTGTCATCTTCCTAGATTTCTTGAGAGTGACAATTTGTCAATGAATTCCTTTAAATTTTACAATATTTTTTGGAGATATGAAAATTTTTGATAGAAGGGAGGCTTTGTGAGAGCAAAGAATCTTCTTAGATGTGAAACCTCACTTCGACAAAAAGCACAGTCGAAAATTAGCACACATCCACAGATATTTCAGTCCTTCTGTCCCTGCATATTAATGACATGACAGTTTGTCACAAATTTCTGAGCTGCTCTCTGCTAGTATGGCTGACTCACCGCCAATAGTAAGAGTGTGCCCCCCAAGTACAGGCCAATGTGACCCAAAAAAAGAGGTAAGAGCCTGGTTTATACTGATTTTGACATCATGACTATGTCAGAAAATAAACATATGTCACTAACAACACAAACTGTAGGAGGTAGACAAGATTCATGTGCTTAGGACAATCTCTGAGGAAAGCTTGATATACACATTCCTATCAAATCTTAACCCATCAGTTTGCTGAGAGTGAAAATTAAAAATTACATGTAGCCTTCTGTTGTGTGGAAGTTAACCCGAAGCAATATTACGTCAAAATCTATGCTCATGAAATAGAGTTTAGTGTGCATTTGGTCTATTCATTTACCACTCCTGCTGCTCCCACTGTCTTGCCTGCAATTTAAAATGTTTGGAAAAAGAGTTTAATTTAACAAAGCCTTAAAGAAAAGTGACATCAGCTGAGCATTTACCTTTCTGTGCCTTCAGTACCACAGAGTTCACCTTGCTGTACCTGCACACTTATAATGGCTTTGCTTTCTTCAAGGCTTTCTTATAAAGGTAAAGGAAGGTTGTCCACAGCAAAAGCAAGAAATTCCAGGTCATGCTGTTCCATATGGCTGCATCAGACCAATTTCCATTGGAGTAACACTTCTGGCATTTTAAAAAGTAACATGGGAAATCCCTGTTTTGAGGTAATGTGGAGTCAGAGATAAGCGGCTCTGCAAAAACTCGAGGCTGGTGGAGTGAATTTGGATTAAGACCACAGCCAAAATATTTTTGAAGCTGTTTTTTCTGTACGGATGAAGATACATACACATGTATATCATAATTATGCTTGACATCTGTTTACTATTTTGCTCTTCATACCTCTATGTGCATCTCTGCAGACGTTAGCAATTATACTACTCACTATAGAGAAGAACCAATGTGGGTGTGTGTGAGTAACTGATAGTATCTTTTTTAATAGAATATGAGTTCAGAGGATGTGGAAAGAAATAAAAAGAAATAAGGTAACAATTGTTCATTAAACACCTCAGTGCTCAGGGAGATGTAGTGCTTCTGCAGAGAGAAGCCCACCTAAGACAAAAGAGCTGCTGCAATTGCAAGTCCACAACGGCATGGGGCTCTGTTGGTGGTGGGTCTGAGCACTCATTTCTGCTGTTGACAAGCTACAGAAGAATTTCAAATGCATTCCAGCTCACAGCCCTTGGGAAGAAGAAAGAGGCTTCTCAGCACATAAAATCACTCTTCTATTAATATTTCTTTCTTCCACTCAGGCCTGTGATTTGGCATATTTTTAAGGTAACCATGGATTCAATACTCAGCAAAGGGAGTTTTTCCCTAAATTGCTCTTTCAATCTATTGTTTATATTTCCTTGGATGAAGAGACACTAGTTCTGAAGAACAAGGTCATGTAGAAATTGGGTAGGCCAAAATCACAGGAAGAAAGGAGACATCCCAGTCATTCCATGTTTACTGGGGATTCAGAAGGGAAGAACCCTGAAACTATTTCTAATTCCCTTGAAGGGTGGCAGGTGAGGTGTGGTAAGATAGTAAAACACCTAGCGAAGCCAATGGAAGAAAATATTTCCACTGATTTCAAAAGTTTGCACCAAGTCTGTGGTGGAAAAGCTCATTGCTTTCAATTCCAGCTGGAGGAAGCAGAGAAGACACCCCTGTAAAGGCACTAGAGCAGGAGAGGACCTGAGAGGGGAAAGTGTTTTGAGAACAAAGTGGCAACAAGCTGGCAGGAAAGGAGCTGCAGGGGCAGGGGCTGTTCAAAGATGAAGGCTTGCACACCTTTCATAATTTGGAATAAAACCTTCTGATCCAGACAGACATTTTTAAATAATTCTGACTCATCTGGTGGCAAATACACCTCCATGGCAACACCCTAAACTTAGCTAATGTAGTGAAACACCCAAGGAAGATGATTGGAAATGTTAACATAGCAGCATCCAGCTCAATTCTTAATACACTGGAGCCCACATAAACAAGGAAAGAGCCCTTGAAGGAAGCAACTTGTTCAAAGAATTGATTTCCTTTTGCTCCAGAAGATACATAGAAAATACAGTGGAACCGTGGAAAAAATAAAATCCCTTTTGAAGAAATAAACCAATTAATAGAAAGAAAAGACTGAAGTGATTCTCCTAGTATGATCTGATCAAGCAGGGGGTTTTATAAAAATAAAGCAGGCCAGTTGTTTACTGCTTTATGTGAATCTACCACAAACAGCTGCTGGAGAAAAATATAATTGTTTAATAGCAAGACAGTATATTTCTTACCCCTCATCCAGAGAACCCCAGCAAAACTCCTGTGCTCTGGGAAGTCACACGAGGAGCAGCAGCATCTGCCACCCCCCACAGCTCAACAGGCTAGAATGATCTTGAAGTGGGAAGGAAGGCCACCATAAAAATCTTTCTACCATCAGCCTCTTTTAAACATTGATAACGAAGTAAAGCCTGCCCAAGTCTACTGCTGATCAACCTCAAGGCCGTGGAACACATAGCCACTCTTAGTGTTCCCACTGGGGTGGAATGTCCCCATCTCACTCACATTCGGCAGAACATGGACACAGATCTCATGGTGTGAACTGATGATGTGCTTTCATCTCTTAAGTCCTGTATTTTTTCTTATGGCTTTGCCCTGTTCAGGGCATTTCCTATTCAGGCTTCGCAGCTGAAGGGTCTATCTATGCTCCCTGCTGGGGCAGAGTCTTGCTCAAGCCTCTCCACCAACTGGAGGCATGAGCACAGCATGCTCAGTTAAGGTGCATTAACCTTTGCCTGCTGGGTGGGCTACTGCTGCAGCTGCCACAAAAAAAAACACACAAAGAAATGGGCATAACTGTCAGAGAGATGCCTTCACATTACTGTGCTGCATGACCAAAACCAGCTAATTTCAGAAAGACGATTTTAAGCAAATAAATCCTCCCTTTCTGATAGTCATAGATAGAATATGACAACATGGTGAGGTTTCTCATCACCCTCTGGTCTGTACTCTAATAGCCCAGAAAAAAATAACCCTGTACAACCAAAGCAGCTTCACTGAGAGTCTGTGGGTTTGGTTTGGATTTTTAGTGCTATAACTCAAAGAAGTTCAAGTTTGTCTAGGTATTTGATACATCATCACTTTCTTAATACTTACTCCCTGTATCTCATAGCATATCACGTATAAAGAGTGTCTTTCCCAAAAAGGCATGAAAAAAGCAAAGGAGCTCTTATACTTTTTTCCTGCAAAGTTAAATTGATAATGAGAATGAATTATGAATGCTTTTCAGTTCAGCTTCAAAAATACGAGGACCAAATTCCCTTCAATGAGTGTCAATTAATATGGACATGCATGTGTTCATTAGAAAACATAGTTCATCAAGATAGAGAGATAATATTGTGATTTAAGCATTTAAATAATAAAATATCTTTTCCTTTGAAAACAGAAAGGGGCCTCTACCAGGGTAGCTAACATGGGAGAGAATATGAAATATTGTTCAAAAGAAGAGAGGCACAGATATTGCATAACTCTTTTACTTGTTTTTGGGCATGGTGATGGGTTAATTTTTTTTAGTGGATTACACAGCTCTCAGAATTTTTACATTGTCTGGATCATACTAAACATAGTAACACCATTTTTAATGCCAGCATCTTTGCCTATCAAGCTAATAAAACAGGACCAGGGACCTTTTATGGCCTAACCACATGGTGTAGGCACTTGCTGGAGTCTTTCATAGATTCCACAGATGCCCTGTGGTCTAATACATAATTACTATTTTTCATGTGTTTATTTCAATTCCAAGTGTGTGCAATAATGTGTTGCAGTTTAACAGATTTCATAGCAAGATGCTGAGGTTATACCTTGCATGCCCCAGGGTAGATAGGCATGAGAGGCCTCCCACAGGTGCAAAGCCAGAGAGGACAGTGCCATGGATGGAGGTAAGCAAACCACAGAAGCTGGAAGGAGCCAATTGGTGAGGCATCCCCCATACTTACAGTTGGAAATAGTCCTCATGTACACTTTTTCTTGGCTCATGTCAGGAGTGTGCTAGTAATTAGGCAGCAAAGGCAATCTGTGGTCCAGCTTGCTCCCTGGCCCTGTTTTTATTTAGCTGCCTAAATGAACATATGATTTCATTGACACAGCACTCACAGAGATAAGAATCAGACCCTGCTTGGGAAGATCCTGCTGATAAAGGCTGAGGATGCATTCCCTCCTGGATCAAGATTAAAGAGACCCTTAGGGAGCTGGTTATAAATTCCTGACTCTCAGGTTGCTGCTATTTCCTGAACTAAGCTAGAGGAGCACTATACTAGCCAGCTGTGGGTTATGGGATATTTAGCATCACATATGGATTGGTGAAACTGGTGATGAGCCTATCTTCTCACTACTCCCATGCATCCCTTGATCACCTTATTTTGGTGCTAGGTGAAATGGAGCTGGAAGAGTTGTACTGGCCAAGGAGCAACACCTTTCTCCAGAGTGCAAATATGAATGAAACAGATGTTGTTCCAGTTTCTATCTGTTGTATTAAGAAGGAGGGCAGAGCTGGGGCAAGGAATATGTTGTTTCTCTAGATACAGCGTATTTGATTCTTAATACAGTTTTTAGAATAGTCATAATCATTCAGTGTTCCGTGATTTTAGTGCTTTGAGTATTAACATTTCTGAGGTCTCAGTGTGAGTCTCAATTATTGAAATGGCCAAGATTCTGGCAAGAAACCACAGGGAGGAAATCAGTTCTGTGTGGAAGATGCCAGGAGGCAAATATTATTTACATAGAATGCAGAACTACAGAAATATAACAGTATGTAAATTTCTTGACAGATGCCCTGTTTGGCAGCTGCTCAGATGCAAATTTCACCCTCAGTCAGATCTGCAAAAACACAGATCAGTAATCCAGGGTAGATGCGATTTGGTAGAAATTCTGGATGACAACCTACAACTCCCCAAACTACTACTGAATTTACAAAGAAATAACAGATCAGGGAACTGATAAAGTCTGCAGGCTTGAATTAGGCGAGGTCCCTAAACGTATAAGAAACCTCACTGAAGTCCAGAGAGACTGCTGCCTCCATGATCTATCAAAAGATTATTTGCCCGACTCTCTAACCTAACACCGAAGAAGGTATTGACTGCTGGGGTGCAGTGTTAAACCAGGGCACAAATCTCAGAGCTACTCGAGACCTAATCCCATAGAGAAACTAAGATCAAACAACATTAATTTCTCATGTCTGCTTTGTGCCCTCAAAACCATGAGTTTGAATAGGTGTGCATCTCACGTGGCATCTGATGCTACTAGGCATGGTCACTGCCAGCACAGCAGACACCCACCGTGTATCTGCTCAGTGATTAAACTTAAGTCCTTGCTTTTACACGCTGAAAACTGAAATTTTATGAGTCTTGGAAGAAAATTCTGAATTGATTTTCTTTTATTTAGGAGATGCAGGACAGAAAAGTGGCAGAATTGCAGCTTAAGGTGGTGGATTTTTACAAGTTTTTAATCATATCCTGAGGGCCTTTGAGTATATTTAACCCAGGACCCAGTTATGACCAGTCTATTAGAAAACATCTTCCTGTTATTAACAGGCTGACATGGTTCACTGGGAAGGTCTCTTTGTCCTACAACTGAAAATTCAACACACTAGTTGATTAGCAAGAGCTACTTGCATTTAAAGGACAGACACTTCTACTTTTGCTTGCCAGAAGGTCTCTTTTGTCTTATGCAAATGCACAGTGACTGTGATTTTTTTTTGAAACCAGCAGCTATCTGCAGTGGAACATCAGCATGACAATTTTGTGTGCTCCTAATCGTGGGATGCTGGGCACATGGCCCATGTCAAATGTCCCCATGGATGCTACAGGGTAGTCTTGCTTCCTGCCCAGAACAAGAAAAGCTAAAGCAACTCTAGCATAAATCTGTCAGTCAGTTTGTATTCTATGAAGAATTTCAGGCATTATTGCCTTGCAGTTAATGTAGGGGGAAATCCTGCTTTGGTTTAGAGATAGTTTCTGCTTTGAAACACCCTTCTTTCTGGAGTCACAGCCCCAGGTGTATTCCTAGTACCCATGTCCTATCCTGTCACAAGCCAGATGAACATCTTTAAGCAACTGATCAACTCTGCTACAGAAGCATCCTGCCCCAATCTGTTTCTCTCATCTCCCCTTCCCACCAGCCAAATGTTACTTTTTAGGGTGTTTAAATAAACACTCTCTGCTCTGGCCAGGGCACACGCAGCTCAGCTCCCCTGGGATGCAGGCATGGCCTTTGGCTCCGTGTGTGGTAAGCAAGCCAGTGAAGCCACATCAGAAATCGAGAGCAATTCAGATGTTAAGTAGCAAAACTTTATCAGAAGATCTGAGTTCAGGATTTCTTGCTCGTTTGCCTTTATTTAGGGATTATTTATGCCTCCTATTAACCTTCCTCAGCCATGGCACATGTTACACAGATGGGAAAGCCGTAGCAAAAATAAGCTGGGCGTTTTCCTCAGCTTGTGCACAACGGCAGTAAAAACCGAGAGGAAGCACTCATGAACCCCGGTATCCAGTGATACCCCTGATCAAGCAGAGCAGATACCGACACAGGCTGGAAAAATTACGATCGGCAAAGAGGAACATATCCATGCTTTTTGGTAAGACCACTGATGCGTGCCCCTACATCTGAAGCCCCCCTGGGCCTGCGGGGGGTCCCGCTAGATGGTGCTGGA
>VYZX01032163.1:142805-162955 GCA_013401335.1 Brachypteracias leptosomus
CAGCAGCTCCTGCTCCCCCTCCAGCTCCCCTCTCTTGGCTGTGGCTCTGAAAATGTTTCCTCCGGAACGCCTGTCTGATGATAACAGAATCCCTTTCATATATATTAGGCAAACACGGGCTCAAGGTGGGTAAACACCATGAGCAGGCTCATCTTTCTGCTTGATGCTGAGACTGTAAAAGCCTGGTTGCACAAAATAAGAGCTGCTGAGCTTTTTGCTGGCTATCTCTTCAAAAACAAAGCAGCTTTTGAAACACGTGGATTACACATTTAAAAAAAATAATTACGAACCAGGCATCTGACTTGCCCTTCTGCAGCACATGTACAACTTGGTATCACCCATAAAATCAATATCCTGTGTGCACTAACCTTAATATTTATAGATGAAAAAAAGCATATTGCTTATGAAAGGCTAAGAAATCATGCACACACATGAATAGTCCCTTGTAAAACTAAATAATAAAAAACTCTGTGTAGAGATATTAAATCAATTTTCCTTTTCAGTTAAGATCCTTGTATTTAGTTCTGTAAAAGTCCTCTTGGCAGCCTGAAATGTATCCTGTTTAAACAGGAGCTTGCACTCAATCACACTTCTTTTTTTCCTTTCTTTTTTTGGAATACTATTCCCACTTAAGCTCTGGACAATAAATATTGAGAAAGCAGAAAACAGGAATAAAGTCATCTTTGTTTCAACTTTTCCTGTCCCTTTTCACTAGAAGACAAAAAACCAGTATCTGATGAATGAGCAACATTTATGTTGCAGGGGAGAAGAGCTAAGCAACCTATGGACTCGAGGACTATTGCCTGCTTTAGAACTTTTCTAAAGGCTGGGTGATGAAGTGATATAGAGTTACTGAAGTAACTTTGTTGAAAAGGAAAATATTTTGTATGCTTTCAGTAGAGATCACTATTTCATTAAAGCACTAATTCACACAGAGGTTCACAACACCAGGCTCAAGTCTTGGAAAAGTGTTTCTGAAAGTCCAAACCAAGTCAGCATTCAAGGGATTCTCTTCTTACTGCTCTAGTCAGAAGAAAAACCCAGACGCTGAGAAGTAAGTGTTGTGTTCTTTTTCCTGCAATTGTGGTCACAGTGTCAGGACCTCAGTGTCAGGACACCAGCACAGGAAGCAGTAAGGAGAGGAGGAGTAAGAAGAAAGAATATGTGGAGCACTTGTGAAGAAAAAGGAGCAAGCTAGAGAAGGAGAAGGTAGCTGGACGTGTGCTGGGGGCTGTATGGCATCTCTCTGCATGGGACTTGGGACTATATTTATTTATGGGGGAGATCAGAAAAAGTGGACACGTATCAGTAGCACATGGGAGAGTGATGGGGTGAGAAGTGTGCAGAAGGGAGCATGATGAGTTGTGTCTGGACTGTGAGCATTTCATCCAAACTGCTATATTATTGAGGCTTTTGAGCAATAAAGCAGATTTTCATCCTAATTGAAGATTCAAGGGGTTTAGAACAATCACCAGAAGAAAGAGAAAAAAAAAGGCAAATCCTCAGAGGACTTGGTAATGAATAACAAAAAATGTTCTTGTGCGTTGTTCAAAATGAATAGCATTCAGTATAATTGCAGAGAGATGATTTAGTGCTACAGTCCACTGTGGTGTTCTCTGTGAGTAGATGTGGGATGGCTCATGGCTGACAGCAATACTTAGCCCAGGACAACATCTTCTGGCTAATGTGTACCGTAGATCATGCTTGGTATGCCTTATTGTAGTCGCTAGGGTGGCAAACATTGGAAGGGGCAGAGCCTGAGGGCAATTACCAATTGCTTAAAGCTGCTAGAGTGGGTTCACTTGTGCAACGTGAATCATATTGGCCACATGCAGGATGCTTTCCTGTGAATATTTGTAGCTGTGTATCAGCCAAGCCAGCAAAGCCACTGCAACAGTGCAGGGAACTAAACCCTGGAGGGCAAAGGTTGGAAGCTCAAGGTTGAAGCATGCAAGGAGGAGGTGGAGAAGGTAAAAGAGGAGGAGGAGAAGATATGTATACTTTGTAACTTCACTGTAGTCATAGATGGGGTAAATTGGCCCAACATTCATACATAAGCTAAGCACAGGATGGAAAAAATGGTTCAGAGCAGTGCGCCAAAAGTTACTGTGTTCACTAACTGCATATTAATCTCTCTTAGGGGCAGAGCTACAAGACACAAAGACTGTATCTAACCTGACCCCCAGCTCCTTTCTGGACCATGGTCCTACATCTCCTTCCTGTGGGTATCACACTTACTTTTCACTGTGATATAAGGTGAGAACGTGGCTGTGGTGCTGACCATGTCCCAGGTCTTGGTTGAGATGATGCCATTCAACAGAGCAGCAGATGGGAAACTCTGAGCAAACTCTAAAGGCTGAATATGACAGCTCTGCACTTTTCCCTACCTTGCTACTGGGGAGCAAAGAGGGCCAGCCTGGTGCTACCTCACCTTGCCCCACAGCTGGGAGCCCGTTCTGGCCAGCCTGTGCCAACAGTGTGTTGCTGCCTCTGCATGCCAAGCCCTGTCTAAAGTGCTCTCATGCCACATACAGTTCAAGAGCTCAGATTAGCTGTCTTTGCTTTAGTAGAAAGGGCTCTGGATTAGGACTCAGGAGGCTTAAATTCATTTGTCAGGTTAATTACAGACTCTGTGTGCAACCTTGAGCAAGGTCTTTAATCTGCCTGAGTGTCGGTATCCTTTGGAAAGGGGTAGTAATTCTTCCCTAATCTCCGAGGGTTTGGGGAATAAAATTGGTAAATAACAGAGCAGTGCTGTGCTGCTGACAGGATGGCTGGCACAGCTCTCCTGGCTGCACCAATTTCCCTTTCTAAGCCCGCAGCATACGTGTTGCAAATCTGGGACACTCGCAGTTAGCATTTTCATGAAACAGAATATAAAATTAGAAAGAAGTCACAGCTACAGGGGGATTTTATGTCCCCTGACTAACACACCTTTAAGCACCCTTCACTGTTTTGAAGCATTCACTGGGAACCATGTTCCCAAATTATATTTAATGTCTAAACTCAGTCGGGTAGCTTAGGTGCTGCCAGCACTTGGGTACTATCGCTCTCTCCACAGGCACATGTGGAAACTCTGATAATGATGTAGAAAATACCAACACCAGAGCAAGGCTGCTTTAGTGGCTCTTCCCACAAATAAAGTAAAAACTGAAGAAGACAGCGGGTCTTGCACTTCTTGCACCTAACCACATTTAGGTTGCCTGTTCCTTCTCTTTAGCCTTTGACTGCCCCCTTTTTAATATTTCCCTTTCACACATTTTCTGCATGCAGGTCTGCAGTTTTCCTTCCTGCTGAGCTACAAACCCACGGCTGCTTTATTCCTCTGCTCAGTGCTTCCCTGCCCCGGCTTGGAGCACATAGGCTTCATCCCCTTGATGATCAGCTGAGGAGCAGATGGAGGATCAGAGGAGCAGGATGGCTGCTTTATGAGGCACACTCACAGCAGCACTGATGGAGACAACCACAAGCCGGGATTTCAAATGCTGCAATATTCAAATCTGGGATACAAGGGAAGGTCAAAGCCATAGGTCCCAGGGATCATGTAATTTGGGATTATTCTCAGTTTTCTTTAAAGCAAAGTTTCTAGTGTTCATATTCTCAGACAAAAGCTTGGAAATGGGAACCACCAAGGGCTTGAACATCAAAGGGCAAAGAAAAGAATCCAGAACGGATTTATTTTTTCTTTTAAATCTCATGATCTTGCCGTCAACCTCACATTATGTTGGAGGGCAGCTCTGGATTTTTGAGCATGAAAGTCTGGCAGGACTACAGATGCATCAAAATCATGATGAATTGAGGCCACAGTCAACTTTTGAGAAGGCTGCTCCCTTGCCTAAGACAATACCAGGGTTTTGCAGAATGATTTGGTCCTCCCCATGCAACCTCTCACTGGTGAGCATTGCTATCACTGGTAATTTCAGGCATGGATATTTTCTTTTTTTATCCAAATTAAAGAGGAAAGGTGTATTTTAGTTCCAAAGTGGCTGCTGCATCACCTCTCAAGGTGATTAAGACTGTAGCCTCATGAAGATGCCCAGAGATCTCCCAGGCTTGCCTTCAGGGCCAGCGTCACTTCTTAAAGGGACAGGAGTCCTGCATAGTTGCAACCATATGCTGAATGTAGTGAAGGCATATGGAGCTAATTATGTAAATAAACAACTCAGCCCATGATGATTCTAAATAATGCAAAACATAAAGAGGCAAAACATTAGTGTTCTAAATAATGAAAATAGATTCTTAGTGTGATTAATTTACAATAAAGAAAAGCTGCATATGTCAAAAATGGTACGTCATCATACGATTTAACATAATCAGGCGCAGCTGCATTGCTCTTGATGTTTGTGAACAATGATCTTGTTCACCTCCTTGTGCATCAGTACCACAATATTAAAAGAGAAGAAAAGTGCTCAGCAGAGCCAGCAAAACACTTGTGAGAAAAATATTTTTAAAGCATCTTGATAAATATTTACCAACCTTTGCTATTTTTGAATGTTTGAGGTTGTGTCAGGAAAGAAGCATATGCTGATATCCTCAAAAACAACACAAGTGGCCAACAGTCTCCTTGCAAAAGGGAATAGCTCAATACAATAGGCCACTGTTGCTGTGACTCTCAGCATTGTTTACCTCTCATAGAGCTTCCAAATACAAACCACTTCAAACAAACTACAGTAAGGCTTTAAACTGAATCCACCCAACAGGTTAATAAAACAAATATTGATTGGGTTTGAGAGTCATTACAACAAACAAACCCTTTTGGATTAAAAGAGTTTCTTTGTTCAAGCAATATTGTCCAGAGCCTTCAAGCAACTTACTACAATCTCGGTTTAAATCCACAGGCAATATTTTACAGTGTTTGCCCTCAAAACTGCTTTTATTTGTAGCATATGTATAAATACAGATACATGAAGAGATATGGGCAAGTATTTCATGCACGCAAAGGACAGAAATCATGCCAAACTAAAATATGTGCTGGAAATTCTAACTATTAAGAGCAAAAGTAAAATTTTTCAAGTGTATATAATGAGTTATATACCTAAAACTTATTCCAAGAACTGCAACTTGTAGACACTTTTAGCTTTGCTCCTCTAGAATCACAACCTCTGCAATGCAGGTAAAAATCTCATGAGCATGCCAGTGCCCTTCCACGAGGTCTCCCACAACAGATCTGATGGACTAAGAAAGCATCTTTACATGGTCCAGCACAGAGATGCAACCCAGATGTCTGAAATCAAGGGCAGAAGCAGTGAGGATGCAGTAACACAGGAAAGGTTTGCAGAGAATTATTGCCCTGGAGTGCAAACTGATCTGGACCACTCAGATCTTGTTGCCTGGTTACTTGACAAGGAGTGAAGAAATCTAAATGGGTTTAGATCCTCACGTCACTTTCAAAAGCAGCTTGAATCCCTAGAAAAACCTTTGTCAAGAGATGACCTAGAACGAAACAAGCGACCAGGAGCTCAAGCTCTGCCACTTTTTGCAAATGCTTCAAGATGTGGATTGAGAACATCAAGCCAGCTGCACAGATTTAGGCACATATCTTCCCAAAGTAATAGATCCACCACATGGTTTTGAAACTTTCATCCACAATCATACCAGATTTATTCCAGCAAGTAACAGGGCAGGCTACAAATTCAAATATAACCAGTCGTGTGCGCTTTCTTTTTCTCCTGCTAACTTTATTGTCCTCTCTAAACATACATTAGAAACACAAGCACAAAAAGAGCGACCAGTCAACAAGTTTCAGTAACATTATCCTGGCCTGGTAATGCCAAACTAGGGAATGGTTCGTACTTGTCACAGAAGTGTAAAAATCCAGGGAACAGTAAAAAGTGAAAGTACTGTCAGAAGGTAACAAAGATATTCGATATTCCCATACAAACAGATAAACTCAGGAGTACTGACAATTCCTGCAAACCCAATTCAACCAGTGGATCATGTACACAGTACATTTGGGTTAATAACATACTGTAGAGAGAAATGGCAAAAAACCCAGGTAAATATCAGGAAAAGGTGATTCTCCAGACATTTGAGCAAACCATGGTGTAAGAGCTTTAAGTGGCATTCACTACTTCTCATTATCTTCATACATACATCATTTAAATCTCTGATCCTGGCCGTGTAAAGCAAGTTGCGCTAAGTACACCAGTCCAGAGCAGCTGACCACTGCATGACTGAAGGATGGGTACAAACCTTTTGCACCCTGTATTTCTTCTTGGACAACCAAACAGGCCCCATCTGGTTTTTTCGCACTAATTTACAACATTCAGGTAATTCTCAAGAGAGAATTCTCAACAGAGTCCGGTCAGCAGTGGAGGCTAGTGTGGCACTACAGCAAGTCCCTCTAAAACGAGGTACAGTTTCTGAGTGACTGTGTAAGGTATTAAGAAATTACACCACCACTGAATGAAAGTGCAAAGTATACCCAGTGCTCAGCATCTGCCTTAGCTTAAGGGCACAGCATTCTGCAAATCTTGTAAAATCAGGTGGTTGATCTGATAAGGTACTCTGCATAGCTGGGGCTCTCCCTATCTGAGGACAGAATCAAACCCTGTGAGCTTTGCTTAGAGTATCTCACTCGCAGTTAAAACTTCTTTGCTGGAAGAGTTGTGCAATCTTAGCTTACATCTTATCACCAGCAGCGCAACAGTCAGGCTTCAGGGTTTGTTGTCTCACAGGCACCCACTTTATTCTCATAGCTGGGTAGCAGCATTAGACAGACAGCCGCAGAGAGAAAGAACAACAGGGAGGGAATGAGTGATAAGGAACAGAAAGAGCTCGCAGAGTTAGCACCTGCACAGCAGACTTATGCTGAAGCTCACTTCATTGATGTGGGACACTTCTTGCATCTGGAGCATAATGATTAAGAGGATAGAATATCTGTTATACTATACAGAATCCCGGAAGTAACTGTCATGTTCACTCATGCTGCACTACTGAGAGGATAATAAAGGCTATTAATTACATTTAGGTAGAACAAAACATATTTGAGGAGATACTCAAAGGACCAATGAAAGGCAGAGAGGAAATTTCTAAAACGGAGAATGGTATTATATATGCTTAATGAGGATATACATCCTTAATGTGTGAGAGGCTCAATTACAATAGAGACAGGAGCTTCTTTAACAAGCCTCTATCTATGTCCAAACACTAGCACACACACTGAGGCTTTTGCAGACTTTGGCATTCAAACTCCTTTAAAGTCTTGGGGGTTTTTTCTGGTTTTAACCTTCTCTGTCCTTCATCACAGTGCTGAATAAACTAACTACCTTGAACTTCTGAACCATTCACTGCATTCCTTGATGACCGGCAATAGCTGAAATGCCTCAGGTGAGGAGAGGCACCCACCTTGCCTTGCCCTGCACTGCTCCCATGCACCATTCCCAGATACATGATTTGTTGAAGGTGTATCCTCAGTAATGCAGTTTTCTCCCCTGCTCTTATTCTAAATACTGCAAGTCCTTCACATTGTCTCAGATTGCCTGTAGCTGAAGTTGTGGGTGCAGCTGCATCACAATTCATCTCCAATTTTTCAGAAAACACTTTGTTATTTGAAGACAGAAACATATCTGCATAACCAGCAAATACTAAGGAATCAGTTCTGTCTGCTGCAGTGCATATGCTTGTCCTTTGAATTTCCAGGCACTGGTTTCAGTGGGTATAGCCAAGGGGCAATCTCAAGCAGGGACTCTTTATGGTCCAAATTTTTCCAAACCATGTCAAACCGTAAAAAACAATGCTGAGCAAACACAAATCTAGACCCATGCATAGCCATGAGAAACTGATAACCAGAGGAACCGAAAAACTTCAGAATAAAATATGAGGTTGCATGTCAATAACAGAAAACAATGTGTTCAACATAAATTTGGGATTTTTTCTTTCTTTAGACACAGGAAAAAAAGAAACCTTTATTTCTATCAGATACGGAAATAAAGGGATTAAAAGAATCAGATTGGTGATTTGTAATTGGTCTCCAGACTGTACCTCTTCCTTTAGTAAAGTGCATGCAAGTGAATAAAACTGCATGGATGGACTTTACTAGCTGCAGCTTTCCTTCCTGACTCTGGGATTAGAGGAATGTTTTAACCTTGACACATTCATCTTATACTTGCAAAGCTCCACTTTTAACAGTGGAGCTCCTTTCCTCTCCACTTGTCTGGTTCTGGCACATAATTTTCTAAATTAGGAAAGGCTACTGTTCTGTCTTAAAAACCAAAGGAATTCTCACTTATCTTTGTTAGCAAAATCATGGAGAAATTTAAGGTGGTTTATTATTAATGCATCCTAAAAGTCTGTTGCAGATGGGAGAAATATGGCAAAAGTAGAGATCTGTATATAAAAGGCTCTTGAAAGGATGCATTACACTGTCCTTTAAATATATTAAAGGGAAAATAGAAGGAGCATGATTTTATTTATCAGATAGTAATGTAAAGCCAGGAATACAAATACAAGTTACTTAATATATTAGTGAAAAATTGTATCTCTTTGAAGCTTCCTTTATGCTAGGGAAGTTTGTGATGAGATTTTCAAAAGCACTCAGCACTGCTCCAGCTCTGCACCGAGCAGCCTGCATGGATACTGCTCCTGCTGTTGTTTCCGAAGGCAGCACTGGGTCAGTACAGAGTAGCTGTGAGAGGTCCACAGCTAGCAGGAAAACTGCCGTACACAGCTACTGGCACACCCATCATCCACAGACAGGAGGAAAAGTGTCTGTGGAAATAAATACTTATTCAGAGGGCTGGGGAAAATGAAAATGCAAGGAAGTTTTTGTATGTGTGTGTGTGGAAGGGGGTGGTATTTATCAAAACACTTGAAAGTTAATTGCAGAAGAAAAGAATATACCTCAAAGGTACACACTTCCTCAGCACACCGATTTATTATAATTACAGAGTTTACCCTTACCTTTTTTCTTTATCCAGGCACATATTTGAATTGCTTTAGATTAAAGTATACGTCTTGTTAATTACGGCATTCAATTCTCAAATCGTAATTGGTGTCTGGTGCTAAGCTCCTATAACTCTTCTTGTCACTGTTTCAAGGGGGCCTGTTTAATTTGCCTGAGGTAAACTAAAATGGAAAGTACCGTCTTATTTGAGCAATGTGAGATATTTCATGTGGCTTTAATGATCAAATATTGTACTGCTTATGGGGTGTATGATGGGGGGGATGTGACAATGGGCAGTCCTACCTGCCAAGAGCTAATAAAGGTAGATGCTCCCATAATAATTTTAAGGGGTTTTATTACATCCTTTAAGCATATGAAAGTAATATTGCTTAGAATAAACAAATACCACTAGACATTGGATAGAAAACATTACGGTGAGCTACTGGGAACTTTCCTGCCACATCTTCCTTTACAAAAACAGTCTTGAAGGAATGTGGGAAACAGAAACCTTTACCCCACCTAATCACAATTTGCTCCCTGCTTGGGAAATGCATCAGGGAAAAAAAGCTGAAGGAACAACTTTGTAGGTATTTGGGAGGGGAGCACCTGATGGCTGTCAAGTGCAGACCAGAACAGGTGGTCGCATCCTGTTGTAAAACCACACTACCCCAAACTCCTGCACACGAGCTTCCCCAAGGCTTTTCTTCAGGTATTGTCTGGTAACTCTTCTTTCAGGTCAAGATAAATGGGTATCTTCAAATTAGACTCCAAAGCTATATTTCAACTTCAGCCAGATTTGCAAGGCACTTAAGTAAAGAAATTTCTGAATTTGTTCTCCCAGTAGCAATTTACTTCAATAAGCATTTTCTTCCACAATTTCCTATTAAATTAAACAATTAGCCTGTTTTGTAGCTTTGAGGGCCTACTCTTTCTGCATAAAGTGTGTTCTTTTTCTGCTCCTATTTCCTCTCTCAGCATCATCCCCCCCACCTTTTCTGTGCACCAACTTATCAGTATGGAGCGATGTTTAGACAGTCTAGATAATTTGTAAGTAAAGTCACTTCTATGCTTTTCCCTAAGAAATACATACCCAGAAGTGGTTGTTGCACACCACATGTGGTTTCACAGTAGCTTTTTCTTCTGTTTAATAGGTTTTCTCTCACTATTTGAAGATAACTTCAAATGATTGGTGGTCATATGTTTCCTGGATTGTTGTCCTGTGCTAGGCAGGAACCAAATGATTTCACCTCACATTTACATGCAGACGTTTTCCTGCTTTTGCTCCATCCCTGTTTTGTGATTGAAAGAAGGTGACAGAAGCCCATGGTAGGTCCTTCTTTCATTCATGGAAACACTGAACCTGGCAGTTCCTCCCTCTCCTTTGGGCTTCCCTTTGGAAGGTGAGAGGTTAAAATCTCTTTCTATCCTTTGGCTCTTGATGGCAAACTTCAATGTGACAAATTATCTCTAAATGTTTCTAGTCAGAAAAAGGTTTCCAACAGGCATTTCAAGCAGGCTCACACTTGAATTGCTCTAGTTTCAAAGAAGCAATAATCAATTCTTTGGTGCACAGTCTTTCCACACTCCCCTCAGGTGAAGATATATGCTCTGTATGCTTTGCGAGAGCACCTTGGTTTTATATGGCATTAATGTCTATCTATCTGAGGTGCTTTGTTTCTTGTTTGTATCAAAGGCAAAAAAAATAATTATATTGTTCCTTCCCCTCTTTCTTCATCCAGCAACAGCCAGAGGAATGCAGGATAGCCATTCATTCATTGCTGTAATTCATAGTATTGACAATGAAAAAGTTATGTTTGCTTGCTGCTTCAAGTCTGTGCAAACTTTTCCATAAATTTGCATCAAATTTCTGATCATCAAGACTGGATTCTGCTGAGAAACAAGGACAAGCAGCAAGACTTCTGGAGCCACCGAGAGGTGAATAGAGTCTTCAACCAGAAAGCACTTGCAGTAAAAGCTCTGCAACTGAGGCATACATATGAATGTGCCATCTTGCAACTTGAGATGACAACTCTGAAGTAGACTGAGGAATTCAAACAGTCTCATGGGATTCCTGTGCATGACTTTTATATCATTTTGAAGCCAACTAGATAGTCGATCCTAATCAGAAACAGATTATTCCCTTTGTAGTTCTGGGGGACTTAGACATTTGTCATCATAACATTGCTCATAGCTCTTGCTTTGCCTCACATGGAGAAATACAGTAGTCTTCCTGAAGGCACATTTCTTCCCTTCTACATCATTAGTCATTGGCCACAGATTTCAATTTCACAAGCAAAATTAGCAAGCTAACAAGGTTATTGTCACCTGTGTTGTCTATTTGACTGTATCATGTATCTGAACAGTGAAACTTCAGCAGCTTGTTGAGAAATTGCCTCCTCTGGAGAGGACAAGATGAGAAGGAGATGGAGGGAGACTTTTGTATCTCATTCCTTAGTGCAATTTACTTCTCAGTCACCCCAGAAAAAGCTTTCGGCACAGAATGAATGTAAATATGTATAAAGGAAATTAGTATTCTGGAAACCCCTACAAGCACATTTTGTCGTCACATTTGTCATTGAGAAACTGACTGAAACTTTGGGAACTCAGCCACATCAGTACCATTAGCCAAGACCAGCCAAGCTTCTGCTGAGCCTGAGGAAGACATCTGTGATAGTCTTTATTTAGCAAGACACTCATTCCAAGACAGTGAGGACCATTTCTGGTAAGAAAAAGAACCATGGGAAACACAGAAGTCTGCTGATCTAAGGGCAACAATTACTCTTATTTTCCTCAGCAAGAAAATGAGGAGACTTTTACTATGTGTCCATAGCAGTTACATGTACTGGTTAATGAAAAAAAGCTGCAAAATGAAAGTCAGATCCATCTGAGGGGTGACAATTGCCAGTGGAGACACTTTAAATCTTTCCTTTTTGCATCAACCTGTATAGTAGGGTCAATACTACCCTGTCGTATCTCTGAGACTACATGGGTCATGACAGCATCCTTGGAAGTTGCAAGCTGAAGTTTTCAAAGAGGAATTCCTCCAGAAAGAACCTCCTCACAGTCAATAGCCCCTAAGAAAGAACTTCAATTCCCTCAAGTACCTTCTGAAAATGAGGTCTTTATTGAGGAGGACCAGCACTGTTCCACTACAATATCTTACCTGTGCTGATCCATACAGAACACCTCTTCACCTTTACCCAAAAACTGACAGAGAATTTGAGCATCTTCTTGGCAAAGAAACCCCAGAGCAAGCTTCACAAAGAAATGTGCTACATCAGTTGTACCAAGTTATAAACCAAATGGTATCGTGTTATGCATGGTAATCATAAATGCACTAATACCAATTTTAAGCATACCTCATATCAGCACCATAAATTGGTGTAAATTTGTAAATTGGCCATGCAGTGTTATTGTTGAGTGAAAACTTGTCACGAAATTACACCTAACTCAAGCATACAAATATCTTATCATTGGCAAGGACACCACAGGACATCAAGTGATCCTATTTAGCTAGAGCAGGTAATGCTAACCACTTTCTGTGGTCCCTTTCCTTCTTACCCCTTCAGGAACTGCAGTGTTGTTAGTACTAATGGATATATCCTTGCCTGTTCCTTTTAATATCTGTTTATAGACTTCTTGTGTGTGAATCTATTCACTTTTTTTATCTACTCACACTGTGCCTCCAAAACATCCTGGGTAAGAAGTCCAAAAGTTCATTACCTGCCTTATCAAGGCTTTATGTCTTTTAAATGATCTCCTAGTAGTTTCACGAAGTGCTTCCTAGTTCTAGTATTGCAGGATTTGCTGAGTCAAAGTTCATCATTTAGTTTATACATCACCTTCATGTGATACAGATCTCAGTCATATCCATCTTCAGCCTTTTTGTTTCCAAACTGAAGAGCCTCAGCATTTTTAATCTCTCCTTGTAAACTAATTGCTCTCTAGCCTCAATCATTTAAATTATCCTTTTCTGAGTATTCTCTAACTCCGCTATATGCTTCTTCATCACTCAAGGAGTGGACACACCAGTTTTACACAGAAGCAAAATGCATCTTCAGTCTTGTTCACAATGTCATTCCTGTGATGCCCATTATTTTCTTGGCTTTTTATCTGCTTCAGCATATTAAGTCAAGAATTCCAGGGAATCACTGGTAATGACTTCAAGATTTCTTTTATGAAAGCAATAACTTACAGTTCAGAGTCCAGCACAGTGTAGGCATGTTTAAGATCACTCTTCCCTAGAGAAATTACCTTACATTTACCTAAAGTGAAGTGTATCCACCACCTTTTTGTTCATTCAGTTTTATGAGGTTCTTTGGTCATTCTTTACCATTGATGTAGAATTTGCTTATCCAAAAATTAGAGATTTCACTCTTTATTCCCTGTTCTGTCAGTGATGAAGATTCAGAATCAAACTAGTGATCCCAAAATATGCTACTGCTGACTTTTCTCCTTGACGAGAAGTGGCCAATAAGTGACACTTAGCTTCCTAACTCTTAATCAGCTTTTGGTTTGAAAAAGAACCTTTCCTCTAACCCCAGAGCAATTTTATGTCTTTAAAATGTTCTGGTGTCAAACATCATCAAGAACCTCCTGAAAATCCTAGCATAACATGCCCACTGTATCTGCTTTATCCATAGGCTTTTTGACACTCACAGAATGCTATCAGAGGCAACACTCATTCTTTAAGATTGACTCTACCATCTTGGTGGGGAGTCAGGCCTCCCCAATTGGAATTTCTGCTGCATTAATAATTTTGCAATGAATTCCGAAAATTCTGCTTTCCAGATATTCTTCAGCCATGCTTCTCTCGGGGGGGCAGGGGAAGGAGGTAGGAGGGCGGTGTCTGCCTGTCACATATTTTCTGAACAATTTCAAGATATTTAGAGATTGTTAAGAAACCAACTAAGTCATAAAGGAAAGATGAAAATTAGGTGGGGCTAGTGCTATCCTTCTCAGACTGCTGCATCATTGCAGCTGGCATCAATATCACAGATACTGATAGGGACAATCCATTAAGCCCCTGTGCCAAAACCCAAACAGGCATTCCTGGGATAGCTCAGCTTCTACCACAGCTTCCTAACACAGAAAAAGGAAACAAATGCTGAACTTCATCACCTTTTCATAATGGGAGTTTCATGGCAATAGACTTGCCAGGACATAAAGGCTTCCAAAACTATTTGACAAGTTACATTCAACTCTATGGTAGTTCAGAGCAACAGATACCACTTCTGGTTATTTGTGAAAAGTCGTCTCACTATCTTGGTATAATTCTGTCATGCATAGGAATGAAGCCCATGGTGTTTCATTCAAAGGATTTAATAGCAACAGATAAAATTATGCATGAATTACAGAGAAGAGTTTCCTACTGTTGCGGGAATCAAAAATATCCATAATTAACATATACAGTTCTCCATTTGAGGTTTGTGTAGGCCACAAGTCACTCCTCTTTTAATCCATATGAACACAGAAGTGAAATATTTTTTTAAGCCTGATCACTTTTGCCAGCCATTAAGACCTCCTAATGCAAGTGTTCTGAGCAGACTACTGCTGTAGATGTGGTCTCAGACTGTGCTACTTCATTGTCATTAAAAGCTTTGCTGGTGGAATATTTCCTTGGTTTGTTCATGCTGACCAGGTAGCAAGTCTGACTGCCAAGGAGCTGGTGCTGCCTTGTGTTTCCAACTGGCATCAGAGGATAGCCAGCCAAGAAACTGTCCAAGAAGTTCTATTCTTTTTTAACATGACAAAATGAACTGCTTGAGCATAATGCATGGGAACACAATCCCATTATTCTCAAGCAAACTGGCTGACATTTTTGCTATCTTAATATACCATGTCCAAGAAAACATGACCGTGAAAGTGCTGGCCTGATGTTATATCCAACGGCCCAGAACTGACACCAGATGAGAAAGTCCCAAAGAAGTTAATCACTTGCCAAGATCCTTGACATAACCAAAAGCTCCAATATTATTTGTTTTAAAAATGCCCAAGAAATCCTGATCAAAATCCCATACCGACTACACTGATGGATTTCTTGGAAATCACTTTTTATTTAGACAATGCTTGAGGTGATTTTGGTCTCCTCACAAACAGCTAGTGCAACTGTCTCTGCTCTTTCTCAACTATGAAACTTAACAGACTCTCAGATACTGTCACATCTGACCCTAGGATCTCCTTTTAACTCTGGTGATTTTAAGAGCTTCACCAAAAGCACACTAATTTGAGCTGTCACTAT
Source organism: Brachypteracias leptosomus (assembly GCA_013401335.1). Lineage (NCBI taxonomy): Eukaryota > Metazoa > Chordata > Aves > Coraciiformes > Brachypteraciidae > Brachypteracias > Brachypteracias leptosomus. The sequence continues at coordinate 157,931 of VYZX01032163.1, forward strand.
CACGCTGTGCTGTCTCAAGCACATGGTCTGGTTGAATGTAAGGTGCAACCAGCCAAAGATTTAATCCTTTCAAGCTGTTATTAAGGGAGACTGGTTGATGAGGCTTGCAGAGTTCCTCATTGTTCTGCATGTCACTCTGCATCTAACTATTGCACACAGCCCCCTGAAGCTGTCCCATTGGACAAGTTATCAAACCATGCCTCACTCATCGCAACCTCAATCTATCTGAAGGATTGCAATCCAAGCAGGAACAGGTTTTGGATTCATCTCTGACATCATCTACCTGGCATTCCTTTGCACTATGAGACAGTATTTGCTCAAAGCTATGGAGCTGTGCCAAAGGCAGCCCCTTCTGTTATCAAGGCCACTGCACTTGCCTTGTTGGAAGTGCAGATTGCCGAAGGATAAGTTGGAGCTGCTGTGTCAACCAGTTGACAAGACACCTGTCTTTCAGTTCTTCAGGGGCCTCTCTCCAGAGCTTGGGACTGTTATTGCATTCACAACCTGATAGTCCAAGCTCAGCAAAGTGTTTACTCAAGTGTATAACACTTCTTTCTTGCTCAGGGGTCATAATGAGTCACGGACCTCACCACTCCTAAGAGGAAAGAGTGCAAATGACAGAGGAGTTAAATTTGTTTTGTTCAACTGGATAATTATATCACCTAAAACATGCACAGAGGACATCATGGTTCTATGCAGTCTGAACACCTACTAGAAGTTGTTGTGTTACATGTGGGAGATGCTGTTTCTTGTTTGCACAAACAGAATTCATGCCATGACCTGTTTCTCTGCTTCTCTGTTCAAGCAGAACCCAGAAAGATACAGGGCGGGGGGCGTTTGTTGGTGTTGTTTCTTCTCATAATGTTGAGAAGTTACATTCACATAGCCCAGGCTGCTCCTAGCCTGTGTGTTCTGCTCCACAAGCACAACAGCGTACATGCAGGAATCCACTGGCTCAAATGTATGCAGAAAGCTGTTCTAGGGACAGCTTCTCTTTGCTTTACCCATGAATGACTTCTTAGTGGGATTATTCCACATGAATAAGGAAGGGTTATCTGGTCTGTAAGAACTGCTTTCTTTTGAGTCTTGCAAGGGAAACGGTGGAAATTCTATTGTTGAGTCACATAAAACTAGAACAGACAAGTCGCTAAGGACAAGGCCGTATCACTTAGACCCAGCCCTCTGGGGGGAATCATGTAGAAGGCCCTCTTGCTAGGGGCATTTTCCCTTCCAAGGCCTCACCATTACTAATCTTGGTAAAGGATTGTCTGTCTCCCTGTACAGCTAGCCAACCTGGAAGCAGACAGCCTGCTAGCTGCTTCTCATTCCCCTTCATATGCTGAGGTCACTGTGAAGAGCAGGCGGGGAATAGCCCGTCCCCCATCATGAGGAATAAGTAGCATAGCAAAGTGGAGAATTTTCTGTTCAACCCTATCCCTTCAAGATAACCATGAAAGGTTAGGAAGAAGAGAATCCTAAGGAGAGCATGGAAAAAAGCCCTAGGCTTCTGCAGAAGGAATGGAGGCTAGCTGACATACAGGGCAATTGTTTTCCCAACTCTAATTCGAACAACATTGGCTTCTATGGATCAAAACTAGAGGTGGGTGGATTCAGATTAGACATTAGGAAGAAGTTCTTCACCATGAGGGTGGTGAGACACTGGAACAGGTTGCCCAGAGAGGTGGTGGAAGCCCTATCCCTTGAAGTTTTTAAGGCCAGGCTGGATGGGGCTCTGAGCAACCTGATCTAGTGGGAGGTGTCCCTGCCCATGGCAGGGTGGTTGGAACTAGATGATCTTTAAGGTCCTTTCCAACTCTGACAATTCCATGATTCTATGATTCTAATGCTAGTGTCTAGTACCCTAACCCCCTTGGCTTTAGTTCTACCTTCTTGCTCCTATCACAGGTTTTGTGGTTTCAAAGAACAGCTTATCAGGCAGTATATTTTCTTTCTGATGTGTCACAATCTCCTTCAGTTAACCACCTCAGTTTCAAGGATCAGTCATACATTCACCACATATACAGACTTTGCTTTTTGATGACTAATCACAGGCAGCCTCCCCCCTAAATGCTGACATCAGTGTAATTTGTATAACAGGCATACACAGAATTATGAGCTATACTTATCCATACACCAGTTCAAATTCTTTTCCCTGGGCTTATGGTAATTTGTACTACAATGGCTGCAACACCAAGAAACAGGCCAATTGTTGTCCTCGACAGCCTGGTGGACCTGACACCCAGCCTGCTGGGAATAGTTTAAAGCAGCGGCTACAGCGACGAGTTAAAAATTATTAAGCTCATTCTAAAACCCTAGCTGAAGGGCTGGTGCAGTGTTTGCAGTCACTTGACCTCTGTTTGTTTTATTCATCCCAGCTGGAGAACTGGGCAGAAAAACAGACCCTTGCTGCAAATCTATAGCAGATAAAGGAGGGGAAACATAGCACACTAAGAGGAAGGACAAAATCCAGCCCACAATATTTTCATCAGTATAACAGCTGTGGGCTTCAGGTAGGGTTTTAAAAGTGTCTCTCTGACTAAGGGTGTGGTTTCTCAAGCAACAGGAGTTACTTCAGATACCTGACCAGCATACACAAGGCACTGACATGCAGAGGCACTAAATATTCCACTCTAGCTTCCTGACTCATGTTGTCTTCAAAACTGGATCCCAACCATGTTAATGCAGGTCCAGATGTACCATAGCCCGACAAGTTAGGACAAAATGTGTAGTTCTGCTGGATGAAATCTTGTCAAGGTAGAATTTGAGAACTTTGGAGATTTGCCTGGGACTTCTAGATCTATAGCCCCCTGAGAGTAACACACTTCCTCAAGCACCTTTTGGATACAGGTATTGTCACCACAGAGCATACATTGTTGGAGCATACCAGCTTTTCCTGGACCTAACTGGGCTTACTGTGAATAAGCTGGACCCATGACCTGCTTAGTAAATTCAGCTAAATCTGATTTACTGAGTGCACACTCCTTCACTACTTCAGCTGTGACATACATGAGCCACAGCCAGACTCTTCTCTCATGAGACCTCAAGGATCATTAGCCCATGCTCAGTAGACATAACTATGATAAAATACGACCTACAGAGTTAGATGTGGTCTCACTCACTGTCCTGCTTCCAGCTAGCTCGTATTAAGTCAGCTGGAGTATTTCTGCACCTAAGATGCACGTGTATCCCCGAGGACAAAAGAGCATTTACTAAAGTTACTTCAAAGCTGTAGACATTTCTTTCCTCTGCCTGCTGACCCGTGAATAACTAGAATAAGATCATGAATCCTTTCTAGACAGTCAGCTTCCTCTGCAGTAAGATTTCGAGATATTTGTTTTGAAATCTGGAAAGCTTTATCAACTGATGATGGTGAAGGGTGTGAGATCGCAGATGATATGCAATGTACAGAAGAACAGCTGGAAAAACTCCATTCAGAAGCAAGAACCAATTATATAATGGGGGATTAGAATAATTTGTGCAATATAGTTTATAATCACTTTTCTCCTTTTCAAGGAGGTGAGTTTATCCTTGAGTTTTATTTGTTTTACTACCATTTTCCCCTTTGCCAGTACTTGCACCCACTTGTCTCTCTGCACATAGTATTGCCATAGTACTCAGGCAGAGTCTGAAAGCTCCAGAAGTCCTATAGCCTTTTCAAGGTCTGCAAGCCCAGTCCTTCCAGAGTAAGGACGTGCACATCCCAACAGTCTGTTCTGGGGTTTACTTTTGCTCAAAGAGGTGATATTAATTTAAATAAATAAATAAAATTATTAAGCAAAATTCTGTGCAACTGTTATTGGGAGAAGCCATTATGCTCAACTCTAAATAAATTTAGTTCTGAACGACCTCAGGATCTTTTTGAAGTGGATGACACATGAGCACTGCCTACAACTGAACATTTGATAATGCTCAAAAAAGTAAAATTTGTCTCCATGCAGTGGATCAGTGCATGGATCAAGTGTCATTTGGAGACCTTCTGAGGCCTACCCAGAAGGCTGACATGGAATTCACACAAAGCTGACCCCCTGCACAAAAGACAGTGCATCACCAACACTACCTGTAACAAAACCAGATAAAAACAAACTGGCAGGCAGACACCAAGTAAGGCTGAGAATGGATTTTTCTATCTGTTTCTTTTGCACCAACATACAATGCCCTGGTCCTGGCAAGCATCACATGGTGCCCTGGCACTATAATACATAATACTAACAAATCAAAATCCTTTGCCCAGGAAAAAACAAGTTTGGAATTCTTACTCACACGCATGCAATAAAATTGTTAAGTTATAGCATAATAAAGTTATAGCAAGTCCTAACTGTTGAAAACAACCTTTTATATTTAATACAAAATAATTTTCTTATTACGTATGATGAAGTTCAGGTAATCTGAGAAACCCAGAAAGGGATTCCTGAATTTCTCTCCCCCAGGCTACTCATAAACAAAGTTATGTACAACTTTGGAAACCTTATTTCAGAATCATTATAGATCTTCTTTTTAAAAACCGTTCAGAGGTAAATTCCAGCTGAAAACTTAGAAACCTTCTTTTTGGAAAACTTTTTCAGGAACTCCCTTCCTTCTACCACAGTTTTACCTATCCAGATATATAACAATCTGCCAAGGATTGCCTTTACTTGGTTTATTCATTCCTTTTCACAGTTTAAACTATTGAGAGGACAGAAATAGAGCAAGACTATTTGGGGTAGTATAAGAAGGATGCATCTTTCAAGTTTGCAGTTCCTGCACACAGATGGTGATGACCACAGAGCATCACACCAGTGCATGTGATCTGGGTGATTCTGCATGCAAGTATATGCACTCTGCTGCTGGGTTTACACATGCAGAAGGAAGACATAGCTACATCCACTGACCACATACCAGAAAATTTAGCCTCAAGATGGTGAGGGAGGAAAATGAAAATCAACATTTTTCCAAGTTTTGCTTTTAAAATTGCACCTTTAGAATAATGGATGCTAGTGCACCTCAAACATGGAAGCAACCTATTCCACTATACTTAACTGCATGTGA
>VYZX01032163.1:164591-206199 GCA_013401335.1 Brachypteracias leptosomus
CCCATTCTGTCCACACAGGTAACTCAGCAGCTCAGGAACCAGTTTCCGAAATCCTACAGTTTTCATCACAAGGGAACAAACATGATTTGAACTTGGTGGTCACTGAGAATCCCTCAACAGTGCTGCTAATTTTAACAGTTCTTGGTCTGATTCAGGAGCAGCCCAAGACTGAGAAGCACGGATAGAGGGGGCCAGTAGCAACACCTGCTCCCCAGTCTGGATTGTCCCCATTAGATTACCACTCCCCTGGAATTCATAAGCCATCCATCTTTCCCTCAAGCCTACGTACATCTAATGTAATCTCGTTCTCACATCAGTCAAACTTCAAACATGATCCATTGAGGCCACATAAAAACAAGACCTCATGACTAAGGGAACAAAAACATACTGGATCTGTGTTGGCGTAAGTGACAAGAACCTCTTCCACCTCTTCTTCCATTGCAGCATTACGAAAGTACAACTCTTTAAAGCCAAGGCACAGAATCTAATACATCTATTTCCAAAGCCGTGGCACTTTAGACGTAACGATTTCCCTAAACTTCAATCAATCACGAAAAACTACAAGCACATATAAACAAGATAAATATGGCCCTGGATTGCTTCCAGAGGCCTGTGGTACACTGCAAGCAGAGGCTAATGTAATTAAATATGGGCAGCCTGCCGACTTGCTCACTGTCGGTTCTGTCCGGATGTGAACTGAAGAAGTTTACCCTATTGCAAACATTTGCTTTACAGTGGTACAACTTAATTGAGCCTGGAAAGCTTCTGCAGGCATTAACAATGGCTTACCTCACTAATGAGTAGGAATAATATGACCATTTTGACTCAGCGGGTACAATCCACCTTCATATTCATTTTGTACCCTTACAAATGAAGGAGGCACTTAGAGATATGTATGCTCAAGGAAAAAAAGAGAGTGATAAAATAGGCTGAAAATGGTTCCTTGTGTTGAAAATGTACTGCTGTGAAGAAGAAATCAGCTCTACGTGAATTGCTATATGATAGATGGAATATACTGCTGTAATTTGCCCCAAACCAGTGGGGAACTTCCTCTACACTGCTGATGCTCACCTCCTTTCTGAATTTGCTTAGTCATTATGTCAGGGGAGATTTAGCACAGGGACTAACAAAAGGGCTACTGAGTGTGTCAACATGCCAGTTCACACTCAGGGAAAGAAGCCACCTCTTGTTTCCTGATGTCTTTCTCGTTGCCATCTCGCCTTAGGCAAGCAGAGCACTCTGGCACCAATATACTCAACTGAACCCAACTAGACATGTTCCTGTGTGACTTGATCTAGGTGATCCTGCTCCGGCAGGGGAATTGGACTAGATGATCTTTTGAGGTCCCTTCCAATCCCTAACATTCTGTGATTCTCTGATTCTGTGTGATTCTGTGACTTCCAATATGGGAACGTTTTCAGCAAAGGTTATTTGCTGGGTGGTGCTGTTTCTCACTTTGATTGGGTTATGAGGTAGTATTTTGATTTGAATGTGAAAGCAAATCAACACGTTGCCCAAGCCACTCCTTCTCCCTGGGAATACAGATGCTCTGCTCAGAAGCTTTATCCCAGGCTAAGTCTGGAAGCCTCTTTTGAGGAAGCCTCTTGTTAAAAGTGTTGGCAAAAATGGAATGATAGTACTCTGTCTTCCTGCATTTCATATTGCAAGATTTAGTTTAAAATATATTGCTTAGAATGGCTGTAAAGTACGCAGCAGATATGAGCGTTCTGTGTGGCACAGTAAGCCAAATAACATGGAATAATTGCTTATCTGCTCTACAAAATGGTATCAAAAGGCCTTCTTTAAAAAACTCACGAAGGATGGCAATTCTGGATAGTGGCTCAAGCTCCCTGGAGTATGATATTTTGCAACACTATGGCTGGGTTTTGAAAAAAAACAAAACAGACATATTTGACTCTCGGAAGGTCTTTTAACAATGCTCAGTCTTATACTTGAACACACACAATGAAGGCGGGCACAGGAAGGAGACTTGGCTTGAGTTCAAGATGCCCTGGTGGTTGGGACTTTGGGGGTATTTTCATTCTGCCTGACTTGTACACTATAATTGCACTGGGGCTGTAGATGACAAATTAACTTTTTTTTTTCTGCTGTTTACAGGTATTTGTTTGGATTCAGGGGGTGATTTTTTTTTTACACATGGGGATGTGTCAAGCATGTGTGAACATTGCATTTCATAAGATTAGCATAAGCAATGCACCTGGGAGATGACATAGCCTGAAGCCTATTGCCTGTAAGAAGAGGCTTCCGGAAAGCCATGTCTGTGTTATGTATAGAACGTGGCATAAGGTTCACACATAAATGTATCCTTAACAATACTGCCAAGATATATTTGGAATGAACAATCATGTTTTCTTCCAAATAGGCAGACAGTTCAAAGCTAATTTGTTCACCAACATCACTCAAGGAGAACCTCCTTCTGTTTATATTTGTACATAAGAGATATGAAGAACAGATAATTTCAGCACCTGGTTTGCTCCTGACTCTCCTAAGTGACTTCCCACATGACTCACTTGGGTGGAGGATGGCAAGCAAACCATCAGTAAGATCCCTACAGGTAGGGTGCAAAAACAAACAGTAGCCTTTTTACTCTTATGCATAAACTGTGACCCACATACAACTTTTACCTTGAATAACCGAAACAGGAAAATGTCTGACTTTATTTAGCCTCTCAGAGGCAAGGAAGCTTTTCTGTCAGCTGTGGTCAGGGCTCGGGCCTCTTGAGACCTCCTTGAGTCAGTAGAATCATGGGCAAGTAGAATCCCAAGGCAAACCTATACATTTCTTCACCAAGAGGGTTATTAAGCTTTGAACAAGCTGCCCAGGGAAGTGTTGAGTCACCATCCCTGGAGGTATTTAAAAGATGTGTAGATGTGGTGCTTATTAACACTTATTATGTGGCTTACTAGTGGGCTTGGATGTGCTACATTAACAGTTGGACTTGTTGATCTTAAAGATTTTTTCCAACCTGAATGATTCTATGATCGGCTCCCAGAGTAAAAACTGTACCTGGCCGAGGGCCTTGGGGCATTTGGAGCAGGCAGGTCCAGAGCAGAAGCCAGATGCCATTCCTGGTTCCCTATCAAGTTCTAGGAAGAGCCTTTAGAAAGTTACCCTACTTGCATCGGATGCTTATGTACATATGTACACACAAGAACAGCCATACCACGTCTGGCTAGTGGCCTGACTTTGACAGCAGCCATTATCATCAGATATTGTCAAAAGACTATAGCTACCCAGCATGGTCAGCTGACACTTTTCTGGAGTACTTTCCTAACCTCAGGTAAGTCTTGCAGTGACATCTAGAATACACACACATTGCTGGCTAAACACTGACTTCAGTAGCCTATCATACATTTCATTTTATACATTTCTTGGCAATTCTTCCATCTGAGGACACATGATGCAGAAGACCAAAAAGTTGCAGCAACCAGGAATACACAGAGTATAAGCAAAAGGCATCCTTGGAGTTGGTGCAGCTGGGCAAAAAATAGCTTTGGGATTAGAAAGGGAAATGAAGATGTGGCATAAAGCTCACTGTTTTCCATTGCCTTCCTAAACACACATATGTCCTGCGTTAAGGGTGACTTACTGAAACAAACATTGATCTTTATTAAGTATTTCTTTCCCTATACATTGAGTAGGAATTTAATTCAATAGCTTAGATAGTAAATGAATGCTGCTGAGCTCCAGGACACGTGTATCTATCTAAGCAAACGAGGAGAGATAGGAAAGAGAGAGACAAGGAAAACAATGTTGTTTTCCAAATTGTCAGGAAACATTCTGTTCAAATTTTGATGGAGGCTCAGTTCGGCTGTGTTGTTTGAATGCACTGGTGACAGTGGACACTTCCAGCAACAGTGAGAACAACATTTCTTGTGAATTTAGACATGTATTATTCCTTTCAAATCCCATAAAAAACAGGGACTGCCATGTTTTCTGTCTTAGCAGCTGATGACAGTTTTCTATTACATACTAATGCTACAGCAGCATATTCTAGCCTCAGCTAGACCCTTTGCTCTCAGTATCACAGAGAAAAATAGTATTTGATAGTTCCTGCCTGCCACAAACATCTTAGCAAGATCCATCCTCTCCAGTCATGCCTACTCCAGAGACAAGGAAAGGGCACATATGGGATCTCCTCTGCACATGCTTCTCACAAGTTGCTGTACATGCAATTTTCACAGATAAGTTGCAGTAACTCTTCCTGGAGGAAAAAGAGACTAGGGTGGGTTGCCAGAACGAGAACAGCTCCTGCAGGGCTGGTGCTCCTTTTCACAAGAGTCCCAGTATCCAGGTGTGGCTGAGTGAGTTTTCATGGTCCATTTCTCATGGCCCAAAGACTGCAATCTGGGTGCCTTAGTCTAAGGCATCAGGAATGACAAGAACAAAAAGATCTGTGCCATTGCAGAGGAATGGAAGAACAATAACCCACTTCAGGATAAACTGGCAGTATGCTGTGTCTACATAGATGAATATAAATCCAGATAACAGCAGCAGGGATCTTAACTCATCACCAGGCTATCATGAAAGGGCAATCTCATTTCCTCTCACCATCTTCTCTAATATTTATTTGCTCACTTCAGGGCTACTCACATGGTTTTCCAGGTTAGTAGACGAGGAGGGAAAAAAAAAGCTTCCCACATAATATTGTTGTCCTTGATAAATGAAGAAAGAGAAAAAACTAAGCACAAAGATATGAATCACCTGAATGCACTTAAGCCAGATGTAGAATTAAGGAACAGGCACTGACATGCACTCATGAGAAAATACAAAGTTGCTTTAGCCTCTCTCAAAAAAGAATGCTGCAGGGCAGTAGGACTAAGGGGAGTTTAAAAAATAAAAAGAGAATGGGGGAGGGGGAGGCTTCTTAACATATAAATCACAGTCTCAAAATCCTTTTATCTTTTGGTGCCCAAATCTCTCATCTGCCTTAGTGAATGCTAAACAAGTCACTAGCAATTCTTTGTGAATTTTTAATTGGTGTTTTCACAACCTTATTATTGATATTTCTAGGAGAAATTAGCAGATGTTCACAAGAAGAGTTTTACAGAGAGAAATATCTCAGGTAGACTAAAGGTAAGTCTGAGAAAGAGCTGGATGTCCTCTACCTTGACACTGGCTGCAACAAACACTCCTAGCTTTTGTAAGCTTCAAAATATACTCTCCAGGATTGGAAAAGTTAGACTGAAATTGCCCATATTTGTGTGAGTGTTGGGTTTTCTGTACAAAGTCTGCAAGACTGGGTTAGCAGCATCTGGTCTATAGATTGCATACCACAAGGTCACAGCAAGACAGAAGTTTAACCCTTTTCCCTGGTGACAGCACAAAACTTTGTTTTATATTGCTACAATATGAAGGAAGAAGTGAAAACTTTTAAGATGTGTAGTAAATAGTCTGTAACATGGTTCCAAACCGTATGTTTTCTGATCTCCCCTCTGATCTCTCAGAAAGCTCCTTGAAGAGGTTAAGTGTTTAGGTTTGGTGTTGGAATGGCTTATGAATAGACAGGCAACACTTCTGTTAGTAAATCCTTCAAAAATTGAGTTTGTTCTAAAGCCAGGGAAGAAAACCTGACAAGCTTCACACTTCCATTTCAAAGATGCCAAAAGTGTTTCAACGTTTTAAAATCAAAATTTTCAATTGTCATTGTGCAGTGCAATTTTCATCTAAAGGTTGTTCTATGTAAAACTACTAAAAAAAGCATAATAGTCCAAAAGTGAGATAAATCCTTTTGTTGGCAGCTGAATGAAATTGTCCAGGTTGACTCTAACATGAATTTTCTCATCTTGCTGTTTCACACAAAAAAAGGAAAATATATGATTTTGTTTGACCTAACCCAATTTTAACTCAGCTATGGAAAAAAAATTGTTATTGACTCAATTCATCTAATGACTAAACTTCTTGTTGCTTGAATACATTTGGTGCAAGAGAAAAATTTAAGAAAAAGAGAGGTTGTGTAATCAGTACACTTTTGAGGTTGATGCTTTTTCCAAATACTGTATGGCTGAGAGGAAGTCCAAAAGGAGGCATTGAGCTGTTCACAATTCTTGAGCCAGGGCTGGGTTGCAGCAGCTAGAAACTCAGCTCATCATCTATTGCTTCTTCTCCTGTTTCCCACTTCTACCTCACAGACTCAAACAGTAAATTCTTCAGGATGACAAGCAACATTTTATTTTGTGTCTGGGCAGTATCTACCTAGTCCATAGCAAAGGCTCTTCAGTACAAATCCATACCGCCACAGGAAGAACAATCATTCTCAAATGCAATACTTGCTTTCTTACTTTCCTAGAAAAAATACTACAAGCTGGTTGAAACAATTTTATTCTTCCTGCCCCAGTGAAAAGACATCTTTAAACAAAAGGAAAATCCTAATTTTCTGCAAGTTGCAGCTTCTACCCCTCTAAAATGAAAGAAAAATCCCAAGTCTGCACTACTAAAGGGAGACTCTAAAGACCTAAGCCTGGGCTTTTTCTGGACACACCCACTGGGTCTTAATGTAGACTCTGGTCTTAGGAGAGGTGGAATTGAAGGTCGTCAGAAAAATAAGCTCTGGGGTTGAACAGGTATATATCAGCTATACAATTGAACCTATGTCATTTGAATTTTTTAGTCCTAGCTAGAATTTCTGAAACTATCAATATTTGCAAAGATGTTTTGGACATGGTCAATGAAAATCTAACCAGACAGGCTGCAATTTTCAACAGGTACTTGTCACAGCTGTACCATCAAACCTGAGAAAGATCTGATTCTGAACAGTTCCTAATCCCTAAGTCAATCAGCTTTTCCTCTCCTCATCACTCACTCTTATCCAAACTGTGCCTTAAATGGGCTCAAGAGAACAAAGAAATAACACATTTGTAAAGTTTTTCTTCTTTTTCTTTATGCCAGATTGAGAGGAGACAAAAAAGCATCCTGAAACATGAAAGAGCCTTTCTGTTTCTCACAGAGCTGTAACTTATTAAGGAGACTATCAGAACTGAAGACACTCTGACCAAGCAATTCCAGGTTTCCTCTGATAGGGCATGAGTAGCTCATGGTATCAGAGGCTTATAGGATGCCAGGAATCACCAGCCAACAGGCAGCAAGGGTAGTAGCCAGCATGGTGTGAAGTGTGTGCTTTGGTGCAAACACTCCTGGAGGACTGAAAAATTGTCTAAGAAGTGTAAGTCATTTGGAAAGACTGTGGCATGTTAGAACCCACAGAAAAATGTTTCTTCAATGCATTATTTATTGCTTTTCTGTATTTATATAATATCCAGCTTCCTGAGAGTAATTTGTTTGGATTGTGTAACACTGGGCAGAACATCAAACGTATGTTAATCAGTGGTAATAAAACACTAAGTTTTATGGTCACTGAGGTATTAAATATTGCTAATAAATTATAGGGCTAGCATTTTAAATGATCTGTAGTTTGGAGAAGAGCAGCAATACCATGTCTGAAAGCATTAATTGCCATTGCCCGACTTCCTAATTATCAAGAGTTCCAAATATGTTTTTAAACCAATATATCACACTCTGTTATGCACGCAATGAAATACAGCTGCATTTGAAAAGCTTCAATAGCGCTAAGTGTTTTGCCCCTTCAAAGCACTCTACGACCATGAAAACACAGTACCTCTGTGAAACAGTTAATTATTACTATCCCTGTTTTATACATGGGGGAAGCAGAAGTGCAGAGAGGTTAAAAGTCTCCACTGAGACCACCCAGCTTGTTAGAGTCAGGGATTGCATCAATGGGGGACACAAACTCTCCAGTCTTACAGTGCAAGGAACAGGCAGTGCTGCCTTTCCACAGACACAGCCTGACTGGAGCGACAGCAACCCAGTCATAGCAATGGCATCCCATCCCTTCACAGTGTTTCTTCTTTGTGTGGACTGGCAGAAACTGAAAGAAGCAAGAGGTACAAATCTTATCCTGGGATAATTCATAGAGAGGGAAACTGTCCTGTATATGACAAGCTCTCCTGCTTTCCATGCACTAGAACACATTTTAAAAGCAACATTTGCGTCAACTGTTGTCCTATCCATTTACCATGGCACTGCATTGCCCCAACCTTCAAGGCAAGTCGCTTGAAACAACATCACTGGAGCAGCACACACCACACACATGAACATTACAGCTTTTTCTGGCAAGCTGATGTAAACATAAAGTCCATGTGGATCTGACAATTGTTCTGCTGCAAGCTTTTCTTAACTAAGAAGTGAGCACATGCCATGAGTCGTGCTGGCAGGTGTGCTGCTACTGAGGTGATGGTCCAGGTGCTCCAGAATGGGACTTTTGAGGGGTTGTAAGACATTACCCTTAAACCAGGTAACAGCCTCACTAGTGGGACGACCCTTAATGAGAACTGCATGTGGGCCAAATTTCAAAACAATGGTCTTTAGGAAAGCAAGAGCTTGGGAAAACTGCCACATCCTCTCAAAATACGTGGCTTACTCTCATCTGCAGAGGACTGCTAGGCAAAAGGGCTGTAGACAGGCCACACAGTAGGGTTGAGGAGCCTGGCAGCACTTAAGGATGAACAGTTTGGCCTCTGCCTTCTACTCACCTTGTTTTAGCCCAGCTCCCACACCATATGAAAAACATTCTTCTTCTATTACTGTCCATTAAATTATCCCCAAACACAGCCCCAACAAACAAACCTTGGGCCGAAGTGCCCTCATCTGCACCCATGCCTCAAGCCTGCAGAACACTTTCAGACAGCTCCAGGCACTTTGTTGCTGCTCACCAGACTACATGTTTTGGGGCAAGACAGAACAAGAATGGCTGGCCCTTACTCACCTGTAAGACACAAGGGCTACAACCAAACGTTCAACATGACAGTAAGTCTGCAGGTGGATCATGATTCATGTAACCCAGGAGGGGCTGTGGCTTGTCCGGCATGGCCACATCTGGATGAGGATGGGAGGACAGCTCGTGCTTGCCAACGCAGCCCCTTGGGAGCTGCAGGATGGGTTTGGTCTGTTGAGCTGCCTGTTGCACCTCTTCTGGCTGCTCTGCCAGCTGTGCAGCTCCTGCAGCTCTGCTACCTCTCCAAAATGTGGAGTGGTACACAGCCTGGCTGTACATCCAGGTTGCTCCCTGCTCACCACAGAGGGGGAAAGCAAGCCCTCACCTCACTCGGGGTTGGGCATTGGGTCCTGGTGTAGCATAGGAGGCAACCAGCCCTGGCAGAAAATCTCCTGCTGATGTGACAGGGCAAGGAAAAGGCTGAATGCCTAGCCTGTGCTGTGGGGTTTCTGATGAGGCACACAGAGCATAAGGACATGATATTTGGCAGCAGGATCCTGCTCCTCTGCTTTGTGGGCTCTTTGTTGGCTGCCTTGTGCCTCCTGACACAGACAGTCTGCGTGTGGCGTGGCCCAGATTGCCTCAGGGGCACCAAGGGGTCCCACTGGCCCCAGCATCCCCTCCCTGGCATTGCCATTAATAACAGCACTCCCCCTGCTCCCGAGCCAGCTTTGGTGCCATCACAGGGTGACCTGTCAGGGATTCTGTCCTGGGGGGTGCAGCAAGAGGACACAGCTGAAAAAGACATCTTTACTTCAACAAAGCAGTCGCTTTGCTGCCAAAAAAGAAAATTATTTAATTTCTCAGGACAAAAGGGAGCTGAAAATTGGGATGGGAAGAAAGGCAGAAAAGAAATAATGTAAATCAAAGCACATTCGGGCATTTCACAATTGTGTAGTAAGAAAGCATAAAGAGCATTCACAAACATGCAGGCAGAGCCATCAGACGTGTCCCAGTCTCAAAATCAGAGATGGCAAAGAAATTGCATTTAGGGAAGAAACATTTATCAAATGGAGAGTTATGTGGAAATTTCTATGAGGGAAGCTCACTAAGCTTCCCTCAGAAAATATATGTGAGCTCCTAAGATGTTTCCAATTTTTTTTCTAACCCTCTTATCTCCTGTCCCTTGCACAGACTTATTAAGGAAAATACAGCCTAGTACATTGGTTTGTAGTACTCTGAGCACTCCTGACATAAACGATCAATGGGGCCATGTGTTGAAAGATTATATTTTTGCTTTAAACACCCATTTCAAGTTACGAAGAAGTCACAGTCCTTCCTGCTCCATATCTCCCTTACCTTTTAACTGCTGATGACCATTGCATACTCTGTTAAAACACTGGCACCCACTTGGAAAAGCCATGCAGATCTCTCTTGCAAAGTCCTGCTTGGATTTCTTGTGAAGTCAGGGCAGCGAAGTGAGTATGGCCTCAGGTTGTAGTAACTGGGCTTGAGTTTATAATAACAATGAATTTGAATGCTTTCCCAGAAGGCTGCAGCCTCAGCTGCACCATGCAGCCAAACAGTGCTGGAGCACATCTGGTCACAAACAGCTTAAAGCAGTGCATGAGTAACGCTTTGCTATCCACATATCCTGCCAGCATGGGCAAGACAAAAAACCTTTGGGTGGCTTATTCTGCCTGGTAGTCTGCTGCTTGTTCACTCGTGGCTGGACCTGCCACTGTTGAACTCAAATACACTTCAGAGGAGCAGAATCAGTATGTGGTAGAGTAACGAGATAAAGATTGGACTTCTACCCACTGCTGTATTAACAGTGAGTCTAGTCATAGGCACAGAAACTGCCCTAGCAACTCAAGTGCATTTGAAGAATCCTCATAGGCATGTCTCTCCTTGAACATTAAAATCCTGAAGATATATTTCTCCATAGGCAACCCCAAAACATATATTTATTAAAGCTGATTTTGGAAACTACAAAACATGTCAGTCTCTCTATAGACCAGAACCACTTCCACATCAAAACAACCCGATTCTTTTGCCAGATTTATGAAGTCTCAATTCTTACCCCTCCTGAAAACCAAAACACCACAAATATTTACTTTTCTGTCCAACACACACCTCATTTCCTGCTCAAGTATTGCAGGCAACACCACTTCAGTCATGCAGCAAACAGACACAACTTCCTTTTAGCTCCCTCCCTCTTGCTCTCCCTTTGGTCCCTCTGGCTCCAGATTCAAGCACATCCAACCATTTCACTTGCTCTCCTGCTGCCAAAAACTGCATATAAATTTCTTCTCTGACCTGTTTCTCCTGAGTGGAATAAAAAGTGCCAAAGGGTCACTGAGGCCAGGACTTTAGTAGCACTACCATTAGTCACCATCAGTAGTCTTGCTTCTGGTTGGCAACTGTCGTGAACAATGAAAAGACACAAAAGTAATAAAATCATGTTGTCATGCTACTATGCAAGTTCCCTATCAAAACCTGATGCTACTGTTTTATAGCAAGCTCCATTACCATTATACATCCCTCTCCAGTGGTTGAGGAACTGACATTGGGATCAAAATTTGAACTGTCCCATAATTCAAAATATACTTCAAAATGTTCAAGTCCAGCTCCCTAATCTTCTGATATCAAAAGAAGATTTGGGCTTCTCTTCTCATAGCATTTTCTCTTGGCTTTGCACAGATTCTTTCATTCATTTCTGGAATATTTATTTGGTCCCATTCTGGAAATACTTAAGATGGACTTCCATTTTCTTCTGTTTACTAGGTCTCCTTAAGAGATAATTGAATGTCCTCTGCTGGTTCAAACCCTCCTGAAGAACTACGCATGGAACTGCTCGATCCTTTCACTGTATAATCCAAAGAGATGTATACACCTATATATTCCTGTAATTTACCTGTATTTCTTGCAGCCTAAGATGAGGCTTGCAACTAGCAAGGATTTAATCTGCAGTGCTTTAAAGTGTATGTGCATACTCCCAAATGATGGCTATTAGAGATTTAATTAGAAGTAATTTGGGAAGCAGAATAGCACATTTGGATTATTTATCAGAAGTTGGAAGCTGGAATCAATTATGCTTATGGGTTCCTTCCAACTCGAGATACTCTATGAAGTCATAAGAAAAGCAGACTCTCAAATGTAAGAAGACATAGTTCTAGGAGTTTTCCAATTATTATTGTTGCAAAGAAACCTTCTTGATATCCACATGTTCAGCTTTTCTGTCCCATTCTATCCACATTTCTCAGATAGTGCTACTCCATGACATGCCCTAAAGGAGAGAAGTGCCAAAACCAGCCCTGTAAAGCATGTAAATGCCTGAATAAAAATACTGTAAGGATGAAAAAGCTATATTGGATTAATTTTAGTCTAATTTGAAATGTAGAGAGGTGCAAGGAGGAAAGAGAAACAGCTTTATCTAAAGTAGTTATATGATCCCTATTACAGGAGCATCTTAATTCTTTACAATCTCTAATGTATTTATGCTAACAGTGCACTTCAGAGGTAGGGAAGTATTATCTTCTGCATTTTACAGATGAGAAACAAGGATTCAGATTCTTTGACAGTATTTAGGAGTTAAACTCTCACTGATTTCAGCTGAAGTTGGGTCCCTAAGTACTTCTGAGAATACAACCCAAAGCAGCTACAGTATGCACAAGTAACCACAGGGTTAGAGACATAACCTCTGAACTGAGATGCCCAGGGGCCACGCAGAGCACAAGGTATGAGTCCCTCAGCACACTGTCCTCTACCTAGTTCTGCATTCCCTGTCCCTGCAGCTGATTACTCCTAGTGCTGTGCTTTTCTTCTTCCTCGTCCCTGCTGAAAACCATCCTGCTTTCTCCAGACCTTGTCATCAGATTGTCAAGACCATTTGGACTCCAAAGCTCATCTCTGAAGTGCTTGCTTTCCCCCTCCGGCTTGCTTTCATTGCAGTAAGGACTCTCTCTACTCCATTGCCTAACTACCTGCCATTAGTAATGAAGGCCACCAAGCAGAACAAGTCTCATCTCAAATCTCAGCTATGCTTTACATATTCCTCCATTTGACAGGAAACTGATCATCACTCCCTAAGAACAGTTTTGATTCCATTCATTCATAACATCACATTAAGGCAATGAAATTTATGCCTTCAAGAATGTCAAACACCTTACTACAGTCAAAGTAAGGTAGAGGAAGGAAGGGTAAACTTAGGAAATTAGAAGGAAATTCTTTACTCAGAGGGTGGTGAGTCACTGTAACAGGCTGTCCAGGGAAGTCATGGATGCTCCTTCCCTGGAGGTGTTCAAGGCCAGGTTGGATGAGGTCCTGGGCAGCCTGGTCTAGTGGGAGGTGTCCCTGCCATGGCAGGGGAGTTGGAACTAGATGATCTTTAAGGTCCCTTCCAACCTAAACCATTCTATGATTCTATGATTCTATAAATGGTCATTCCTCTTACAAGCCATGTTATCCAGATTTAGGAGGAAATCAGATAAATTTAACATGATTTCAAGAGAGATCATGAGTAAACCTATGCTGTGCAGCCACTTATGGAGCAGAAAATATAAGAAGTTTACAATAATAAGAGGAGCAGTGGATGTCTGGGCACACTAGGTAATTTCTGTCCCTTCCTAAAAAAAAAAATATAAAAAAAATAACGTGTCTGAGGAACATTCATGTTGCTGCTTTCTCCAATAATTTGTTGAGCAATGGTCAAAAATATATAGTTTCTTTTATAATTCAGCCACAGACAAATAATTTATTTTTCCCAATCCAGACAATAGGATTGCTAAGTAAGGCTTTGCCATTAAGTGTTTGCAATAACCTCATTAAAGGTACTCTGTGAAACTACTGTTATTATATCTGGGAGCAAAGTTACTCAAGTATAGATGCACCAATGTCACTAAAATTACTCTTAAGAGAAAACCGGTAATCTGCCTACTAAGTTGCTCTACTTTCCTTCAGTATGTGCCATTCCATTTAGTCTTTGGCATGCACATAGTGCAGGTGTGCTTGTGGGAATGACATCTTTCATTTTCAGTTCATTAGACCCAGGCAAACTGTTCTCTGCTTTGGTTTTAGATTTTTGCTTTCCTCCACTGTTTCTGATCGCTCTCACGCAGGCTGCAGGGGCAAAACTGTCAGAAGTTCATAAGGGGGCCAAATCCTTTCAGATGTTGCGTACAAGTTTCAGAGCAGTTTTCAGCTTTACTTCCTTTCTTGTTTTCTTGCTGATATCCCTTTGATGCCGCTGAGTAGATTTGGACATCAGATATATGATTAGCATGTGGGACAATTTCCCTACAAATCAGCCACATTCACAGTAACGACGAGCCTGTTGGATCTCCAGAGATCAAAATGAAATGCTTCCAAAGTCTGTATTGTTTTTCCAAGCCCTAGACTGTTACAGCAAAGTAGACTTGGAGTCAAACTTCCTTAAAGTTAACAGGACACCAGACTTGAGTCATCTGGGTACCAGACTGGACCCAACTCCAGTAGCTGGAGATGAAGGCAACAAATCTTTTTAATTTATCATAGGGGAGATTAAAAGGTACTGATCAAAGTGTAAGTGCTATTGTAATTGTCTGGACTACTATGAATATTTCAGTTCAGCTGCCACTCACTAACATCTGAATATAACTCCTTTTTTTCCCTCCTCTCTCTGAATATGCTTACTCTGTGCAATACACAAATGCGGGACTTGTACCAGGCCATGGAGCCTTTTGGTTTATTTTGTGATTCAATTTTTTTTGAACAATACCGATTCCTAAAAAAAAAAAAATGTGGAGAGTCAATGCACAGGGGTTTCCTCTTTGCTCCAGTGCATTTTTTGGTCCATGCTCTCACTTGGTAGACAGAAGGGACTGGGCGGTGTTCTGCTTTCAGGTCACTGAGGAAGCTTGGCTGGCTCAAAGAGAAACCACTACAGTCTGGGCCGGGACACATCCTACAGGAGGCCCTCACTGCCCTCCTAGCTGGAGATAGTGGTGGCAGAGAGAAGGTCTATAGGGAGTAAAGGGAGGGGAAACCCTTTAATCACCCAAGCAAGAAGCAGCAAGGACTACTGGGAATGGGATATCACATCTTTACTGACTGTAGCTGTTTTTCTTTAGTGATATGAACAGATACATGGCAAACACCAAAAAGTATAGAGCAGAGATTGGACCAGCAAAATGCTGCCTGAGGTACAGATAGGTGCAATTCATCTATGAGACAGGAGGCTCAAGCCTGTAGTCCCTAGTAGGACTCCAACAGGACCACATAGTCAGTCAGGTGCAAGGAAGGCCAGACTGTTCAGGAAGCCTTCTTTACACTAGGCATAAAATGGAAAACCAGGTATAGCTTAGATTTGGGTGTGAAGGCTTGACCTTTCCACCATCTTCTGTACTCTCAGTTATTTCCAGCTCTTCAATGTACTATGCATCAAGAAGAAAAGCAGGTGTAACAATACAAGAGCCAGAGATGCAACTAGAATGAAGCCTCAAAAAGGGAAGAGCTGGACCAGCATCTTCATGAGGAGTGGCTTTGAAAAGCGAAGTATTTAAGCCTCCTCATTTTCAAACTAGTTTCTCTCAGTTTGTTTGAATCATTTTACTAGTTTGAGAGATTCCTCAATTCCTGAGTTGAGAAGTAAGCAAGATTTGCTCCAGTTTTCTTTTTTTTTATAATACAGAGGTGTTATATAAGAAACTGAGTACAAATCTTCTATAATTAAGACAGGAAACCTCCTGAAACAAGTCAAGTTTCAAAAACGAATGTATGTTTAAGCACCATCATAGTATTTTGGGAATATTTTAAAAGCTTTAATCATGAGGAATGAGTAAAAGCACTTTTATTTCAGGCATAGTTCAAGCATCATCCATCTTCCTCCCCTTCCATAAAGGCAAACATTCTCAAATTACTAGTTTTGAAAGATTTTTCCAAGCTTCCATTTTCCTTGGAGCTTAACACTGTTTTTAATCAAGACTTCCTTCTGGAGCTCTACAGCTTATTCTACAGTCCTTGCAATCAGTATTATTTCTAGCTGTTCACTTTTCCAGTCTCAGTAGTAAAAAGCAAGAATTATTTTTCAAATTTATGACTGCATCAAAAATATCATTTCATAAAATATTATTTATTTTCTTGTACCAACTCAGCTAAACATTCCTAGCAAATATCGTAACCAAAGTTCAGCTAATAAGACTCTTTCTGGGAGGAATGCTTCCAATCTCTCAGCTGTAAGAATCTGTGTACAGGTTTTTTCAAATGGGTAAAAAGAATTAGCTCCCAAACCAGCTCCAGGTTGAAATGTAATGACAGATCGCTGGGAAATAGCAGTCAAAACCCAAAATGTTCTGAATAAATCTAAAAATGCACAAATCCTACACATATTTGTTTGAGGGCAAATAAAATGGAATTGGTATAAATCCCAGAAAATGGAGCAAAAATTAGAATCTTTGAGTGCCTGGTAGAAGAATTTGATGAGATACCATGAAACTCATCCTAAACTAAGAAATCAGGACAGTAAAGAGACAGGGAAGTTTAATCATGACAAATACAGAAGAATAAAAATAAACTGTAAGCAATGCTGAATACAAAAAATGAACAGCAAGAGTGTTTGAAGCTAGCTATGGTGAGGAAAAGAGGTGGTCTCCTATGCCTCAACCCCGGCATCTGTCCCAAGTGGGTTGTCCTCTTGCAGAGCTGCATCCCAGAGGGATTGGATCAAACACCCTCCTGCCTTGAACCAGTTGCCCCATCCTGCCTGGGCTGCAGCCACAGTTCTCAGAAGTAGGCAAGCCCTCACTAACCCGTTCCAGGCTGTTGCTGCTGTGCTTCTGAGTAAACCCATCACAAGCAGAGAAATTTGCATTTGTTTCCTAGACTTGCTGTTAAATACTGTTAGCAAATTTGGTAATGTCTCAACAATAAGCAATTGGAGACATGATAGACATTGATTCCCTCCTGTGCCTTCCCTCCTCAGGAATCATCAGCTGCTGGCAGTATTAATTCACTGTCTAACATGGAAAAGACTAGAGCCTTTTAAACAGATTTTTGAGCAAAACTGTGCAGATCGCAGAAGGTATTTATGGAAATTACAGTTTGGGGTGAATTTAGAGGAAAATCAGTGTGCAATTCCCCATCAACAGCAGCTGTATATTGTCAGGCTGATAGACAAATTAGCAAACTGGAGAGACTATGTTTCCTAGAAGGAAACTATTGCATCTTCCTCCTGTTCAGACAGCAAGAAAAGCTGAAAAGAGTTCAGATCTCTTCTCTGGATGTGTCCATGCACTGTTACTTTTTTGTGTTACAACAAGAATATGTTACTCATATATGAAGAAACAAACCAAAATAATAGGGAGATAAAAAAGGACAAGGGAGAATAAAACCTACAAAGACATTTAGAGTATGTTTTCTATCCTAAATGTTGCTTGCATCAAAACACAAGGAGATTTCAGAAAAGGATCTGAAGGTGAGATGGGTGACAGGGCAGTCCAAAGAAAGTGTTTTCTGAATTTACTGAATGGACAGGGTATATATAGGCAGGAAGAAGCAAAACAAATAGAGAATATGACAAGCACAATGTGATGATAGCTGTTGTCATGAGGCTGGGCTGAGTGGTTTCATGGGGCAGATTTTCTGAGAAGACAGTGAAGAAAGAGCTGAGGATCAAGGTAAAACTGAAGTGGAGGGAAGCAATAGCTGAGGTCATTTCAGAGAGCAGACAGCAGAGAGAGGATGCTGAGAGTGACAAAAAAGTGATAGACATTAATAGATTGGAGGTCTCAAGAGGGCAGGGTTAGGCAAGAGGCAGAGGGCAAATATGCTTTGTTGAAAGAAATGGAGAACTGAGAGAGAAAGCAGTGCTCAAACAGCTCAGAGGAGGACCAGTGTTTTGGGAAAACAGGAGCAAGTCTCTTTCAGCGAGTGGGAGTGCTGCTCTGGGCTTGTAAGTCAAGTGAGGAGGTGAGGGAAAGGAGACAAGGGGCTAAGAGGTCCAGCAGGATGACAGTGAAGAAAGCAAAGTCAGCTTCAGATGAGATTGTAAAGAAAAGCAGGTATCCTTATGCTTTGAGTGGCAATGGGAGAGCAGCCATGAGTCAAGGATGCCTTGCTAGTACCTCCCTGGCATGGAAGAGGATGTCCAAGGCTGTTAGACACACAATGTTGGAATACTGCAGGGTCTTTACAAAATCTGACAGATCTTTTAGATACCAGCCTCTCCCCACCCACACCCCACCAAAATGAACAGCTCCATTCATTTGGGCCAGGGTATTGATTTCAGAGCCTTCTCTAACATGGAAATTCATTGAGGTCTCTGCCTTCACTAAGCCATTTCCTGACTGTTGCTCTGAGATTAGAGTGTGCCTTCTCCTGACTCTGGGAAGGAGAGCCCAGCCCAGAGTGCTGGTAAGGCTGGTAAAAAAGTCACTAATCAGTAAATTATTGCCTGATCACACACACTAGCACCATACAGTCCCCCTCTTTCTTGTCAGCACAGCCAAAGCTTAAAGGAACTACTATCATTCCCTCTGGTCCAATGTGTTTCCAACTGGTTTGGACAGACCAAGGATCTTCAAGCATAGCCTGTATTTTTACTGTATGAACATTCACATTTAAAGCTCCTACAGAAAACTGCAACACTTTGACATCAGGTTTTGATCTAACACTGCATGTCTCTGTGGAAGGAGCTGATACAACTGCCTTGAGATTATTGTCAAGGCACTATAAGCAAAGTGGCAACAGTTTGACAGCTACTGTACTAAGCTCTCTCCCTGTCAGTTTTATAGCTTGTTTGCTCTCCCAGCTACTCCTTTTTCTCAGGCTATTGTTTTGTGCTCTTTACTTATACTTCAAGTGTTTTATTAGTACAGACTATGTTTTTTATCTCTTTTGGGGCACATCTAGTACAATATAATCTGTCCAGCATAGAGGACAACAATAACATAACATAAATGATAGCCATTCTGCTGAGATGCTAACTATTTTTTATAGCCTGCATGCAAAAAAATGCACTTTGAACGTGTAATGTTTTTAACTTAAGACACCACAGAATTAAATGCACTAAAATAGACACTTCATACTACAGACAGTTGTTGCCAGCTGTGCCCTTTGAATAGAATTTCCAGCAAAACTGGTCTCATGAGAATAAAAGAGGGTTATTAGTATCATCCCAGAGAGCAAATAGAAAATAATTTTCCATTCTGTTGTTCTTTTGCCTCCTCTTAGTTGTTTGAGTCATTGCGTGCATTTTCCAATTGTTCTAATAGCCTCCTAAATCTTACACAATCCACATGATAGTTCACTGGATGTTGTTTCTGTGGCATGTTTTGAGTTTGAGTGTTTGGCAGACAGCATCAGCTCTAGAACTGAAAGCAAAGGGTCAAGTGACCCTAGCAAAGCAGTCAGCTTAATGAATTAATATTTGTACAAAGCTTTTGAAGAAATAATGTGTTATAGAAGTGCCAAGAATACTATCTGTAGAATTTCTTCCTCCTGGGCCTTTCACTTGCAGGGAAGCATAGATGATACATGACTCATTTTGAATTTTTGAACTAAATAGATGTGACTTCTTTCCAGAAGGAGCAGGTAGCAGCTTTGTCCTCCAGAAGCCAACAAACAAGTTCATATACAGAATTGACTCTCAGCATTCCTTCCACACTGAATCTCTCTCTACTATCCACACATTTACTTTTTACTTTACAAAAAAAATTTACACTTTTTTTGCCATTCATAAAACCACTTTTTATCAATTTAAAGCAAATTAAAATGCCAAATGACAGAAAGACAGATACCAGAACAAAGAACAGCCCAGGTGACTAAGCAGGAATGCAGAATGATTTAATAAAAAATTGTGCCATTTTGGGGGGGGCATGTTGATCAAAATTTCAACTAATCTCAAAGAAAGTTTAAGTCTTGACTTAATGAGGCTCACAAGAGGTCTCATGGTAGTTTTCAGTGTATGCATTATCAGCTTTACAGTTCCAAGCAATGAAAAAAGAAGGAAAAGGCATTGCGAGAAGGTAAGATAGATCCTCAAGGATCTTTCATTCAAGCAGTCACCATGAAGGTTCCTGTAGACAGCAGTCATAGGGGTGTTAATTCCATCCAGGCTTTATTTTGTCCAAAGAGGGTAACAACTAGGACAATCGGACTCCAACCTATCTTAAGCTGAGCTACAGCGAGAACACAAACACATGAATGATAGCATCTAAGGGGCATTGCACAAAGCTGACCTGAGGATGAAAGAGCAACCTGCAATAACACACTCCATGTCATAGAAGCTGCAGAAAACTGCTGGCAGAGAATTATATGCATTCTCTGACTAAGGCTGGCCTGTCTCCTGTTTTAAAAGACAAACTTGCCTTGGTATCAAACATACTGAACTAGGGCTACCTTAATAGGCTACAATAAAGATCTCAGTGCATATCATCCAGCCTTGTTACACTTCATTACTCGTTACTCAGCAGAGGAGTGATGTATACATGACCTTGCAAGGGCCTTGTGCCCTTCTCTTCACATTGTGTAGACAAGACTTGCTACCTGCTCCACTTATGCGTTGTTCAGATCAGTAGTGAGTAGATTCACTCTGTATGTGGATAACTCTTGAAACTCTGATCTCTGTCATGCAACATAAACACAGTGTGTGCTCCTTTGATTTGTAGCTAGCTCACATTTCTGATAATCATTACCAGGTAGAAACATGTTTTATAATTGAAGGCAGGATTAACCTTTACATTTGAACATCAGAATTGAACAGAGAATTGTGTTACCTATTTTAGACCATAGTTTAATTCTACAAACATAGCATTATATTTAAAGAAGCCTCTTCAAAGGAGTCCTTTTCATACAGTGGAGGACCTTTCAGTGAGTCTTTACTGCTATTACAATAGGATTGGACAACAGAACCAGTGGGTGGTACTGTATCATCCAGACTAGCACTATAGGACAATGCAGACCAAATGCTCAGAAGACCTGACCATCCATATTATTAGCTCATACCTTTCATAGCCCTTCTTTCTGAGTTATGTTATGAAAATAAAATAAGTAGAGAGGAGATGAGAGAAGATGTAAGCCGGACTGGCAATGACCAGTTTCTAGTGAAAGTTAAATAAACCTTATTTTTTGAAACTTCTGCATCAATAGGATCCCTACAGGAACAAAATTACCTGTCTTCCAACTTTATTCTCCAAGAGACCAAGAGCAAAATACCATTTTCAAAAGAGACTAGAGAGCTGTGTGGCTGACGAGAATCACAACAGCAAGATTTAAAAATGAAATATCATCATTACAATAAACAGTCCATTGGAGGGAGTACAAATCTTCCAAGTTTTAGGGAATAAGCCAACTTCTAAATTGTGGGGTTAGAAAAAAATCTCTGCTGCCTATTTATCATATAAATGTCTCTGTAAAGGTGTTTGCCAAAGCTTTCTGGAGGCAGTTCAGTACAGTTGAGTAGAACTGGCTGTTACAATAACAGGTGGTTCCCAAAGTAGTTGTTAAACCCTCTGTTAGCCAGAGGAGTGCCCCTCTAGTTGTGCCCATTCTCCTCCTCCTTTCCACTTACTTCCATCAGGCTCAGACACAGAAGACCTTGGCTCTAACTTCATCCTACACTCCTCATCCCACTTCTGGCACTAGCTGCAGCAGAAACACCCTCAGTATTTGAAACATCTTCTGAATTTCACATCCCACTTAATGTCAGAGAGAGGATACAGGAACAGTGAGTGGCTGAGCACATAGTGCTTGTGCTGCAGTGACATGGTCATGCTAGGAAGGCTGCAGGCTAGCCCATAATTTACAGCTGGTGTGAAGGTTACCAGAGTGGGGCGTACCAAAGCTCTCTCATTAACTCCTCTCACCCTCCAATCCAAAGTATCACACTTCAGGTAAGAGCACAAACTAAGTCATTTTTAAAAACCCAACCCCCAAACAAAACACCAAACAACAAAAAAACCCCCAACAACTGAAAACCCCATAAATTTCTTCACCACATAAAAACTGGAAATAGAAGGAAAGTTAGGCAGAATGCCAGCTTCCTGTCGCTTTGCAGACAAAGCTTGTGACACCTTTAGGTTGGACGTTCATAAGTGGATTCAAACTGTTGGTACTTCAGAGGCCAGTGAACAGGAACAAGGAAATTTCTTTTTAAACTCTAATGGCTGTATTCAACAGCAAGGCTGCCATATCTCTGGGGGACTGCAGACTTTGGGGGACCACTACTGGCCTCCCATCTGATATTAATGTCTGCTGTAAGCAGCAGCATATGCTGAAAAGTCATCTAATTTTGTATCGCCACACATTTCCAGGCTGGTCTTACACAGCCCGAGCTCTGCATAAGCCAGAAGAGCTGATGCCCAAAGGAGAGAGTAGGGTCTAGTACTCGAAATACAGGTTCAATTCCCTTTCCCTAACAAGTTGATTCATTATTCTATCCTGCTGTTCTCCATCTGAGAAATAATCTGCTTCTACCATACAGAAGTGTTGTAAGTATAAATAGAGACTGGTAGGCACTCAGATATTAGAAGAGCAGGAGGCATGTAAATCTCTCAGATATAGTTGGAGGAGCAGAAGCAAATCTATAATGACTCTGTGAAGCGCTCTTGGGTCCTACAGCTTAGGCTTAACTGCAGCAATTACCCTTTGTGTATCTTCCAGAACATGGTTTTCTGAGTTTGCTGAGACTTTAGGGAAGAATTTGGGTTTAATTCAAAGAGCATGCCTGCTTAAACCTTGCTTCTGGGTGGAGTAATCAGAGGGGGGTTCAGTTATTTTATTTCTCCCATAACATAAATTATGTGTCTGTCTTAGAAGTTTCTCCGTCTGGAGATGGGACATCTGCCAATTATGTCATAATTTTTCTTGCCTGAAGTGCCTCATATTCATTGTATAGGAATCAAATCCTAAGTAGTTCAGGTGGTGAGTAGATTTCCCTGTGACAATGAAATATATTTTATTTTAGACTTTTAGGCCAGCTTCCTGCCACTTCATAACAAAAATATGATTAATGATACACAAAATCCATATTTTAGAATAGAAATAAATTGGGCCATTGCAGCATTTCTGTCTATCTGGGGAAATTTTATTCTGTCATTGCTTGACAACATAATTTTACAGAATAAAACAGCACTTTGTACTTAGGGAATTCCACTTCTGTGTTAAAATATATTTTTACTGCAAAATGGTGTAGGAAAGGCTTGAATTTAGGAAACGATTAATAGATTAGATAAGCTCTTTCTAAAAGGATATGCCAAGACACTTTTTACAGATGGAACTGTAGTAGGCATAATCTTATTTTAAATAAAAAATAAATAAATGGGTGAATAGAGCTTATTTTAACACAGGACTATGAAGAGCATATTTTTTTGTTAATAGGAAAATACAGAGTTTTAGAAATTACAATGAATTCACAGAAATCTGCAGTAAAGGAAATCATTAAAACATTATATCAGCTAAATGCATTTGATGAGTATGCATATACAGAATAAAAAATTCTTAAGACTTATATAGATATTTTTACCCAGACATCTCAAAGAGCTTTCTGAAGATGGGAAATATCATACTACAGAGGAGCAAAGGAGACAGAAAACAGTGAAGTCACCTTTCAAGGGATCTACTTGGTCAAAGAGCAGAGGATGGAAAAGAGTTGTCCTCACACCTGGTCCTATACATTGGATTTATACAGATTACACTGAATATACAGTATTCAGTGTGTGGCTATGAAACACTGGTATGTTGCAATATAGCAACTCTTACCCTGTTTTTCAACTAATACACCCCTTTCTGGGATTTGAAGCTGCTTCATTTTGCTGGAGGAAGACTTCACATTTACAGGGAAAAAAGGAGTGACTAATGAATGGTTACGAAAGGATTACAAATGAGCTTGCCTTGGGTAGCTTACTTCTGCTAACCTTTGGACAGGCCTTCTGACTTGATTTCACATGATTTGATGGGATCACAGCAAGATTGACAGTGTCTGTTAGAACCAAACTCTGAAAGTGATAGCTCTGCGGACAGACTGCAACGCAGATGTCTCGAGGCTTTGCAATTCATCACATGACATATCCATCACATCTCTCTTTTGTTTCTCCTGTTTCTCTTTTCTTGCTTCCCCTTTTGCCATCCTACTCTGGTATTTCCTTCCTTTTCTCACCCAGAACCTAACCCCAAGGGCAGCAGCCACACTGTGCTTGGTCAATTGGCAGCAATGGAAACCCATGGCCATGACCAGACTCAGCTGCAAGTCAGTAGCTTCTTCCTTCAAGCTGTAGCCCAGCAACTCAGGCACCCAGGGGTGGGTGGCTGCTGCATCCTCATGTGAGGTGAGGAAGTTTGGATACAATTAACTGGTAGCATCACTCCTGGAGTTGACAAGGCTATGAACTTAAACAGAAGTCTCCTAAGTCACAAGGCAGTGGCCTAACTACTGCAGTAGTTCTTCCAGATGTAATCAGAAGCCAAACTACACATTCATATTAAAACCAGGTGATTTTTGCACTTAATTTTTATCTCAATTGTGAGCATACTGCCTCTCTTGTTGTTCATTATTAAGTAGGTTCTCTTCATCCACAGGTAATTTTGAAACATCCTTCTGAACTATGACAAAGATTTTTCAGTGCAGCAGAGAGAAAGTAAAGCTGAAAAGGCCACTGGAGGATTCAAGAAAGGAACTTGAATATCACATTTATGTTCTTTCAAACTTTGGGTATAATACACCTTTTGGGGCTTAGCTTTTTTAGACACCACTATTGCAAAGCATTGCTACCCATATGTGTTTTAGAAGAACACAACTCTACAAAAAACAAAATAAAACAAAAAATCATTGGCTGTTTCAGGTTGAGAATGTCCTTAAACCTTTTGTTATAGCAAGAACTTAACAGAATACTGTTAGAAACATCTACAGTCCTGCCATTTCTTGATTCTGCTCATGTGCAGCCATATAGGGTCCTGGCAACCCTGCAGCACTTCCACAGTGAGGAGTGTACTTTGTAAATACTATTTGTAGTGGGTCTGTCTGAGCTGATTTTCCCCATACAGCCTTCATGCTGCAGTACTGGAAGCCAGAAGGTGTTGATAACACACACCCTTGTTTTGACGGGGTGTGTGTGTGGGGGGGCAAGATTTGGGAGGGGATACAACCCGGACAGCCGACCTGAGCTGACCAATAGGATATTCCATACCATATGACGTCAGCTCAACTATAAAGGGAGGAGGACGGGGGGATTCTCTGAAGACATTTGTCCTCCGAGCAACCGGTACGCGTTCTGGAGCCCTGCTTCCCGGGACAGGCCCGACACCGCCTGTGGATGGGAAGTAGAGAGTAACGGCTTTGTTGCTTTTGCTTCACGCGCGCGCGACCTTGCTTTCTCTGCTGTTTATTAAACTGCTTCTTATCATAACCCACGGGTTTTCCTTTTCCATCTTACTCTCTCCCCGCTTGCCTTGCTGACGGAGGTTTTGGTGGGGGGCAGGGGGAGTGATAGAGGGACTAGGGGTGGGCACCGGGCACCCAGCCAAGGTAAACCCACCACACTATTGCAGCATTTTAATTCTCATAGTATACTCTAGTAAAACAATTACATGAGATCAAGAGTTTTCTAATACAGGCAATGCAAGCTGATCCCTTTGGAAGGTACAGTAAGTCTTCTGATGAACTGGACTGGGCAAAATATCAGGAGTAATACATGTCCTCAGGTGTCATCGCACATTTCAGGGTCAGCACCAACAAAAGGAACTACTGATCCTGTATCATATCCAAATTCAACCTTCTGGTGGGAAATAGGATGAAATTCTATTGCCTGAGTTATGTTTCAATCAGTTTTGGATGAATTTGGCAACACCATGCAAACTGAAACCAAGCTGAACACTAGGATGCTTTGCTGTCAACACAGGCTTCTCACATAGCTCCCAATGGTCTGGTATCACAGGTGTTAATCACTGTTTTAATTGTAAATGGGAGAAAACCAAAGTGTAATAGGACAATCTTTTTGAATGAGTGTGCATGGGTAATAGCCTTGTAAAACTGAAAGGCAGCATACTAAGACTTCCATTTAAAAATATGTGACTAGCTTTCACTGACTTGTTGGCCCATCAGGTTGTGGAGTGGAGTGGATGTCTGTCAAGCTCCTGGTCCCTGGCATTTCTGGGTTGCCAAACAAAACCAAGAAAAAGCAATTGAAAGAGAATAAAAGCTACTCAGTAACATTTCTGCAGGGTTTTCCACCTGGCAGTGGAACAGGATGACCTGAGCTTACACAGAAGGTTCAAGTTTGGAAACAGCTCCAAAACCACAAAGTGATTACTTACTGAATTTGTCTGAAAAAAAGCCAGAGGAAACCTGATGGCTTAGCTACACTTACAAAATTTTTTCCCAGGGATCAAAACAGTCATGTGAGCAGTTGGTGTTGGAAGACTTGTACCCTTCCCATTAGCAAACCATCTCCTATCATCTGACTGTTTCCATGAATCCTTCTCTAGCCAATAGGCACAAGAACAATGAGACTTTCTGTTTGTGTTGTACCTAAACTCAAGTCCTAACCTGGCCTGGGTTAGCACAGGCTCGTGTATATCGCAAACTCGTAATTTTTGCCAACCACGTTCTATACTACTCTTTTTCTTTTTTCTGAGTAGGGGATGGGGAAAGAAGTCAGGAGAAGGGTTGTTTATAAAGAAATGGGGAAAAAAAAAATTATAACTTAGGATGTGTACCCAATCCAGCAACTTTAATAAATTATACTCCTTACATGCCAGGCTTAATGGGCAAATGAGAAGGCAGAATGTCATTTAGTCTTTATCTGTCTATTTCCTCTTACTTTTGGATTGTACAATGAAGCCCTATGTCAGGCCAAAGCTATTGCACCCATCACAACATGTCAGCAACTGTGACTCAGTCAGAACACATTACACGCAGGAAGAGAAAGATGCAAAGATAAGATATTAGGACTGAAATCAATACAGGATTCTCTTTTACATATCCCAACAGTCTCATTAACTTCAAAGTAGCTGATATGAATGTAATTAAAGAGCAGAACAAACAGCAAAAGGGGAAAAAAAACCCCACAGAGCCCTGTTTCAAGATCCTCACTTAAATGGCATAGCACAGGGCTATCCCATAAATCACAGGATACACTCTGTCAAACCTAGCAGAAATTTTTAAAAGCAAATTATAGTGACATTTTAAACAATGTAAATTGTATAAACACGGTCATCTGCAGTTTAAACACAAATAAGCGCTGCCACCAGGGAATAACTTTAAACAACAACAAAGTTCTTGGTGCTCTAATGTGCTGAACCCAAATCACAGCCAGCTGGTAGAACTAAACCTGTGTGCTACTCAGACAAGATAATCCTGTAAAAATGGAGAAACAAGTGCACCATGATAGAGTTCGATACTGGAGATTTTGCAAGTTTTCTTTGCATGTTAACAACCAGAAAACATACCACAGCGCAGTGCTGAAATACACTATCAAATGCTAACTATTAATGCTAACTATTGACCTGTTGGACTGTTGTCAGGTTCACAGGCTAATATGTAAAATGAAATCAGAATGCTTCGATGTCCTGGGGGTCATCCCGGTCATGATTAGAGAAGACATGTGTCCATGGGGCAAAATCTAACCTCAAGGGCAGCAAAGGGCAGCAACTATGAAGAGGATGCTGGGTTGATTGTAGGTGCTTTCTACTTGTAGTGGGTAAGAGGCTTGGCTGGGCAGCATGAGGGAGCCTGCACTGCTGCTGGCCACAACATCTCAGTCTGTGCAGAAACAGGACAGCTCAGTCCCCAGGCACCTCAAAGATGACAGTGACACCTTGATAACACACTAAGTGCAGCTACAGAAAAAGGTACAGAAGAATTTGAGGGAAAGGATTCTTCTGGCATTTTTCATGAGCTCTAAATTCCTAAATCCTTCCCGTCTTATGCACCCCACAATATGAATCAAGGGATCAATGGATCAATGGGATAATCATATGGAATGTCTTTAATGGAGCATCAGCCTCTATTTCTTACATACTTTGCTGAATGCTCCTACCAAGTGCTAAATTAAAATTTACGGTAGTGCTAATTGAAGTCACATTTGTGTGTGTGCTGCGTGCTGTTAGGCAGAAGGAGATTTCTTTTGCTGGAGATTAAAACTTCAGTAATTTCTTTTTGTGCTTATACCATTTTAATGCAAAAGTAAAACA
The DNA here is from genome assembly GCA_013401335.1 of Brachypteracias leptosomus. Classification (NCBI taxonomy): domain Eukaryota; kingdom Metazoa; phylum Chordata; class Aves; order Coraciiformes; family Brachypteraciidae; genus Brachypteracias; species Brachypteracias leptosomus. The sequence continues at coordinate 192,508 of VYZX01032163.1, forward strand.
TAATTATAGAGGCTGTTAATGGAGTAGATGGCCAGTGTTGCTGTCTAGCTGTGTTCCAGTTTTTCCTCTCTTGGCTTTGCGTTGTCTGTTGTCATCTCCTAATTATCTGTTCCTTTTTCAGTTGGCAGCTTTAATAGTTTGGGAGTATTATTCAAACCCAAATTAATTTGTGTTTTTCAGGAATTGCTTAAAGAGTAGGAGTTTTATTTGGAGCTTGATATGGCAATAAAATTTTTATCAGATGCAAAATAGAAATATTTTTTTTGGCTGACATTCACTGTCATGAAACTACTCACATTGATTAGCAAGAGCAGAGAAAGCTCTGGTATTGCAAAATAAAACAAGAACTTCTGAAAGTGCTTGGCAGCTTACTTGTTTCTGCATAGTCTATCATCACTAGCTACCATCTACTGTAGTTTTTGAGGGTACGAAGCTATGTCACCTTCCACAAAATCGGAGACTGCATGTGCTTAAGTCTTAACCATGGTAAGCAAGTTCAAGAATATAAGGAAAGAAATCTGTCATTAAAATCTCAGGATCTTCATTCATGCAGCCAATGCATTAATAAATAAAAATACTGTGCAGCATTTATACAGTGGCAAATCCTGCTAGGTGCTGCAAAACTGCAAGTCCTTTTAGAGCACTGAAGCATTAAATGCCTTACAGCCATTCTTCCTGACTTGTGCACTGTTTTGTCACCATCCGCAAAAATATACAATGAAAAATAACTAGTCATATAAATCTATTGCAAGCGTTCTAAGGAGAAAATAATCAATGAATGCATTTCCTAATAGATCCTGAGAAAAGATGGTGCTCCCAGGATCTACTGTTCCAGGTACAGTAGCTTCCAGTGTGCTCTGTGTTTACAGAGAAGAAGCTGCACTGAAGAACTTATTGCAACAGTCCAGTACCACCTTTTAACAATGAAAACATCCCCTGTATTCTCTCTTGTAAACCATCTCTTGGGGAAAAGGAGGTGAGAAAGGGGAAAAGAGAGAGAGATGAAGACAAAAAAAATACAAAAAGCGTTAATTTGAAACCAATCAAACCCCATTTTCTTTCCCTGCATCAGAAATGTCTTTTATATCAGCAGTGAATTAATTTTCAAAGACATGCCGATCCTTTGGAGGGGAATTCCACATCTTACAGCTGTGTAATCTGCCCTGCAGTGCACGCCTTGCACGCCCACCTGCTTGCTGCAAAACACCCTGAACTTCCCCGAGCTGAGGCTGTGCCAGTAGAGCTGTGCTTTAGACTTGTCGCTGATCTCCAGCAAAGGTGATGCCTAACCTGCTTTATTTTAAAGTAAAAGTGGTAAAGTTCAATACCATGTAAGAATGAGCAAGCAGCACTATTGTTACTTTGCTGAGTGTTATATTGTATTATGTATGGTCATCTGTTAATAATGCATGGCTTTATACAGCAGTTAAAAAGCAGTTTCATTAAACAGTTTCATTTTAAGAATAATTTGTTAAGAATGCAGCTTTTGAAAAGTGCTATGTTCTTGATGCATATTCAAAGTCTAACCCACATGCTGAGAATAAAGGAACAGTCATATTTTAAACACATATTACAATTCATGCTTTGAAACATCATATAAATATAGTCTTAAGTACCTCCCATTTGATAGTTATTTTATTTTTGCCTGCTTTTGTTTTCTTCATTCATGTTGATTCAACAGTATATATTAAAATTTTAATTTCATCTCTTGCTGTGCGTTCAGGTGTCAACAATGAGTCGAACTCTACCTGTTTAAAAGCTGATTTTCTGGGGCAAAATTATGTCCCTTTGTTCTCATCAGGGCAAACATAGTTTTATTATCATGCAAGATTAAAAACCTGACCTTTGGCACCAAAAAATATTGTGGTAACTCCCACAACTCCTGACTTGAATACTCTAAAGTATGTTCCCTTGGTAGCTGGCAGAGCACTGAAATGTATACCGTATCTGGCAGAGATATTTATTTTCAGCTTTCATCTTAAGTGTGCATTAGCTACTGAATTGACTATATTGTTGGTGGAACAATGGGTCAAGTGCAGACCTGGTGGATCCTATCTGATGGGCAGGCATATCAATGGGAAAGCATGCATTCACTTTAACAAAAACACCAAGCTGAAGTCAGAGGCAAGCTCTCCATGTTGGTGGAATTAAGCTGTTCCTTTCCTTTGTGACGACAGCTAATGCGTAACCAGCTCCGGGAGCAGAAGCGTTGTCACTGAGGAGCAAAACATGCTCAGCAACCTGCCAAAAAGCGGGGAGCAAAAATGCCCATATACAATCCAATCATCCACATACAGAGACAAAAGATGGCCCGTGGAAAGAAATGCTTTTTTAACCAATTTCAGCCTGAGAAAGGCTGAGCAGCCCTTTTCTTTTTTTTTTTTCAAAGCAGAAATCACAGTTGTTCCCAAATTTAGCCAATCACTATGGTGAGAGCAAACAGCACAGTCAACCTGCATCATTTTGCTATGAATGTTGAGATATTTGATGTCTTCTTTTAACTCCTCCTCCATAGAGGCCTTTAGTTACGAGACACTCTCTTCACTCTAGAACAACTGCAACAATTTCCTAACCCTCATGGTTGCAGAAGTGATCTTGAGAACAGTTCCCAAGGTGACAGGAAGGTTCCCACTGTGGATGTTCACCCCACAGCCCTCTGGACCAGAATGTCTCCCAATGCATATCCCCTTTACAATGCTGGAATACAGTCTGAGAAACTGGAAGATGAAAGCAGATTGTCAATAGCAACAGTTTACAATGCAAAAGATATGGATGCCTGCCAGCTGCACCAGCAGGGGATGCCCACATCTAATATCAGCCATTATCACCAGTGTGTTTTGGGTAATTCTCACCAGGAAACACAATCCAAAGTCAGCTCAACCTTTCCACCATAAATGTATGAAAAATTACAGCTGATTTTTCTACATGACAGTTGGTTTTACTTAGAAGAACTTTTAATTAGTTCAGAAGAAATTTTTAAAAATCAACCTTTTTATCTCTTCCTCCCCCATTTGGACAAAAGAGCAACAGGAAAATAAGGCAGGGCTGAAATAGAAAAGACTGTTTGAATTTCTGATCCAGATTGTGTTTTCAAGGCCAGCATACTAGGAAAAGCGTTTATTTGCTTTTAAATTTTGAAAGTGCAATAGATTACAGCACAGAAAACACAATTCTTCCTTATGATCACAGGCCCTTTCCAAAACATTTTTATAGTCACCTAAAAGACAATGTACAATCGCAGAATCACAGAATGGTAGAGGTTGGAAGGGACCTCTTAGAGATCATCTAGTCCAACTCCCCTGTCAAAGCAGATTCATCCAGGGAAGGTCACACAAGAACACATCCAGATGGGTCTTGAAAATCTCCAGAGAAGGAGACTCCACAACCTCCTTGGGCAGCCTGTTCCAGTGCTCTGTCACCCTCACAGTGAAGAAGTTTCTCCTCATGTTGAGGTGGAACTTCCTGTGTTCCAGTTTGTACCCTGAAGAACAATTCTGTTCTTCTATGCAGACTGCTGAAGTAGTTGCCATGACTGAGCACTAGGAAAAGCTATGGTTTAAAATGCACTTTTCAATTCAATTTACAGGTGATAACTTTTAAAGAGAGAGGTTTTAGAGAAGAATATATTTAAATTTTAACCTTCTATCAGATTATTCTTAATTCTCTATTTCTTTCTTTTGACATCTCTATCATGTAAACCATGTTGAATGCACTAAAAATAAAAAAATAAAAAAATCCCATTTCTTCTAATTTTTCCCATACATCTACATTGTCCCTTCTTGACCTCCCAAAAAAAGTTCTGAATGTGCCCTTACTAAACATCTTCCATAAATAAAGCTGCTTTGGAATACAAAGAAGTACTTCCACAATAACGTAAGGTAGGATATTTCAGTTCATTTTTTTTCCTCTTTTTTAAACGTCAGAATCTCATAATGGCCTACCAACAAAAGACACCAGCAATAATCTTTCCTCTTGGATGAAGATCCAGAGGGCAATATTGGTCACAAAGAGTCACATACAGGACACACCTGAAGCAAACGGTGGCGGGGTTCTCACTGAAACACTGTCATAGTTCAATATTTCATGTTTGGAAGTGTCCTGGTTTGAGTTAGAACCAAAACAGTTCTGTTCAGAGATTTTACTTTCCATCTGAGTCTCTGTTGACCAATTGCACTCTCTAAAGCTTACAGCGTGTTTTCACAGACAGGGTCTGCTTCTAGCAGTGATAACGCTTGATGTTTAGAGTTACCTACCAAGAACTGGTGTGTGCAGACCAAGATCACTGCTAGATCTTGTGTACCACATCAGGGATGCAGAAAGTGAAAGGCCACACCTGTGGGGAGGAGCATCCAGGACAGGTGACACTAAACTGACCAATGAGGTATTCCATTCCATATACTTCATATTCGCTATAAAGCTGAGGGATCACAAGGGTTTCGACCCTTGTGCTGTCCCTTCGGTAGACCCTTATGCCCGGATGCTCTTCCCTTTGGGACCCTTTGGCCTTCTTTCATCTCAGCCCTGCCTTTGATCCTGATTCACGTGTTCCTGAACCCAGCTCCTGAACCTGGTTCCCATCAGCTGCCAAGCCCAGTCTGGGATTTTGTCAGTGCCTGCTCCACAGCCTCAGTGGTGACGGTGACGTAATTGCCATCAGGGGGAGGCTGGGTTCAATACTGGTTTTGTATATATTTGTATATATTCCATTTTTTTATTATTATCATCTTCATTAAAGCTGTTTTAGTTTTCTTTCCTAATCTGGAAGCCTTTCCCTCATTCCCTTCCTCTCCCATTTGGGAGGGGAGGGGGCCATAAGTCTCTCTCCATTATCCTCTTTCTCTTCCTCTAATTAGGGGGAGAGAAAGAGGGGTTAAAAGAGAGCATCTGTTGTAGATGGATTGACCCTAAACCTCGACAGTAAGGCACAAAATACTCACAGATACCAACCAATATGAATTCAGTTAATAATTACAGGAACTTTTTAAAGACATTACAAGACTTAGAGAAATCGCTGCAACAAAATCCTCTTATTTTATATAATATTGATCAAGCTAAAGTAGCTCAGCTGAATAAGCATTCTTGTAAAATCGGAATGGGTCCCCTTTCACATGAAGCAGTACTCTATTTCCAAACTTTGTACCACGTTAGGTCCTAGCAGACTCTGAACAAGATAATTCATATTATTTTCCTTTAGGTAAACTTGAGAGAGTGAGTTTCAGAGTCCCTACACACCCTACAGGACTTTTTCTCATTGAGCAATCACATCTCTTCCTTGAGTTGTCTCCAACTTATCATCAGTTTCTTTGAATTGCTGATGGAAGAGTGTGGCACAGAGTCCTTATTACAGAGATTTCCCAATATTTGCTATGACATCCTCTGACTGTATTTTGTTTCCTTGCTCTTATCTCCAACAATGGTTAAAATCTTAAAAGGATGTCATTAAGTCAAATGGATGGTGTTACATGGAGAATTTTTTTTTTCCTGCTATCTAGAAAATTTCCACCATGTTCTGTGCTCACTGCTTCTCAGGCACAGTCTCCCATTCTGTCATCATAGCCTTAATATTTATCCCCTTATGTTCCATCCTATCCTGATTATATAAACATTCAAGCAATTAGATTTCCCTTACCTTATCAATTCATGCAGAACGGTCTATATCACTGGCCTCTTCATAATCCTTAGTTCTCCCAGTCCCGTGTCACCTGCAAAGATAATCAGTGAAGATCTCCTGTGTTCCTTTATGTCATCATTAAATACTTACACAGTGTAGAACGGAAAGGAAATGGACAGACTAACTGCTTCAGTTACCATAGACCTCAAAATGCAAAGTTGCAGAACTTCATTAGGCAGAAAACTACAAAAAAAGTACAGAGGGGAAGTTTCAAATCATTCTTGGTAAATAGCACATAGATATAATGTCATACCTTTGGTGTCTATCTAAAAACTTCTCCTAGGAACAGCAGCCTTGGAAAAAATCCATAGAGTCTTTTCTGGTGTTTGGATGTGATTATGTCAGTATGTTCAACCTGATATAAGTGAGTGGGCACAAGGCTTCACGAGGCAAAGTTTAAATGTCTCCAAAAGTACAAGGAATGTTATGGTGTCAAGGCAACAGCTGAATTTGAAACATACACCAAAAATGTAAAAACATCGCAGAACATATCACATAAATATAAGTGCACACACCTGCTAAATATTTATTATTGCATGTTAGTAGAATAATAGCTCTAATATAAGAAATGTGAAAATGAAGGTCTGCAAGATGCACAAAGAACTGAAGTTCTGATTTAGTCACTTTTGTTATTAACTCATATTTTTCTTTTCTGGTTCACTTTCCACAGGAGTACATTTAACATGTACAAAGCATTAATTAGACATCTAAAAGACATTTCAAGCCTGACAACCCAACTGCTTTGGGCATTATTCCACCAGATTTCCAGACAATTAACAGCTGAAACATCTGGAAATCTCAGATGAAAGGCCACCAACCATGCAAAAATTGACTCCATATCACACAAGCCTCTGATGCAGCCCAGGAGTTCAGAGGCACTGACATCACAGGCAGCACTCAAGTCTCCTGGAGTGCATGCACAGTGAATCTGGACACACTGGAGAAGCTGCACAGCTGCACACATGTACATGTGGACGTGCTCACATAGAGATGTCAGATTTGCTGTTCTAGACCTTGAGAAGTCTGGAAGTAATGATATGGCTACTGTTTCATTGCTGAGCTTTATGACATCTTGCAGATGGCATCTTCCTACCATCTAGGACCTCCAGCAACACTCAATACAGTGGGAGGAGGAGAGCTGAACTTGTGTTGTCAAAGATTAAGTCTAAGGGATTCAAAACCAAAAACTGAATCTGTTCCTTTCCTTTCTTTCATTGGCCTAGAGGTCTTGTATCCCCTAGGACACCAGGAAGCAAGTAAATATAACATATCCGTTTGCCTTAACCATTGAAAAGGCAAATCTGAGTGATGATACAAAATCCCAGTATTTTCTCAGGTCTTTTCAGTATCCTGGATGAGGTTTTCAAATCCTACTACCCAGAGTTAGGTCCCTAAAATCCCTATGTATGCTAAGTGCTGAACACCTAAATGTTGTTGTATGATGATGCCTTTCCCAGTCAAACAGCCTGCTGTGCAAATAAGCATCTCCACAGTACAGACCTCACAGAGCTGGCTACTGGCTTTCACTCTATGTCTTTGTCTCCAGCTTGTTCCTGGTACTGTATTATAGCATAAGAACAAGACACAAGCCCTCTGTAACTTGCTGTCTCAAAAGGAACAGCATTCCTACAATCAACTAATCTGCCAAAAGAAGCCAAAAATCACGTCCCTGACTAAAAGGACTTTTCACTTCAAGGCTTGCTCCTTCGGTTAAGCTGAGAGACAAAGAAACGAAGATTTCTCAACTGTGTAGTTTCCAGTAAGTGATGACCCGCCTCTATTGTTAGGAAAGCCAGGAAAAAGAGAAGCAAGCCCCTGGAAAGGCTGTGACTCAGAGGGTACCATCAGGATGTAGCATTGTGAAAAAACTACCAGTTGCCTACAAGAAGAGAGTCAGCTTCACAGAAGATCAGTTGCCCATATCCCAGAGTCAGTGTGCAGGGGCTGAGCATGATATGAAATACTAGTGACATAGAGAAAAGGTACAACCCCTCTGCTCTTCCAGCCCCACGGGAACATTTCCTTGTACCACACCTGAAATGGTAACTAATGAAACATGGAGAAAGGAGAGCCTGTGGTGCCAAAGTTGTGGTGCATTTACACCACAGGATGCAATGCAGTTGAGTAGTGTCAGAGAGGAGAGGAAGCCTGCATGAGATGCTATAAATATAAAAAGAGAAACACGTAGGCATGTGCTGAGTTTTGTCCATATCCAAGCCCAAACCTTTACCACCCTGTTTATCCAATTACCATCCCATTTAGCTGAGCAGTGCTTAACTGAGATTCTTCAAGGTTAGGGCCCCAGGAAGAGTTGCTTTCCCAGTCAATTCTTTGATTGCCTTTACCTCCATCCCTCCAAACACCCTGGATGCCCCCAAACGATTTGGGATAAGCAAACTTGTGCTGAATTTTCTGTCTGTCTAGTTCATTTACTACTTAAGCAGGGGGTAAAAAAGCCCAACCTTTGCTTGTTCAGCTAGCTTAAGATTGAGAGTAGGCAGCAATGTCCTTCTTCCATGAATATGCTAGAATTAATCCAATTTGCATGGGAACATATAAGCAGCAAATATTTATTCATGATTGGGAGGGAACAGATACAAGTATGTAAACTAAAGGTAGACATTAAAAAAAACAGTGTAAACATTGATCACCATAACTTTCCTACAATTAGCTGCCAGATATAATTAATTTGTGCTTCCAGCCATATTAAATCACTAACAAGCATAACATGTTTGAAATAAAGAAATAATTCAAATAAAATGCAATTAGGGAGATCCAATTATTTCATTTTGGGCAAAGTGACCCTCACTCTAATAGCCCGATAGTTAATGAAGCTGACTTTAAAAGAATTCCTTTTTCTCCCCATGAACATTATCTTTATTTTTTCCTAAACTTCATACTGAAGTTTCAAAATTTAATTAAATATGATACACAGTCTGGAGGAGTAAAAAGCACGAGATATGTGAGCAACAGAAATGGCAGACTTCTTATAAGCAGTCTGCCAACTAAGGGAGTCATATGGGTTATTGTTAAGCTGAAGCAGAAGGAGATAAAAAACCACATAGGCATGTATTTTTACACACTTGCAGCTGAGTATTGTGAGAGGTTGTGTTCCTTAGCTGAAATCATTCCTCCTCTGACTAAGGATAAGATTTCAAGGAAGAGGTAAAATTGCCAGAATGTATTTTTTTTACCAGAAGACAGATCTCTAGTTTACTACAGAGGATCTTTACGTCCAAGAGAGATCTCTGTTTTTTGAAAAAGACTCCTGGCTATGGGCTTAAGACTGTGTTAGATCAAAACCAGCTCACAAGGACGAGTCAAAGTGAGCATCTCCCTGTCTTGATACTTTTCTGCTCAAGGCTCCTAAGAAGAGGATTGCCATGAACAGGGAGCACAGGAACATTGCTGTGAAAGCCTGTGTTACTTCCACAGAAACTCTGAGCATTTGTGCATAGACAAACCATAAGCATTTTAGCAGTGGCTGGGGACATGGCCAAATGCATGCATCATTAATTAGCCCTTCTTTAGTTTGCTAGTGATCTTCTGCTGGAGATTTATAGCCTCTCAATTGAAGCCATGAGAGTGGACTGTATGTATGTTCCTCATCTATGTCTCAAGCAAAGCCAGTTCTTTGATGGTCAGTAAAATTGGATTAAGCTAAGCTCAGAAACTTGTCACCAAAGCAGATGAGAAGCATTCATCTGATCTGATAGGTCCTCATTTCCATTGATCACCACATCAGGTTTAGACAGCACATAAACCTTGGTGCACGAGTAGGAGCAAAGATAAAAAATGAGAGCTTAAGAAAAAAGAGACAAAGAAAATAATCTCGCTAGCTTTTATTCTCATCCGATGCCCTATTACCAAAATATTTAAGCACCTAGTAATTTATGCATCTATCATTTTGTGGAGAAAATACACAGTTACTCATTCTGTCTGCAAAGGTAAAAAGACCCTTCCCATTAGTCTACATCAGCCCCTATGCTTCTATCTGCTTCACTGCTATGCTTTTGCTTCTCCTCTTAATGGTTCCTTCCACACACACAATCTCTTCCTAGCCAAATACACCTACAAAAATATTTTAACTAAGTTACATGAATTCAATAGAGATCTAAACAAAATTATTTGTCAAAAAATAATTTATTAAAGAACAGGCATTCATTTGCTCTGTTAGGTTGCAGCGGATCTATGCTATTGCCCACACAGGGTCTAGCTTTTTTCTGCTTGGGTTGCAAATACTGTGGACTGCCCTTCCTAAACATCAGCTCAGCACTCAGGAACAGTAAAAGAAAAACAAACCCAGCAACAACAAAAAAACCCAGACCTAAACAAATAGAATATTAGGAATTGACACAGTTCCTATCAAACAACACCATTATGTCAATCTGTATACCATCCATAAATCTGTGGTTTGCTCACACTATGTGCCCTGTGCTGTGCTGTCCTCTCATTGCAAAAACAACAGGCTCAACAGCTCAGACACAGGCAACAGGATGAGTCCAGGTGAGGAATCAGGTTTTCTTCTACCTTGGGGTCAGTGGGAAAGAAACTGGCTCTTCAGAGCCTCTGTAACTTTTTCCTGAGTTTTGCTTGCCTTTGACACAGAGCATGAACATGCAGATACTAGCACCCAGTACAGCATCACAAGCTTACTGTGTCTTGCACAGAGCCCTTCAGCAAGGTATACATTTTATATATAAACATATATATATGCACATGCACACAGAAAGACACAAGTTTGCTGCATACTCTTCTGTCAAGATCCCCACAAGTGAAAAAGCATTACAGCCACCACCATATGCAATTGAAGGGACAGCTCAGCAGGCTGAGTCTTGTCAGCCTGGAAAAGAGACAACCAGGACAGGTGATACATTGCAGAGGCCAGCAAATTAAAGAGTGTCTTCAAAAAGATGGATAAAAATTTACTGTATGCTGTCTTCCAGCATGACATCTAAGGGATACCAAATGAAACTTGCAAGAGAAATGTTCAGGAAAAATAAAAGATGACAGTTCTCATTGCTACAGAAGTCTCTCCAAAAAGATATTGCAGATGGACAAAGTTTGCATGGTCTAACAGGGAATCCTGTACAAGAATCTTGAAGAGACAGATGCTTAGGGTTATCAAATAGAAAAAACTCACGCGTCAGGTTTATGAAATGTTGGTAATTAGAGAAGTACTTGAAAGAAGTATATTTCTTTCCTTATTTTAGTCTTCCCTGTGCATCTGCCTATAACTACCTGGATAGAGGGTTCTATGAATCCTTAGACTGAGCCAGGACAGATGTTCTCAAACTCTTTAATTTGGTGTCTATTACAAGAGGACATATTTTGGGTTTGTGTTTATGTAGTGCCCTAAAAACTGGTCAGTAGATGAGCATAAATTTCAGCTTAGACCTCTCAAGTCTAGTACTAATGTTTTAACCACACCAGAGCTTTCCTCTCTGATACAGGCCATACTGCTGTATCAAGTCTTTTTCTGGAGGACAAAGTATCCCAAGATGTGGCTCACAGATCCAGCAGTTCACAGATTTACAGTACATTAACTATGGTCATGGGAAAATGTTGGGTTTTCCTTCTATAAAGAGGGTCTTGTGTAATATGTAAATGCCACGAGGGATTAGCACAAGAAATTATTTTTGCAGCGTGTGAAAGTGTGCTGTGCCAATTCTCAAAATGTCCAGCTCCAGCCAAGCCTCATGACAGACCCAGAGGCAAGTGCACAACTCTTAATGCCATTGCCCATTAGAGATGGGCAGGACCAGCTGAGAAGTCAGAGAGAAAACATATGCAAAACCAGCAATTTACAATAGATAGTTTCATTGCCCAATCTATCTGAACTAGCTTTGATAGAAAATGGTTCAAGCAGAAAATCCCCTTTTTTTGGTAATATAATATTTTACAGATATTCTGTCCTTATGGAAAAGTCCTACAAAATTCAAATGATGTGACAGCTCAAAACTTCTGTAAAATTCTCTTTCTTCATCTATAAAACAGGGAGACTTTTTGTGTGTGTTTTTATTATTCTGGTGCAGAGGTCTATGGAAAGAAAATAACATTTTAACTCAGGTGGTTCAAAAATCACAGAACTCTAAATATTTTCTTGATCATGTTACATGAGATTCTATATGAAGACAGTAGCATTTTTCAGACTGTGAAATAATTAAGAGGAAGTAAGCTGCTTATGAATAGCTTAGAAATTATATGCAACACTATCACGGAGTACATGAAATTGTGTAGGCTCTCTGAGACTGGGTGTAATGGGATAATAATTTTACCATGTTTTTCAAAATGCATAAGCCAATACTTTTTTCTAAAAGTACAAGCTTACCTGATGCACCTATTATACAAATAACTTCCTCTTGATATCTTTCGATGAGTTAATTCTTGTTGTTAGTTGTGGGAAAAACCATCTAATTCATGATCACATAAAGACCACATGGCCTTTACGAATATTTGTGAAACTGGTATGTGTTCTGCTGTTCATATAACAAAGTAATATAAAAGGACTAGAAGATGCAGCCAGGTTACGAATGAGGTTTTTATTATCTATGCACAAATATGCCAGGGTAAGCTAAGTATACTTGCAAAGTTTGTGCTCTTTTTAGTCAAAATATGGAAAGGAATGGCTAAGAGTAGACTGAGAAGTTATTTGAAGCAGGATCATCCTTTTTTATTTGCTAGAACAAAGGCTTTTAAGGACTGGCTTAAATGAGTCCCAGACTGCCTATTAATTCCCAAAACAATGATGTAGCAGTTCTCCAAATTTAATCACCTGCTATCCGTTCATATTTATAAGTTGGGGTTTGGGGCTATAAAATGGTGTACTATGGCTCAGACTTCTCCCAAATGAAAGATTCCTAACCAGAAGAGTGAACCCTTTTGCATGTTTGAAGTTACCCATGCATGATAAAGGTTCCAAATAATTATGAAAGAGACAGGAAAGTCCAGCAGACCACAAGTGGCACAAAAGAAACTTGAAGGATTAGACACTGTTTAAGTAATATTGTTGAAAATATACAGTAAAGTTTAAATGAAAAGCAAAATGTAGTGTGCATAAGAACTTGAACAGGAAGTGAACTGAAAAACAACTACAAGCAAAGAGGGAAATGAACAAGTCTATTTGATCTTTCCAACTGACTTAAATGAGAACACTAAAAAAAAAATAAAAATACTGACAACTAATTTGTGATGTAAAATTATTCCCATTTTAATTAAATTAAAATAAATTAATGTAATTATCTAGGTTGGGAGACATGTCTACCCAGACAGAATTCCTCACTCAGACCCATTGAGGGGAAGCAGATGGATCTGTCTGACCTAAATTTGGTTCAGTGTTGGAAACTAAGGGTTAGATTTTGGAAGCTGTCCAAGAGGTTTCAACTACATCCCATATTCCTGGTTTTTTGGCTACAACCTCTGGAGCATTGCAATGACTTTTCTTCTACCTGTACTATTTATTCATGCTGCAATACAGCATGTAAAGTCCATGTAATGTGATTTTATTTGGGTTGTCCACTTTTCTTGTAAAAATTAATGACTCTACAGATTAAGGTGTGGGTCAGAAGTTACTTGTATGCTACTGCCCACCATATTTTTTTAATTCTATCCTCATTGTCCTTTTGAAAGTTCATGAAATGGGAGCAGGACAGCTTTCATTTCTCCTGGGTATGTTCCCTACCCTGTATTAGCTGCTGCTCTGGCTATGAAAGAATAGTATTTTTGATATATTAAACAAAGACAGTAGACTTTCCAAGATATTTTTCTTTATGTAATCTCCTGGCCTGCCAAGTGGCCCACCACATGGTGTATACAGATGCACTAGAAGACAGACAACTTTCATACCATAAATTCCTTTGCTGCTCTTCTGCTGTGAATGACAACAACATTTTCCACTCATTTAAGTGGCAATGATTCCAGCCTTATGAAAGATTGCCAGTCTAGTTACTCGGGCTTAACAGCAGTTTGCATTTTAGAATAACTTTTTCTGACCCTCTTTTCCTTTTTGCTTCTTCTTTACC
>VYZX01032163.1:206237-236780 GCA_013401335.1 Brachypteracias leptosomus
CCTTTTTTCTTTTTAAGAAGCAATTTGCTTTCTGCCATTTGCTTTCTCAGCAGGGCTGTTATCAGCACTAGTCACTTAGGGAGGACAGCTGGTAAGGGAGAGGAAAAGTCAGATCCTTAAGAACATAACCAGGGATTTAAGCATGTGAGATTTAAGCATGTGAGTCTACACTGTAAATTGTTTTGTTATGCAATTTGTATCGAACTCACTCCCTAAGTCAGGGGCATATCCTGCAGCATGTAAAGTTCATAGAAACAGCCAAATAAGACCAACAAGCACACACTTGTACAAATAAAGCATACAAAGAGACCATTTGTTGCAGAGCAGCATTTGTAATTCTGAGAACTGGCCCCACATTCTGAAGCAGATAAAGTGGTTTGCAGAAAAAAAGATGAGACTCACAGCTGGAGGAAACACAGGTGTCAAAGTCTGTTGTTACTGCTTTTGTTGTGGGTCCAAGCAGGCAGGCATACTTGATATGCAAGAAAGACAAAAAAGAGATACTTGAGCAAATTCAGCCTAGGATTGAATGGGTGCAGCAGCCAGGTGGGTCATATTTTCCTCTTGCTTGTATTTTGTATGATGAAGTCTTTCCTGGTGAAGACAACCCCGATAGTGCAATGCAAGATGCAGGTCTGGGCCACTGGTTTGAGACAGTTTCAGAACTGGCTTTAGCAGGAATTGCGCTTACACTGGAGCCGACTTTGGCTCACAGCAAGAAAATGTGCTAAAACCCTTCTGCTGGTTTATCTGCCTGGGTATTATCTTGCTGGCTTTCTCTAAGATATTCAGCAATGAAGTTTCAAACTGAAGACAGCAGTCAAAAGGGGAGCTGAAGCTTAATGAAATCACTACATAAAAATCAGCTTGTCCCACTTTGATGCCATGACTGATTTCCCCCTTTGGACCAAACCTAGGAGACCTTGGCAGCTGCATCTGTTTTTTCCTATAAAAAACCTCAGACATGACAGTGGTTTTAGAGGAGAAAGTGGCAGGGAATCAGACTCTGCACTGGCATTCCAATGGCTTAATTGAAGATGAACACTTTGTTCAACTCTTGCCCCTTTTCCCGGAGCGGCCAGCATTGCTTCAAATGCCTGCTGACTTAAATGGTGACAGCTGCAGAACAGAGACTCATGTATCACAAGCTGTGTGCAACAGGAGATAGCTGAAGGGCAGAACTTCAAAGCCACTGGTTGTAACCACCCAGAGGGCACAGAGCTGCTGCCCCTGCCAGTTGGTAGCTGCAAGCTCAAATGTTTGGATGTTGCCTCGCAAGCAACTGAACATTTGCTATACCTTGGAGGTGCTGTATATTCATCCCAGAGAGAGGCCAGAAGAGTTGAGGGGATTGCTGACTGCTTTAACAGTTCTATTGGACTTGTTCAGCTCCTCCAAAAACTGATAGCAGTACATCAACGTGTGGGGGTTTATCCTCTTTGAAGGAAAGAACTGCAATTAAGATGAGGAAGAACTGAGTTGATTTTAGCTTCCTCCAGCATACCAGCTTCAAATGTTTTAAAACTTGAACAACCACAGTTTAAATATTATTTCTTGGTACATGAAGAGTATCTCACAATTCTTCCATCTTCACAGGAAATCATCCACCTCCTGATCAGTTTCAAAAGACTCAGGCAGTATTGGCTGGGAAAGACACAGTGGCCTCTAACACTAATTTGAATCCATAATTTATTTTCAGACTCATGCAGGAGAATCTATTGTAGAAGACATTTCAGTGAATTCAAGAGAGAATGGTCTTTTAACCAAGGGCTCTGTGAGCTTAAAGGCCTTACACCTTATTTCTGCTGCCAGTATTGGACATGGCATTGGCTGAGCCACTTGGTGTGACTGCAGTCTGGCTCAAGAGGTCAATTTTAGACATGCCAAAACTTTGACCCATTCACTCACCACTTCAGAAAGCAATAGAGCCAGTGGCACCAGTTCACTGTTTCCAACCAAGCTCTGCCAATTTCTGCCAAATGCAGGAATAGAGGAAAAGAGGAAGAGATTAATCAATCTTCTTGCTCTTTTCTCACCCCTTTCACACCCCTTTCTGACAACCAGAAAGAAATAGTGCAAGGTACTGTAGATTACTGTTTGTATGGTGATGGCTGAAAAGGCATATTGGATTGGCTGAGCATGCTCAGAAAATGCCTTCATGGGGCTTGCCAAATCCCTTTCCATGTTTTAGTTGTTGCGTATGAGATTTAGATCTCCTAACCCTCATGCATTTTATGTTTCTACAAGTTGGCGCCAAGACTTTTTCTTGCTCTGTGACCCCTCGTGCTAGCTTCACCTGGCAAAAAGTACCTCAGGAAAGGAGGCAATGATGTTCTGCAGCTAGAAATAGTTAGGCCCTACCTCAAAGAGCTGGGTTGGAAGGCACACATTCCCTGCCTGTAGCATCATTCTCAAGTCTTTCCACCCCAAAACCAAATTCATGGAGACAAATAGTAAGCAGCCTTCATCCTCACTGCTGGAGCACAAAAGGACTACAGCAGGATGGAGAACCAACATCACAAATGCATTTTAACTGGACAGACACAACTCTATGTTCTTTCCAGCTTCTGTTTCTGGGTTCACATCATTAACAATCACCCAGTATTCCAAATAAAGAGTAAATGAAATGTGTAACCACTGGAACTGATGGCCTAGTGGTGTTGGATGCTCATCTTAATTTACTAACCCCTTTTATTTCTTCCCCTGCTGGAAACAGTAGGCTAGTTCTTTCAACTGCACTGGGCCTGTAGTGTTGTGATCCAGACGGAAGAGGTTCCCAGGAGTCCTCCACAGATCCTTCACCTTACAAACTATTTAGGCCATATCTCTTCAGGAAACCACACAGTTTTATATCAGAGATACTTTATAACAATTGACCTGTACCGATGCCACATTTTTCTGTGATCTAAATAGGGATGCTCTAGATACACACCCCTATATTGTAATTTCTGTCACACTACTCATCCATATGATGTACTGAGCAACTGTTTACTTAGGATGTTTAAACTCAGTGAAATAATCTTCAGCAGGTGTAGCTGTCATAACTCATAAATGGATGGTTTATAGCAGATCTGTTGATAGAAAATTAAATCCTTTCACTATTTCTTTCCGGTTAGGAAAACTTCTTTATCCAGGTAGTAAAGAACTATAATTGGAGCACAGGCATCAAGAGTCCTCATTACAAAATCAGCATAAGTGATTTGTGTGAATGACACATTACTAGTGGAGCTTGAAGAACATGGATCTTCTGCACAATACAAGGCACACTGGACTAAGTTTGTTTATCTCTTGCAGGGTGAAATTTTGCCTTCAATTACATCCATACAATGCTATTAATTTAGACAGCAGCTGGACCACTAGCCTTGTATTAACTCTTCAGGAGCCTGTAGTGTGAAAAACCTCATAAAGTGTTGAGAGCGCCACACACCTTGAGCCACAGAAAGGCACTACACAGGAATAGGAGAGACAAAGAAAGCCATGCAACAATTTATCATGACAACTCAAGATATTGGGGAATAAAACATCCTTGTGCTGCTTTGTCTTCCCAAAGAAATTTCAACTGTCAGCTCTGCCAAATTCCACAAGGCTGGAAGCAAGCTAGTAACTACCACAACACTTGAGGGAAGACCTTACTTAAAACCTTACTATGATGAGGAAAATAGATCTATATAAAAGAAAATCCATCCAGTATTGATCACCAGTACACTAGCAGGTTCTGATTCTCTGTATGAGCAGCGGAAATTACTCGATTCCAGAACACTGACAACACAACAAAGAATATTAAAAGAATGCTGTACTTGAAAATGTTTTTCTGTCTTTTAAACATTCCTTTCATTCAACTGATGAGGTAGGTACAGAATCCTTTTTGCCCCATGAATGTAATACCATGACACTGGAAAGATTTTATTTTTTTTAAGTAAGTGTTAGACACCCAAATTTTAGAGAGCAAATTACAAGAAAAATGTGTCTTTGAACCATGATTTTAAGACAAGTTATGATTGGGAGCAACGGGAACTGGCCATGTTGCAAGCTTCTCTATGTACGTACCATTTCACATTCTGTCCTCAGGCAGCCATATCAGTAGGGAGTCATGGTACAGCTTTTTATTTATTCTAACCTGCTTTGTTGTTTTATGCAGCACGGAGATCATTAAAAAAGAAGTTTTCCAGATACAGAAAAACATAACCCAAATTTTTAATGATGTCTCTACCTCAGTTCCCAACTGCATACGCAGCTAATTATTTTTCACTTGCATGTTTCCTAGACCTTTCTTCATTCTGGTCAGTCAAGAAAACCTAAAAGCTACAAATAAAAGGTGACCACTTCTCTAAATATTCTGGCATCTGGGGAGAAGATATACTATGCATCCAACCTTCTACTGCTCTCAACCTTTGAAAGTTTTCAAGATGATAGAAAGGAGTTGGCATCTCCTCTAAAAACAGACTTTCCTGTTTGGATTTGGATTCCAAACCAAGGCAGGAAGAGCAGAAGCAACTACTCCTGAGATTTTGAAGCTGCACCTGGCTATGCCTCCTTCGGCATTCATTCCATACACACAAATGAAGAGGACAGGACATGAGATAGAGGAGGTTCTTTCAGAGCAGAGGGGAATTTTGCAAGTGTTTGGGGGAATAAAAGTAAGTCAGAAGCATTATAACTCTGTCAATAGTGCATTATACTTGAAAGGGCCTGGGTGCATCTATCACTTAGCAAGTTACAGTCTCCCTTTTAGGGGGGTTTCTGAATATAAAACCCTTACCTGATTTGATGGACCAGTGCTTTCAAGCTAGTCAGCACCTGCTCTCAAACTTGATATACTCTCAAACTGTTTCAAGTGAAGCCAAAGGATCAAGACTTAATTAGCAGTGAAATACTTCTTATACTGATTGGTTTGCTCCAGATCTCCTGAGGGACATAGATTTGTCTCTATCTGGTATCCCCACCCTACCCTCAGCTGCTTGCTAGGAGGTTTGTATTTTGTCATTTGGCAGACACCTACCTGCTATGCACACTGCAGTGGAAGAGTGCTTTTGGCACTGGGGGCTGCACGGCTCTGGAAGCAGGGGAGGCAAGTTGTAGCAGCTTCATCTCTTATGAGCACTCCAGCTCTGCCAAACCAAACAAGACAAGGTGACATGCTTTCCTTGCTGCTCCTCAGTAGACAGACTCATTAGTTATTTGTTGGTCCCATGAGAGGGGGTTTTTTTTCGTGTTTTTTTTTTTTTCCTGCAGGGTTAACAGTCATTTAGGTGTAACAAATTAAAAGGCTTTCCTTCTCTGGCAGGCACAGTAGTGAGAGTCACACCTTTGCTTAGGAGAAGAGCTTTGATTCCAGCAGAAGTGTAGAGTTGAAGGTGTAGCCATTATGAGTGGCATTTTCACAGGTCCTATGAGAGGCCCATTTCAGTCTCTCCCAAAGCCTGAGCAAATGCTTTAGCATGTCAGGCAATACAAAGGTACAGGATATTGTTGTAAAGGGATAACACTGGCAAGAATCCAGGCCATAAGGGTCTAAACACTTCTGCTGAATGGAGCCTGATACTAACAGAAAGAACAAAATTCCATCACAGCCTAGAACAGCTGGGCCCTGATGTCTTATTCGCTTGCTGGGGCAATGACTATTTTTTTTTTTTTTTTGGTCACTTAGATAACACAAAGCTAACTTTGTCATTCCCTTAATTTTTGCAAATCTCTAAACACATCTGTCTAAATATCCATGACCTAGAGGGGAAAAATAATATATTTTAAACACAAAATGGGTGCCAAATCTAACTCATCAGTCTCTGCTGGGATTCCCGAGAGTCTTGGGGAGTGGGACCTCGAGCAGTTTATTTTGGCATCGTTCTCAGCTAGAGAATCTTTTGATGACAGTGACTCTGGAAGGGACCTATGATTTGAGAAGAAAGCAGTGTAAGCATTAACACAAGAGGAGAATAAAGTCTTATGGTGCAAAAGCAGAGGAAAAATGATAAAATTCATCTGACTTGCAGTGTTTTTCATTCAAGGAGAGTAAGAAGGCAACAAAAGGAATAAAACACAGTTTAAAGTTGTGAGAAAGTCTTTTGCATCTAGGTAATCCTTTTAACTACACAGGAATGTCCTTACCAAAATTTAGGTGCTTTGCCTCTCTTTCCTTTCAGTCTCCAGATGGAAGGAAACTGTCCTAATCTATTGGTACTATCTTTGAGATATTTTAATTTGATTAAAAATGTTTCCATTGCTAATATCATTGTACTTGCACTGCCTCTTGCAGCTCTGCCCCAGAAACAAGAAACAAGGGAAAAGCACTCCTGTAACTGGAAAGTTCTTTTACCTTTTGTCTTCTATGTTCATTTTATAGTCCAAATGTTTTTTAGTATACTGTCTGATGTGACAAGAGGACCTAAGGTCATTCTGAAGTTCAGTTTTCCTTTTTCAAGCATACAACTAAGCAAGTGGTCACAGTGACTATCAGCTATTATCTTTTTCAAGTTATAGTTGTGACTAGGATGTCAAGAAAATAACTGGACAAAAGGTTTTTTGGCTGACTGTGGTTTCTTATCTTCCCACAGTGATTTTTAGCATTGGGCCAATATTTTTATCTTTCTCTGGGACTAAAAAAAAAAGAGAGAGAGAGAGAGAGAGAAAAGAAAGTTGTTATTAGATGTTTAAGTCTTCCAGAGTAGCTGAAGAGCTGTCACTCAGGCACCAGGCTGGGCTAGGGCAGAGCTGGGCCCCATCTCTACCTTTTCCTGGACAGCACATGAGCCAGTGTCTACCAGGTGTTAACCTACCTACCAGTCTGTCTGCCTGGGGTCAGCCTGTCTCAGTCTCTCCTACTCAATCTGTTACATTTTACACAGAATAAATCACTCATTAGGGCTCAGTACACAAAATAACTTCATCCCTAAATGGTTAGACAGGTCATGGGGGAAGCAGAAAAAGATTGCAGTCCCTGCTCCAGGCGACGTTTGCACTCTTAAATTAAGTAGTCAGTGTAACGCAGCCTGGAGCACAGATCTCATTTCTCCTAGGTGAGTGCACTAAGCCGCAAAATTATTCTCTCCATGGTCTCCAAAATATTTCAAGTATTTTCCCAATAAAAGTAGAACAACAAGAGGAGTTAAGAACTCTCTCCTCAACCTAAATAAAGCCCTAGTATCTGAGCAATATTGATTCAAATGTCCTCAAGGTGAGGAAGGAATGTAATCCTGGCCTCCCACACACAGAATAAGTGCTCTAATCACCAAGTTCTTGGATGAAAGGGATTGCATCTACTTTGTCATTTCCTCTCCTTAAAAGTGTCATAAAACAAAACATTACATTTGATGCTGAGTATTTTGTCCTGAATGAGAAAAATCCATTCACATCATAGTGGGAAAAAAAATTACTTAGCCGAAATTAAACTTTTGTTAAAACTTTCAGTTAAACTGAGCTGAATCTCTTCTCTAGTTTTCCCATTTAGTTGCCAACCCAACCTGTAATATCAGTGATTTGCACAGGCATAGCCCAAATCTTTGTTAATTGATGAGATGATTTAACTAAAACCTTCTGTAAACAATCTGTTTGAAAAGCTCACACTGTTCTGTGAGGAATATCCAGCCCTCCTTTCTTAGGGACTTCTGTTTGAACATGGGAATTGAAAAAAAGGCAGCTCTTGATTGAATCTTGTCTTGTGCAGTCTCAGCTTGTAAGGAATTTTGTTTAATTAAGTTGGCCATAAATATATATAAATATGTATATACATGTGCATGTATGCAGTTTGCTCTAAAAGAGAGAGATCAGCTAGGAGACCACCGGTTTTCTCAGCTTCACATTTCTGGAACCAGAATCTCCCTATGGGTTTCTTGCACCAGAGAACTGGGTTAAACCCCTGTCCCAGCAGTCAGCTAGATTTGTACCACTCAGTATACTGTGCCCAGGATTCAACTGACATGTTGGAAAACATGAAAGTTTCTTTTTTCAAGTTTCTTTTTCAAGGGGTTACTCTTCACATTTTGTCTCTTATTTCTAGCATCTTCATCATGGCCTTTCATCTGCTCCTGCTGTTCAGAGGCACTACCGAGCATCTATCTCAATTATTCTCTGCTACTGACTGCTGCAGCAAGACACTGAAATCCTCAGCCACCCATCTTCTAAATTCACCCGCTGGTACAGCATCTTCAAAAAGATCGTAACCAGGCCAAGACTCTTGCCATAGATATTGATAATGTCCATCTCATTAGAAGTTTTTTGGACTTGGATACTGAAAGTTACTGAAAACTTTCTCAGTTATTAATCCAGGCAGGAACAGAGGCTGGGACAGTCAGTACCAGGACAAACACATGGGAAAATTTGCCTTTTTATGGCCTGTTTTATAGTCCTTCAGCTCTTCTAGGAGTAGAGAGAATCTGAAAGTCTTGGAAAAATCTGTGCCCTTTCCCCAAAACAAAGTTTCTGAAAGAAGACTGGCATTTTTCTTGCTGTCCTTAAGTAACCAAAACTAAAAGGAGTTACTCAGCACTTAAAACAATTGTCCATAGCTAACAACCGCTAAAAAGAAAGAACTTGAGCTTGCTGAAAATGGAACTTATGTTCAGAAATCCTTTGTATTTTAAATGATGAAAAAAGGAGAAAAATGAAAAAGGTTTGTGTCCTTTCAGGAAGGTTGGAGCTCCAGGCAGGAACCTGACACCCCCAGGGGCAGGCTGGTGGGAATCTAGGATGCCAGACTAGCAGGAGCACCAGCAAGCCTTCCTCCTCATCTGTCAATGAACTCAATGAGTTCTTGAAAAACTGTTATATTTCACCCAGCCTGCCCCTCCTCACATCAAAGTGTTAAGTTTGAACATTTGGGTTAAATTTTTGAATCACTCTTTCTTCTCAAGTGCCCAGTTCCACATTCCTTACATACCACAGCTTCTCATGGGCCATATGAGACATCATATGGGGTTGGTAGATACAATTCTGCATGTTATCAGTACCTTTCAATAGCACAGAACTGTACAGACGTGTTTCAAGGGGATGTGAGGTAGTTTATCCACAGCATATTTTGGTGGCAGAAAAAACCCCTAGAAGTGTTATTGAATTCCCAGTCAATTAAATACATCTTTTCTGGAAGGAATTATCTTGTATTTATCTGAAGACCTCAGTCAATATCTGGTTCAGGCTGTGCTCAGCACAGTATGAGTGTGTGTGTAGGCAGATATAGACTTGTTTGTGTGCAAACAGAGCTGCAGCCTCTGCCCTGAAGAGCCTACATTCTTTTAAAGCTTTTAACATCCATCGTCACACCTATCACATAACTCTCCCTCTCAGCATCCTGCTGATGTCTGCAAACTCATGACAGCTAACCTGCTTCTTTACACCTGCTTGCTATGATGATTTGTCCCTTTAGGACTGCTGTATCAGGCACAGATGAAGTTGGCATGCTATGTATCTCAGCAAATGCAAAGACACAGGTGAGCTTGTGTTGTTACCAGAAAGACCTTTGAAGCCTGCAGACAGGTCTGCCCAGCCACTTTTTTCCAACCATAGCTCCCTGTAGCCTATGGTTATTCACCATTTAGGCCCATTCAGCAGCAGAACTAAAACACAGAGGCAGTAAATCCCACTGCAATCCTCTCCATATACAACACACTTTATTATAACAGAATAAGGGGTTCAGCTCTGCTGGACCAAATCAAGTTGGCTGGTGTTAAGTATCACATTTTAGATTCAAATCCCTGCTAAACCCTCTGCTTACGCTCGTGGTTAACATTATTTTTATATCTGTCTTCAGAAATGAAAGACAGCAGCAGCTCACACATAGCAGCAACAGCATCAGCAGCTTTTAAAGGCCAACTCCATAGATTAAAGGGTGATACACTGAGCACCGAAATCCCACCACCCCAGTGTCTACTGATTAGGTTGGGAGAAAAGCTGAGTGCCAAACATGTTTCCAATCTGCCTAGCTCATGCAGTGAAATGGAGCAATCTGGCCTGAAAAGGGATTTAGACTTTTGTTGCTCACAAGGGGAGAAAAAGCTGATTTAAATCCATCAACAATGCTCTCCCTCTTGGTGATCTTGGAGATAAGGAACAGAGTCTGGACACAGTTCATATCCTACCTCTCACCAGGCCCCACACTTCCACTCAAAGACAAAAGCTGGCAGATGAGGGCAAACGATGCTGCCTTGCTATTGAGCTGCCTGCTCACATAAAAACATGTTGTACAATGCATAGAGCCTGCCTGGGGCATTTGATCTAGCAATTTTTAAAGGGAGAGTGAATCCCCAGCACACAGGAAGAGAAATATATGGCCTTTTATTTCATCAAGGCCATTGCTATTAATTAATATGTGTATAGCACTGCACATGTAAAAATGATCTTTACGGACAGATAGAAAGGTCTTGCTCCAACATATTTACCGCCTAAACCAGATAGGCATTTACACCAGAGAATAACAACAGCCTACAGCTGGTACAAGTGGGGCAGGCAAAGAAGAGACACGGGGAAAGAAAAATAAAAAGGAAAAGGAAATAAGGTTTCTAAGAGAGAGCTATTAGATCCCCTTACAAGGAAAGCAGATCACATGGTTTCCTTTATCCTGGTTGTTTAATATATGCCATCCCCACGCATTTCACTGTGACTGCCATAAGGAGTGAGCCATTACATTCTCTCTTTATCTCTTGTCATAAGGACTGAGAATGAGGTGATAACTCATTTTTCTGAAACCTCTCTCAGACCCTTGGAAAAAATATAGTTTTGCCTTGTTTTATCTGAAAGAGATGAAAAGGTTAAGAAAAATACAAATTCCGGTTGCCTATAAGAAAATCTCTTTGCTCATCTCTAATTGTACTCATTTTTAAAAATAAACATAAAATGATACAACCATGCAGGGATTTCTGTGGGGAAAGTCAATTTGTGCAAAAATCAGAGGCTTGTTTTCTTGTGGCAGAAATGCAGATGGTGCCCTATGACAGTTGTGAAGAATACCAAGAAAATGGTTGCTGGAAAACAGCAGCAGAAACAGCAGCAGCCATCGCCTCCATTACTCTACAGATGCCCCTCATGGTAGGCGTTAGTGCAGAGCTTTCTCGTTCACAATGATTAAACCAGACTTCAGCAAGCCCTTATTGCAATCATCTTTGGAGAGCAGTATTCAGATGCAGATTGCCTTAAATCCCATCAACCCATTCAGGCGTTTGTACAAAAGTGTGTCTGCCTCTGTGTGTGTATGTGTGCGTGTGTTTAGATGCGTTTATACACATGCACAATTCTCACTATGCACACACCTTCTCTCCACCCTCTCATTCTGAGAGAAAGAGCTAAAATTGTCAAAGATGAAAATGTGTATTTTCCAGGCTACTTTGTCAGATGTTCGTGTGTGCATCTTATAAATATTTCATACCAAATATTTAACATTATTCTTTCCCCAATCGGATCAGCTTTGAAATGCTCCTCAAAGTGAATTCTCCCCTAACAATGGCTTGACGCAAAAGCCTTTTTTCTCTCTTAAGAAGAGGAGGCTGCACATGGTCTGCTACCATAGCAGCATGAATAGTTCTTATTTAATGGAAAATAAAAGATACTTTACATTAATTCAGTGGGGGATGGAAAGCTGGGCACATGCGTACCTTGTGCTTCAAACATGGAGGAGCCTCATACCTTGACCTCCTCTCTCCTGGTCCCATGATTATTACCCAGCTTGCATTAGAACCATAATGGGAAGTGACAAGTTTATGTAAATGATCCACACAAGGATTTTGCTCTTGTAAAACAGAGCAGTTACTCTGGGCTTTCTAATTATTTCATGCCTTGTGGTTCTGTGATGGGGCAGAGATGACTATTACTTGAAAAGCATATTGTGATTGACAAGCCACTGTCCCCCTGGAACTCATTAAGGCCTGTACTTTGCAAGAGGGGCTAGAAAGCCCTACCAGGCACACCATGCACACACACTCCCACCCCAGTGCTGGTTGTTCTTTCAGATCATTTGTTGGGATTTTTTGCACTGGTAGAGAAAAGCAAAATCTGCATGTATCTCAAACAAGTACCACCTCCCGGCTACAAATTGACCAATTATCCTTTGCTTTCCCATTTTTATTTTTAAATCTGTCAGATTAGCAGCAACACACCTGTCAACCAGGCAGTGGTCTTTGGATTTTAGTGCACTGGATGGAAAAGTCAGATGTTTCACAGTACACTGTTCAACAGAACAGGGAGCAGAGAGGGGCTGGGACAGGGTACAACAGGGGCTACCATAAAAGCTGCCACTGGTGCATTTCTGCTGCTATGCGATTTGCATCAACTGCCTTCCAGTGTGTGTGGAGGGCCATTCTCCTGCCACTGCATGACCCATTTGCCTTTCTTTTTTAATTGATTTTTCTGGCCTTCAAACTTTCAAATAAAATGACAATTTGTTTGGCAAAAGTAGAGCCCCTGTTTTTTGAAATGTACACCGCACTCCAGCCATGGAGAAGAGAAAAATCCTATTCAGGCGGCTGCTTTAATGTTTCCCATTGTAGAAGTGGTTTTGAATTCTGCTGCTGGTTTGGGATGTAACACAGTTTAGCATAAAATCAATTCATTGTTAACTCCATTGTGGTTGGATCTTATGGGCATGCAGCATTTCTTACTTTTAGTTACGTTTGATTTGTGATTGAAGTAAATCCTCTGGAGATACTTCTGAAAGGCACATGGCCCACTTCAATTCTTCCATTAAAAAACATTGGCACTTTGGCTACTTCAAGCTGCCTCAATCAGTGCAAAAACAAACAAAAAACCCCACAAAAAACCCAAACCCAAACAACAATCAATTTTCTGGTTTTTTTTAGTTTCAGTTTGACCAGGAGCTGTGTACTTAATTCACAACCTTTCCAGCAACCCACTTGACTGTGTCTGCAGTAATTCAGCAAGGGAAGTTTGTGATTTTATCATTATGTTCCATAATAGCATTTCATTGAAATAACAGCAACCCATCATCTCTAATGCTTTTGTTGTGTGTTATTTATCAGTAGATTTCCCAAAAAAACATATGGGCCATGAATATTCAATAAACAAACCAATCCTCAAGATTCAACTCATCAAGCTTAGGCCAATTATATCACTAATAATCAATCAACATAGAAATAGAGGAAGAGAGAAGGTAATAAAAACAGTGAAAAAAAAGGGAGGAAGACATAGAAAATGTCAGATGCATTTTGGAGGAGTGAAAACTGAATACACCAGAGACTAAGGAGGATTTTCAAGCACACTGAGAATTGGCTTAATTTGTCTCTGTTGAGTTGGCTACTACATTATGAGTCTCATAAGCAAAGACATAGGTTAGTTCAAGGATTGTCAAGCTCTGCCATTTGAGTATGTGCAGTCTGAAAGCAGCTCAAGTACACTCTCAGGCTGAGGATGAATCATATAGTCAGGAACAAAGCTCAACGATCATGTAACTCCTGTGCCAAAATTCAAAAATCCCAGCTGTAGCAGGAAGTGAGTTAGAAGGGAGGGCAGAGACCAGGACTGCTAAGTTTCTCTGACATACAGTTTTATGCTCTCCGCGCCTGCTTTTGCAGTGAGAGGCCACAATCATCTCCTGCTGGTGAACTGCACACATTGCTTCCCCTTCCTTGGCTCTCCAAGGTACAAGTCTGATGGCTCTCAGCCACTTGAGAAATTTAGCATGTGGCTCATTGGGAGAGGGAAGTTGCTTACCCTTATTCAGTGTCCTCACCTGGTGCATATGTCCATTGAGTCAGACTTCTTGGGAGTGACAGGAGGAACCTCATTTGACATCTCATCTGATTTGGAGGCCAGCAGCTAGAAAATAATTAGTTTTATGTGTAAGCTGAGCAAGTACAAACTCATTTTGTGTAAAGCAGAACTGCCCACTAATCATTTAGCACAAGCACAGTACTTTTCTACTAAGCAAATTTTATCTTATCTCATCTCAACTCGTTCAAGTTAACACTCCAGCAATAGCTCACTCTCTCCTTGACCGTCCTTCAGAGGCAGCAGTAGAGAGCTACTAGTTTTTTTATTGGAACATTTGTATAGCAGCTAAGAATCTATTGCTTATGCATCTTCAATAGCAGAAAATACGTGGGCTGCAGGTAAGCCTTCTGCTATGATTCCCATCCACAATTGGATTACAGGGTAGTTCTTAAATACTTATTCTGAGACGCAAACTGAAAACAGAGGGCTCCTTGAAACAATCTTTTGGGAGTTTGGCCCTTCCTGTTTCCAGTGGATAAGCAGACAATTTTTTGTTTTTTGTTGGGAACCTTTTGTTACTGCTGTAACCATTAGCCTCTGATCACAGAGACGCAGAAAAAGTGATAATATATATAACAGAAAAAAATTTAGTAGACAAGAGCACCACAGACACTTCTACAGAGACTGTCAAAAACTGAATGGATAGAAAGAGAGCTTAACGACAATTTGAAGGAAGCAAGCTCAACTAAATTCACCAAGTGACTTAGAACAAGTCTTTTACACTGGAAGGGCATTGAAAGGGACTAACCAAAATCTATCAATTGTGGTCATATTCAGTGTGCCTTTATTTTAATAGGCCAATTGCTCTAATGAGGTTTCATCGTTTTGAAGAGTACAAGTTGTGATCACGTACATAAAGATTGAGCTCTGGAAACTCTTAATCATGAGCATGAGTGTCAGCCACAGCCACCAACTCTGTGGAAAATGGAACAGAGATGAAACTAACTGTTTATTCAGAAAACATCTTGGAAAGTTTGGTCATAAAGAGAGATTCAAAGAGGCTGAACCACTCAAGGTCAAGCTTGATAGGGATCTGAGAAATCTGACCTAGTTATAGACGCCCCTGCTTATTGTAGGGGGCTTGGACTACATGACCTTTGGAGGTCCCTTCCAACTCAAACCATTCTATGATTCTATTTGCTTCAGTGCTGGTGGTAATCAGGCCTGTTAAGTTACATAGGAGAACTGTTGTTTGAAAGGCATGGCATAAGTGCCTACAGCCTATGCTTTACTGAGTCTGTATGATTAACTATGGCAAAAGTTAAGATGGCTCAGTTCATATAAGTACACCGGTACGAATATTTATGTAAACTGTGCCTTTAAAACAATCTCAGTTAAAATTCAAGCTAGCATACTTCTGGCATGTTTATCTAGTCTCAGTGGAAGTGTCTGACCTTTTTGTCGCTTTATGTGGATAATGCAAACTGCTGTTAATGACATATTTTAATTATGCTTTGGAATGGAGTAAGTAATATTGTGGAAGTCACATATTATATCTTCTCAGACTGATCAACCCCCAGACTGTGGTTTTTACTAGAAAAAAAGTGCACTATTTTATTAACTGCATCTGTATATACACATGTGTATATGCGTGTATAGATTTATACTATATAACTATCTTTACATATTAATCTATTTATGTATAACTATATAGTAAACAGGTGTTTAAGGTCTTTAGGCAGGGATACTTTAAGTTATGCAAATTTGATGATCTTCCACAGGTTGTGGAGCTTGGAGGTTTGACTTCCTTTTTCAATATTTAAGCAAACCAAAGGACTCATCATACAGGGAAAAGCTCATTCTCTCCATTTCATAAATCTGGGTTGAAAGCCTCCCCAAGCCATTTCTACTTGCACTTTTTTCTCATGTACTTTTTCTAGTTTCTGAATTCCACAAACAAGAATCACAGCACATGCGAAAAAAGCCTGAAGGGAGCAGAGTAAAATTTGATGTCAGCTCAGGAGGGTTGCCCTGTCCAAAAACCACAGAGAGCATGGCAGGGCTACAAGGCTGGGGTGGTCAAAGCCTTTGCCTCTTAGAAGGAGAAGCTAAACTACTTCAGAGAGCTCAAACCATCCACACAAGACTGCCAGGTGATACAGCCAGAAGAAGAGTTTTAAGCTTGAACTACCCATTTAGTTTCAATACATTATTAACAGCAAAGGCCACAGCTAAATGCATCAATAATCTAAAACCTAGCTGGACATAACAAGACAAATTCTGTCAGCTTCATTTGCTGAAGGTTAGATAAGTTCTGTATGAAATACAACTACACCCTGGAAGTCTCAGTAAAAAACATTCACAAAATACCAGTCTTAAGCTCTTGGGAGCACAACAGAGATTACCCCATTTCATCACAGAACAAAAATCATGCAAAGTTTCAAATCTAGCTGCAACAAAATCATTCATACCTAAAATTGATAGCTAGCCTTTCCATATATATCTCTGCTCTTTACCTTGCTCCTGTCCTGCTGTGAAATGGGCAATAATTGCATAGCAGATGACTTTTGTTTCCTAAGAACTTGACATGGCCATTATTAATGTAGCCTGGTATTAGTCTGTTTTCCTTTTCATCTTTATCAGACATCTATATCTCCCTCAGAGGTCTTGTTTACACAAAACAGTGCACTTGGATGCATGGTGCTTAATGAGTTTCTGTATAACCAGAACAGAGTGAGTTAAGTACACTACACTTTCTAATTATGAATCATTTGACCAGTTTAAGAGAAAGAAAATTTCAGCAAATGGTGCCAGAAAGCTTCTTTCCAATATTTTTATTGCTATAAAGAACAGCTATAAATTATGAGTTAGGACAATGTTGCTTTGGCTCCAAGCAGAAGCAGTAGGAAGAGAAAAAACCCCAGCTGTGCTCATATTTCATGCTCCCTGATCAGTGAGTGGTTCCTTCCTACATCTACAAGCTCTGCCAGGGATAGTATACTGAAGTCAGTCAAAACTTGGTCTCAGTTGTCTGACTACACTGGAGATCCTGAGAGAAATTCCTAGATTCAGATTCACGTTTACCTTTGGATGTTAATGACTCTCAGGTGCACACAGCCCACCCAACACCTCCTTATTGAAAGAAAACCCAGGTGCAGGGGCATAGATGGAGTCATGGTGTGCCAGTGTCCTGGCAGCAGCTCAAGGCAGAGCTCACCAGCCTCACGGACAGAGGTACTCAGTTAATCCATATTTCAATGGCCCTGGGCATTTTACTGCACACTCTAAAAATGAGGGTTTGGTATAAAAGCAAGATGTGCTTGCCCCATCATCCACACATCTACCAGCATAGGGAGAGATGCAGCATAGCTAAATGGCTTTATGTCTTTAACAAACAGCACATCCACAAAAACCTATCAGAGGACATGATTTAGCCCCTTCATCTAAGTTTTGCAAATCTAGTTATAAATAACTGAGCTCTTCCCATAAGTAAGGCAAAGAATCACACTGTTACTGCTGACTCCCCTGGGTAAGCACTGCATAGTACAGTACTTTCTGCAAGTTCCCATGAAGCCTCAGCACAAAAGCACATCAGTGGTTGAGGGGCAGAAACAAGGTCCCATAGACATGTTCTTCAAGACTACTCTGGGCAATCTCACTGTGACACAAAGCATCACATTTCCCACAAAAGCTGTGGGAACAGCAGGAAAACAGAGGGCATGAAGTGGTTTCGAGACCACCTTTGTCTCCTTCCACCCTCCTTTCCCTTCCCCTACCCGGGGCTGCATCCCTCAGGAGAGACAGCCTGGCTCTGTGGGATCTCTAACAGAGTCCAGCACTACCAGGGTGGCCAGGGGCATACATTTTTTTATATTTTGCAATACAGTAAAATGAATATGTCAGATTAGACAAAATTGGCACCCTCAGCCCAGAAGCCCAAATTGGATTTAACAGTGAATAAGAATAGCGATATCATCCAGTAAATAATGGAAAGCCAACTTGCCTCAACCAGAAAATTATTTCAGAGTATTATGCTGATACTTACTTTGGGGTAACAGAAAACTCCCATTGCAAGTCAGCAATAAACTTTGCTTTTGTCATCAAAATAAAGTAGGAACATTCTCGTATTTTGAAATTCTACATGGCTGCTAGGTAAGATATTCCTTCCTCCAGCAGAATTTTCTGTTAAAATCGAATCCTTGGCTAGATGTGAGGACAAGATAGATAAACTATCCTGACTTTGTATTTAACTTGTGGAGCATTATGACCTTGTTAAGAGGTCAAACTGTCAGGAATGTCATAGATTGTGCTGCATGGAAGCACTCTGGAGCATAAGACGTCAGAACAAATAAGGGTCAACAGCAGAGAAAGAGTTAACCCTGTCATCTGTTAGGTAAATAAAATGTTCAATGTTTTAGGAAATCTCTTTGGATCTGCTTATAGGCGTAATTTGGCGAGGACATTGCTGATCTTAGGCTGGATAGATGTCTTTTCATGCTAATTATTTTGGTTTATTTCTACATGCATCATCTTATTCAGATTTAAATGTTCATTTTTAAAATTAAACAATATCCAAGTTATTTCCCTGGCTGAAGACTGATACTTCAGAAGGATGCAGGATTACGAGACACAATACATGACTGATAAAATAGAAACATGTGCATAAAAGGAATTCCAGATAGTCAGAAAACAGCATTAAAACTGAACTTTGTGTGTTTAAAAGACTGATCTTGTCTTGCAACTAGGAGTGTCAGCACTGTGCAGATAATTCTTGGTATTCTAATTGAGTGAGGAACATAAAACTAGCAGTTTCCCTGAGAAATACCATTTAGAGGGTTTCGAGCTCTCAAGGACACAGTCCAAAAGTATGGGAAAGAAAAAGCCTTCAATTGCTATAGAAAGTCTGAGCTGTCATAGGGAATATGCTAAAAAGGAAAGCAACAAAGGGCCCAGGAAAAAAAAGTCTTTCAAAAGTCAGATTTTTCAGAAACTCAAAGCAGAAAAGTAAACATGATAAATAATGGTAAACAATAAAATGGTCATTTTTTTTAACCTACAGAAAGATTTATTTTGGGCATGAGCTGATGCTTATAGAGCAGGAAGAGATAGGGCCCTTTCTTACTTAGCTCATGGTTGAATTCAAAAGCAACTAGAAGAGAAAACCCAAGCGTGTTGGGCATTTCACACGTTCATCTCAGATTCAAATGCTCCTGAGCAGTGCACTGCTCCATTTCAGTGCTGCAAAAAAATCCCAAGCTTTCTAGTCAAATGAGATACTTATTTCCGCAGCATACCATCTGCTCCCACAGGCTTCATGCAACCCCTTCTTTAAGACTGTTTCCTATAGCTCCATAATCCAAAACGCTGTTCCACGTAATAACAGGCTAATCACTGCCCTTCTTCTAAAAATGAAAAAAGCTTTTGACATGCTGCATAATAGGACTTCCCAAACAGCCCATAAACCTGTCCAGCAGATCTCTCCTCCATTTCCTTGCTTACTGTTATCTCCTTCAGCATCTTGTCTTGTAGAGTTCAATTTAGATTGCAATGTCTTTGGGCCAGAGGCCATGTAAAGCACCTATGGCTCCACACAAATATTGAGTAACAGCAGAATCTGACTTTGGTGCCATAAAATGTTTTTCAGAGCACTTAAGTCCTGGAAGAAGTCTCAGACTTTTAGGCATTCCTAGATGGATAACTGAAAGGCAGTACTCCACAGGCTATCAAGTAAATGACACTAAAAGGTGAGGGAAAAGGGAAGTTTTTCAGAGCCTTCTTGAGAATTTTTTTTTTTTGCTACATTGCACAAAAGTCTTCAAGCTATAAATTTAGGTTCCTGATCATATGAGTGTATACCAGTAACTCAGTTCCCAACTTCTTTTTGAAAATAAAACTTTAAATCCTGATGCTGTTGAAGTTACAGATAATTTTGTACTGTCAGACCGGGGAAGTTTCGTGTTTAACAACAGATTGCCACCATGACCTCTGCCATCAAAACTGCTAATCTTCATGCACTGAACTTGGCACCCCTTTCACAGTTGCCTTCCTTTACATCAGCAGGCTCTATAGGAGGTCCACATTTATTTGATGAAATTACACACCACATTATAAGAAGTGCTAAAAGTCCAAATTTTACCAATGTCTTCAAAAAGCTGTGGCAGGGAAAAAGCAGCCTGAAGCAAGGAATGTGTAATCCAAATATACAATAAAAATGCTGAGATCCTAAGAAGGAGGAAGGAAATTACTTACACTCCCACATCACCATGGGATACCCCAGTGCCAAATAACACAAAATAAGGTACAGGTAAACAGGAAAAAAAAAAAAGGAGATAACTCCATCTTGAGCAACTATCCTGTTTCAGTGAGATACAATCATAGAATCAAATTTCTATTCAGGAAAGCTGCATTTTTGAGGAGACTGCAGGACCCAATTCAGCAAGAGCAAAGTTGATAAGATGCTTTGTTTTCATTCATGGCCAGCCACGATATGTGGGTATCCACAGTGATCAAGGTCTTTAGCTATTTTGAATTAGCTAAGTGCTAAAGCTAGGAGGATCAAAAGTCAGGACAACTGACCCAAGATGGCCAACATTCCATACCATAAACATCACTGCAACTCCTACATGGGCTGAATATAACTTTATGTACTTTGGTATTAGTGTTGATATTAAGGTTTATCATTATCATCAAATCCATTTCCATTTCAACCCATGGCTCTCCTTTCTTTTTCCCCAATTCCTCTCCTTGTCAGGTGTGGGTATGTGTGTGATTAGGTGATAGAACAGCTGACTATACAGAGAGAGCAAAACTTTTGACTGGGGAAAAAAGGAAAATACATTCTGGGTCATCCAGGCACCTCTTTTATCCATAACGCATGAAAAACTTGCTCTAGGAACTCCAGAGGGGAAAAGAGCAATGAAAGAAATTACCAAAGTTAGTTTTCAGACAGGCTTGTGCAGTGTGTGCAATAACTTTTCCCTTTGGTAAGCTTTATCCAAAAAATTTCCCTGGCATGAAACAAAGGTGATATTCAGGAGTGTGCCTCACTGGTCCGGGTCAGTATGCAATGGTTGCCTGCAGTTGTGGCATGAAAGTCCACTGATATTGTGTCAGCCTCACTGAGCTGCTTCTGATCAGGATTTTCCAATCTGTGAATGAAATGTAAGGATGAGGTTAGAAGTCCTGCTTCTAGCTATTTTTTTGCTCTTCAGTCAGAGAGTCAGCAATCCACATCCCAAGTATGAGTCACTGTACATGTACGACTATTGTTTCAAGCTGTCCTAGGGCTTTGAATTACAAAGTCCAGATTTGGCTCTGAATTTTTTTCCCCCCAAACTCAGAGCTGTTAACATGTGGAGTTTAATTTGGTTTGAAGCCTATGTATGAGAGATCAGTCCTGGTACACCACAAAGGCCTTGTGTCTCCCTGGGGAGAATCCTACCCTTCCGACCATAACAGGCAGGAAATGAGGAGGAAAGAACAGAGACGAGGAAGGCCAAATTCCCCTTGTTTTGCCTTGGAGGTTTGTACATGTGCAAACTGTATGCTGCACCACATCAAAATGGGAGCCCAGTTGCCCACAACTACTGACTGGCATACTGGACACAAGCATTGAAGGCTGAAGTAATGAAATGAGAACATGGATTGGGTAACTTACATCCTTCTGCTAGAGCACCAGTGTCTTCATTAATAGCATATCTTCTAGGCTCAGCCCTTCATCTAGGATAGTTCTGTTTTACAGAGTCTGATCCGTCATAAAACACTTTTCATCAAAATGCAGTTCAGTTTATCAACACATGCTGTATAGACACAAATCAAACACAACGTATAATGTATGTCTTTGTATAATAGGGTGCCCAACTCCTAAATTCCTTCCTGTGAGATAGAAGTTGTCTCTTCACCCCAAACACATTCAAATATTCCCATACAAAAAGTGCCATTATTACTAGTGAAATATGCAATAGTACCTCAGCAATGTGTTATATGCTTGGGCTCTCCAGTTTGAGATAACTGAAAAATATTGATGCATATATTTTTCTTCTTTGCATTTTGAAGTTGCCATGGATATGTGGTTCATATAATAATGCCCCTTAAAGACAAATAATGGCCACAGAATATATCTCTGATACCAGGCACCTAGAAATGGTTGCATGTGAATGGTGGTCAAAGAGGTGAGCCCTGACATTTAGCTCCTTGAGTCCTGCAAGCAACTGTAATTTTATCTGCTCTGAAGAGCTGACACAGTGCCTGACTGGCTCTTTGTTGTAAGAGTCTGGGAGTTTCCTGCAAAGCATGTAATATGCTTGAGGCCTCAAGGTTTTTTTACATTTATTTGCCAAAAAAAGCGTGTATTATTTGGCATTTTTTCTATGGTGACTTAAGTCAAAGGCTATGAAGAAAATGGAAATGGAAAACACCTTTCAGTTTCAAAATGCCACTCACATGCACTCTGGGTCTTGATAGTTTAAATCACAATAAACACCATTAAAACCCAGATAAAATCCCAAAGAGATCCATAGCAGTTAACTGTGAGCATCATTAAGCTAAGCACAGCAAAGCCCTGTAGTTCAGTAGGCAACGTAACAGGGTCAGAGTGAGGAATAATGGGGTTTGTCCTCATACTGTGATCCTGGGAGGAATAACACCACTGCGTCTTGTCTCAGCTTCCTCATCATAGACAGATGAAACATACCTATCCTGTGGTCAAAGACAAGGCAGAATATAATACATAGTACTGCAAGCTTATTTCATCTCAAGTCCTGTTTTTAAAGTTTCTAGATTTCCTTTTCTGGAGTTACAGGATTCTGTAAAAGTATTCCTTTGGTTTAGAAAGATTTCAATCTTCTTTCATTATGAAGTGTGATCCCATGAGTCTTGAGTTTTCAGGAAGGCAACAGAGAGGTGGCCACATTATCTCTGAACTAATCTGATTTAAGAGCTTGCTTTGCTTTGAACACAGAGACTGCAATACTGCATACAGGAAAAGTAGTTTTGTGATCCCTAAATGAAACACTCTAGAATGAGGTCTTGTAGTAGTCTTTTTTTTATTTCGTCTGTTTGCGATTTATTTGTGCTGAACTAGATATATCTGAAAGTACTAAGAGGGGCAGCAACTGAGTGTTTAGCTTTCTTTTCTGTTCACCCTTGTCCTGGTTTTGCTGGGACAGAATCACAGGCCAGACGTGGTCTGCAGGCTCCTAGCAGTTTGGAGTCAGCCAGGGCAGCTGACCCAGGTTGGCTACAGGTGTATCCCAGTCCATAAACATCACACTTATTACAAAGGGGGAAGTTTGCTCAGGGTGGGGGCTCCTTTTCATCCTTTTCATAAGGGGTTCACTTACTGTTTTGCTCCTGAGGACTGCTTTCCCATTATACCTTTTGCACCATACATTCATTGGGCTGACTATAACTTTGTGTACTTTAT
The DNA here is from genome assembly GCA_013401335.1 of Brachypteracias leptosomus. NCBI lineage: Eukaryota > Metazoa > Chordata > Aves > Coraciiformes > Brachypteraciidae > Brachypteracias > Brachypteracias leptosomus. The sequence continues at coordinate 229,309 of VYZX01032163.1, forward strand.
AATAGCATTGGTATTAATTTTGCTGTTTCATTAAATCTGTTTTCATTTCAACCCACAGGTGTCCTCTACTTTTCTTGATCCCTTTTCTTGGCTGGGGAAGGGTCTTCAGGTGATCAAGCAACTGCTGTAGTTTAGCCCCAGATAAGAGTTAAACTTAGACAATCATATGCCAAGAAGGCCATAGCATCCTGGCTTTATTAGAAATAGTGTGGCCAGTAGGATTGCCAATGATTGCCCCCCTGCACTCAGCACTGGTAAGGCCACACCTCAGATACTGTGTTTAGTTTTGGGCCTCTCACTACAAGAAAGACATTGAGGTGTTGGAGTGTCCAAAGAAGGCCAACAAACCTGGTGAAGGATCTAGAGATGAAACTGGGGGGGGTTTAGCCTGGAAAAAAGGAGGCTCAGGAGAGGCTTTCTTGCTCTCTACAACTACCTGAAAGGAGGTTGCAGTGAGGTAGGATTCAGTCTCTTCTCCCAAATAACAAGCAAGAGAAAATTGTGCCAGGGGAAGTTTAGATTAGATATTAGGGAAAATTTACTCACTGAAAGTGTTAAGCATTGAAACAGGCTGCCCAGGAAAGTGGTTGAGTAGTCATTCCTGAAGGTATTTAAAAGACATGTAGATGTGGTGCTTAGGGACATGGTTTAGTGGTGGACTTGACAGTACTGGGTTAATGGTTGGAACTGATGATCTTAAAGGTCTTTTCCAACCTATGATTCTAAACAGTCTCCACAGATAGAGAGGCGTTGTTATTACTAGCAATTTCAAGAAAAGTCTTGGTCCTGGCCTTGATTCATGTTTTAACAGGCCTAAACATTGTTAATCCAAATCTTATGCTACCAGGGTAACTGCAAGAATGCCTCCAGTTTGGTACAGTTACCTGTCCACAACAAGGCCAAATGCAAAAGAGTCTCTCCTTGAAGCCTTTCAAAGCCCCATTTTCTTTACCTTTTCAACTTTAAAAGCAGGGGAAGTTCATTTCTCTCCTCTAGAAGGGCTACTTTTCCTAAACCACCAGAAAAAAATTGCTTTTGTTTTTTGTAAGATCCTTGAAGCTTAAATTGGGATATTTCACACAAGGGTCTATGAATATGAACAAGATAAAGTGAATTGATAGTGTCCATCTGCAGTGATGAGACTGCATAGCTATTGGTGAAGTAAACCCAAAAGGCAGGGAAATGCTAAACATGATGTATTTTAATGCTTCTGGGACTTGCTTGTCTGTTCTTTCAGCTTCAGCCTTGTTCTTATGCTGCTGGTCACTTCATGGTCATAACCACTTATTGGATTTACATAAAGTAACATTAAATTAACTAGCCGTTCCTATTTAGAAGAGATTTTGGCTTTTTTTTTTTTAGAAAAATTGTGCAGTGTAGGGAATAGGGTCATCCCATAACACTCCTTCCCCATGGAGACCCTGAACCTTCTTGTCTTTTCCCACCTTGTTTCTGAGATTGGGATTTCCTGCAAGGGATGGTTAAACCTGCCATCTGCTAGAATCAGCTGCATGTTCTGATCAAACTTCCACAGACAAATTTTCATGTCTGAAATGTCAAGCTATGGTCAACAGCTTTAATCGTCATGAGACAGGTTACAGTGTGAGCAGGGTAGTCAATAGCAGACAGGATTCAACTTTTTGGAAAGCTGGGATTTATCACGTGGTTATTGCCAGAATTTATTTAAGAGTGATCCTTTAATGCAAATGTTGATTGCCTACTTCCTTGAGGTAATGCATTTAAGATTAAGAGTATACATGTGGCAATAGGTAGACTGATCATTAGATAGCAAATGAGGGAAGAGGGTTCTCAGAATTTCTACAAAATAATGTTCTTTCAGTTGACATTTAAGTTTAATTCCAGCTCTTGACACAAGACAAGCTATAATACTCCATCATACTCACAAGCATTTCAAAACATAGATCACTACAGTTTTGTACCAAAATGCTACAGGTTTTTAAATAAACTATTAAATTGTTGTTGTCATTGTTTTAACTTTCATTGTCTTGTATTTCATAGAGCCAGCTGATGTTCAAATGTGTTTTGCGATTTTAATCTTTTCCCTTAGGCTTACCCACAAAATTCTACCACATACTCATTCAGCAAATTAGCTAAATTATTTCCTTCCCAAAGAAAAGCTTAGATCTTCATGGGGAAGGCTGATGGGTTTTGGCAGAAAAGTCTGGAATTATGAAGTCATTGACTAACTGTAAATCAGCTACAACCATGGATTAAGGAAGTGTGGATTCAAAGAAGGCCACAGTGAGACAAATCTCAATTTTGTTTATAATCTGTAACTTCACTGACATCAGCTGAACTGCAATCAGACTCTAAGATTCTCTTGTCCACATTGTGCAACACAAAGGTTAACTCAGTATATGTATATTTTCACCACAACCAACCAACTAGGCCAACTTCTTCTCTTTTATGTTTATTAAAGGTACAGATTATAAGCAATAGATATTTTAAAGATACATAACTTGTAATTTGTTTTTAAGAAACATTGTGAAGTTAATTACATAAAAAACCCGAACAAGGCAAATTCTCACTTAACATGTCAGTTTTGAGGTGCTGTATTTAAGCAATTGATCCTTTCTACAACTGTGAGGTGCAGCAGGTGAATCAAAGACAGTCTTGGAAGAGAGGTGCTTTGATGGTCAGACATGGACATGCCTGCCTTCTAGAAAGGAAAGCTTTATGTTCTTTATTTCCTAGTCACAGCCCCACTGCTAGTCTCAATTACATAACCTCAGCTGGATAACCTAATCTTCGTCCTCTAGAAGAAACATTAACTCATACTACCTCTAAGTCAAAGGTGCAGAGCCTCTCAAGCTGTAATCCCTGCCCCGGTAATCCTCCTTCCCCTTTTCCTTGGGCTGCCAACAGCACTGTGTAGGCCCTGAGGGACTTGAAGGTACCAGCTAACCAAGTGGAGGATCACCCTCCTTTTAGCAGTGGCAGGAGAACTACCTTGCTACCATCCATCCATCACATGCTGGCAAAGTAAGAAAAGGGATAGGGGTACTGGGGATGACAAAGCTCATCTGACCCCACATAGTGCTCATCTCAGTGCTCTTTCAGGGGCTCTTGGCTGCAGGTTTGTGCCTTGATGATAACTTTCAGTGTCTATTACTCTCCAAACCTACACTACTCCTGGGTGGCCTTATAGGCAGATGCTGGAAACTGTCTCCCACCACATATCCTAGTGGAGAAATTGCCTCCCAGGTCAGGCTGTCTGCATCAGCGCTGGGGATGATGATGGAGGGTCTCTGTTTCCTTCATTTGTAATGGAGGGATTTGAGTGGGAGCTGAATCCTGTCAAGCGCTTCCTGTCCTGCACACACCCTTGTCAAAAAGCTCTTTGGAGAATGCAGAAAGAGGATTAATGCTAATAGCTATCTGCCTGTCATTTGAAAATCTCAAGCAGCACTTGCTGGATTTTCCTCATGAATCTCTAATGCACAATATTGCTAGGGCACCTGAAAGGAAACTCTGCAAAGGAGTATGCACAGCAAGCAACAAGGTGGACAAATGGCCCTGCAGGGTACAGGTGCAGATCACAGCCTACACGCCAGACTCAGTGAAGCCTTTTGGAGTAGGAAAAAGGCGTGCATTTGAAGCCATTCTGCCATCAAAGTAGGTTCACCCAATTCATTCCTTTCAGTCACGTGCTATAATTCATTCCGCTATGCATTTTAGCAACAGCCACCCTGGGACCGCATTCACTTAGCGTAGTTAGTAACATAACCCTATCCAGGCAGCCCTCCTTATCCAGCACTCAGGCTTGTAACTGGGTAACAGACAAAATTTCTTAGACCAGTTTAACAACTTCATTGGTCAGGCCCTAATGAAAGGTCCAATCTTAATCCCATAGGAACCTTCAATAGGAGTGATTTTTGAGCCTCGGGAGTTCTGTTTTACTTAAATAAAATAACCAGAGAATTGGTATAGCCTTTGGAGATGCTGCATGTAGTTCTTGGAACAAGGCAGCAGAAAAAAGCAAACCAAAATACAAAGTGTAAAGAATTGATAACATGACCAAGAGCTCACCAACTGATCATGCACATTAGCACTCAACTATCAAAGAATGAGGCCGGCATCCAAAAGCCCTGTGGATTACTGGCGTTACAGGAGGGAAGGACACCCATTTGCAGTGCCTTGGATTTGTTTCCTTTGGCAAGGGGAGAACTGCAAGGACATTCATGATGACCTCTTTGAAGAGCACCCTGACAACTCAAAGACAATCCTTTGGCTCTGGAGACAATTCCTCTACAAAATATACTCAGCTGTACTCCACAACTTTCTTCCTTTCTCCATGCTCCTACCTCACCTTCTGCACATTCTCCAGCTATCCTAAAGAAGTAACCTTGCAAAATGCCAAGTGTGGTGTGAAATTTTACTTCATAATCTCAGACCACGTGTCCTCTACCAACAATTCCATCTCAAGGCATATCAAGGATAAGAGGGTCATTAGGGGCAGTCAGCATGGCTTCACCAAGGGGAAGTCGTGCTTGACCAACCTCATAGCCTTTTATGAGGATATAACGAGGTGGATGGATGATGGCAGAGAGGTGGATGTGGTCTACCTTGACTTCAGTAAAGCCTTTGACAAGGTCTCCCACAGCATCCTCACAGCTAAACTGAGGAAGTGTGGACTNGTCACGAAGATGGAGCCAGGCTCTTCTCGGTGACAAACAATGATAAGACAAGGGGTAACGGGTACAAACTGGAACACAGGAGGTTCCACTTAAATATGAGAAGAAACTTCTTCTCAGTGAGGGTAACAGGACACTGGAACAGGCTGCCCGGGGAGGTTGTGGAGTCTCCTTCTCTGGAGATATTCAAAACCCGCCTGGACGCGTTCCTGTGTAACCTCATCTAGGTGTTCCTGCTCCGGCGGGGGGATTGGACTAGATGATCTTTTGAGGTCCCTTCCAATCCCTGACATTCTGTGATTCTGTGATTCTGTGTAATTCACATCAGTCAGGCTGCCAAGTACTCAACACCTACCCTACCCATGATGTGCTTCCACCCTGTTGTGGGTTAGCCCTGGTAGGCAGCTGAGCCCCACACAGACACTTGCTCACCCCCACACCCCCAAAGAAGGATGGGGGAGAGAATCAGAATGGTAAGTGTGAAAACCATGGGTTGAGATAAAGACAGTTTAATAAGTAAAACAAAGGCTGCACACACAAGCAAAGCAAACTAAAGAATTCACTCACAACTTCCCATCAGCAGACAGTTATTTGGAAACATGAACATCACAACTCCAAATATCCCTTCTGCCTTCTCCTATCCCCTGCTTTTACTGCTGAGCATGATAGCATGATATCATATGGTGTGGGAATACCCCTTCTGTCAGTTGGGGTCAGCTGTCCCAGCTGTGTCCCCTCCCATCTTCTCGCGCACCCCCAGCCTGCTCACTGGTGGGGCGGTGCAAGAACAAGAAAATGCCTTGACACTATGCAAGCACTGCCCAGCAATAATAAAAACATCCCTGTATTATCAACACTGTTTTGGTCGTAGGTCCAAAACAAAGCACCATACAATCTTCTACAAAGATAATTAACTCTATTCCAGCCAGGTCCATTACACATCCTTTTCACAACCACAAATGTAACGCTAGGATTTGTATTATACCAACAACAAACAGTTTCCCTTCATTTCAACAGGGGATATTTCTTGGGTTTTTTTTTTTAAAACCTACAGATATACAAAAATGTCTTTTTTTTTCCTTCTTCCTTTGGTGATGCTCTTTGAAAGCAACAAAAAAGGCCTGCAAGATACATACTGAAAAATGTTAAGGAGAACGTTTTAAAATAGAGAATTTGCCAGCCACTGAGGTTCAGTGCTGTTCCTATGCAATTAAAAACTTCTATGAATTTTGCAAATTATGCTTTATTTACTTGTATGAATTTTAACAAAGACATGCAAGAATTTTTACAAAATAAGCATTTCTACAAAGCTCAACACTAGCCAGACTACATGTCAGAAAGAAGCACATGGATATATTTCTAAGACACTGCTGAGAGTAGCTGCTGTATAAAGTATTTCAATTGGGTATGGGGGAGGAAATGAGTGTCTGAGCCTTAACTGTGGAAAAAAATGGACAGTTCCAACTGTGTTTCTGTAAAAAAAAATAAAACAGCAAAGAGCACAGAAACTGGCTGGGCTTGTAGCTGTGAGGGCCAGCATTCCCCACCAGCCCCAGGCCAGCAGGCTTTTACTCTTTAATGGCTACATGCCCTCTAATTAAGGTTTCCAAGTATAATCCCTTTGAACAAATGTTTACATTTGTCTTGTTAATTCCCATTACTTAATAATCAGAGGCCACTGCAGTTACCTCAACACAAGGAAGATGAACCAAAGACATGATCATATCAGAGGTTTTGACATTTAAATACTTGATTTGCACAAACATAACAAAAGTGAACACCTGCAGATATGAAAAATGAATGAGCAAAACTGACAATGCACATTTAAACTCCAAGCAAAAGACTGAAAACAAATTGGGGGATTACAAACTGAGATATGATGTGATAGTCTCATATAACATCTTAGTGTTTTTTCAAAAAATATCTTGCCCAAACTTTTCTCCAAAACCAAAAAATTACCAAGAAAAGGAGGAAAGTTGCCTTTTCTTTATTAAAGATCAGGCTCACTCATTCGCTGTTCATGCTGCTCTCCTTTGGTCAAGTCATTAAATCTCATTTGGGCTATATTTAGTCAAATAAATGGGGGCAATAGCACTTCTTCACATCACCAGAGTGCTGTAAATGAGCAAGCCCTTTAACAGAAGTGAGACAGTCAAAGTTGGGTTGAGGGAACTACAGAAGCACCTGGACAGCTGAGATAGAGGCAGGAAAGTCAAGCAGATTAGAAAAGCCAACCAAAGACCTTCTTGTTCTGAATTATTTTTCTCTCTTTAGAAAACATTGAAAGCTATGCCTCTAAAAGAGCAACAAAAAAAAAAGTATAGGTGTATGGGAATTGGTAACACTGATTTGCTGAAATTTTTTTGGGGTGTAGTGGGTCTGTCTGAGCTGATTTTCCCCACACAGCACCAAAGGTACAGGGGGGGGCAAGAAGACCTGGGAGGGGATACAACCTGGACAGCCGACCCGAGCTGACCAATAGGATATTCCATACCGTATGACATCAGCTCAACTATAAAGGGAGGAGGACGGGGGGGATTCAGGGGAAGACATTTGTCCTCCGAGCAACCGGTACACGTTCTGGAGCCCTGCTTCCCGGGACAGGCCCGACACCGCCTGCGGATGGGAAGTAGAGAGTAACGGCTTTGTTGCTTTTGCTTCACGCACGCACGACCTTGCTTTCTCTGCTGCTTATTAAAACTGCTTCTTATCATAACCCACGGGTTCTTCTTCTCCATCTTACTCTCTCCCCGCTTGCCTTGGTGGGGGTGGGGGGAGTGATAGAGGGACTAGGGGTGGGCACCGGGCACCCAGCCA
>VYZX01032163.1:238091-283510 GCA_013401335.1 Brachypteracias leptosomus
GTGATAGAGGGACTAGGGGTGGGCACCGGGCACCCAGCCAAGGTAAACCCACCACAGGGGGGCTTCTTGAGATTCTGGGAGACCAAAAAAAAAAGTTTTGCTTACTTTGAAAAAAAAAAAACCAAACCAAACACAAAAGATAAAAGCAGAGGGGAAAGACAAAGGAAGCTAAAGGGGATGGAAAATGTGTCATGTCATTTCATGCAAGAGTTGAGGGTATGGAAGTTTAGTGGACACATGAAATTACTTGGTCAGAGGGCTGTATCACAGCAGATGTGGTAACCATCAGTTCAACTGAGGGCTAGCAAACCAAAATATGCAGTTCTACAGCCAGCTGCCATCCTGTTCAAGGCAGCCAATGCAAGCATTACACAACCCCACCAGGCAGTCATCAGCAAGGTGACACTCTCAGCTTCCCACAATGAAGAAAACAAGGGTCCCAGCTCTTCTCTCCACAGCAGGCATACCTTTACTGCAAGTCTACCAGATGGGGCTAAGCTACAATATTTTCTTCAAAATCATGATGCCCTCCTTTAACTTGTAACAGGTATTTACATTTTTCCTTCCTCTTATCTTATATAGCATCTACCTGCCTAAAAGAACATTTTATGGACATATAGAAAATTTAGGTTGTAAAAATGCTGGCACAACTGTTACAAACACAAACTGGTACCACTATAATTAAATAGATATTTAAATGGGCAGTTGCTTGTTCAGTAGAACGACCTGTTGGGTGCAAAATATCTAACCCATTTCTCAACACTTCACACTACCACCTTACTTATTTGTGAAGGTTGGCTGGATGGATAAGTGCAGAAATTGCTTTTTGAAGTAGCAAAAATGGAATTAATGGAATTCTCATGTTATCCTCTTCTTCATGCCAGGAGTCACATCTTTACTAGAAGCAGCACAACAAAACAGCTGTCTGTCCTTGGCACTTGAATCACAAAATTTAATGAATCCTTCCTCTAATGGTAACCTGTGTTATAACTGTGAGAAGCTACACCTCCACCTATTTTCTGCTCTTTCTCCAAGGGCCCTGCTTATAACTTCTCAGGGCAGTATTTCTTGATACTGCTGCTTTCAGCAATGCCTACGCTAGCTTAGCTGTGCCCGCTTTGCCAGCTGTAACATGCTGGCAGTAATACCAAACCACTCCAGATCCAAACACTTGGAGATTAAGGTGGGCTGTACAGGTTTGCCAAGAAATACGGCCTTTATGTGCACAGCAGGAGCCACATCATCACAGGTCCTGGAATATCAAGTAGTCAAATGGCTTGCAGGCCAGAGATGCCAGCACAGGGAATGTGCATTGTTCTGATGTACTTGCTGTATTGAGTGGAAACACTTGACAAAGCCTTAGCTCTCATTCACCAGGTCCAGTTCCCAAATCTTCTGTCAAAGTCAGACCACAACAGGTCAGTAATCAGTCAGTCTTAAAATCTGTGAGGTTTTCAAATAGGGGTTTTTTTTGAGGTGGAGATTTTAAAGTATTGAACCAACTATAAACAGTTGTATGGATTGATTTTCTTATCACTTGCTGGAAGACCCAAAGGATCTTGCTCTGCATGAATCCCCTTATTTTTCTTACTGAAGTGAAAAGCTGAGGCAGGAAAAAATAAATTTATTGGCCTTGAACAATGCATTGCTTGACTTGTAATTTCTTAAACCTTTTGATGCAAAAACTCAAAGACAATGTTTAAAAATTATAAAACTTTACGTAAGTGTATGTACAAATGTTATGTAAAAAGTTAAATGTTCTTAATTATAAAATTGCAAAATTTTTACAATTTTTTTCAACAACCAAAAGAGGCAAAAATAAACTCCTACAATACTACTTGGCATCACTGAATTCCTGTTTTAGCAAACACTACACACTTTATCCATCTCTGCAAGCAAGAGCCAATATGTTTGCTATATGCCTATATGCTTGCTTCCTTCAGATGCTAACATAGGTAAGCTCCGTTTCCTTAGATACTCATATTCAGCCTTTTACCAGATAGGTGTTCTAGGGGTTCAAACATTCAACCATCCTCCTGCCTTAAGACACTTTTTCCAATGCCACTTCTGCATTTGCTTGCTTTTTTGTTCTTTACAAGCTCTGTCTCTTTCTTGTTTTGGCATTGCCCCTTATTACTCAAACTCTTTGACAAGTAGCTTATCTTGCATCTTTTTCTCTCACCTATTTCTCTCCATCCCCCTGTATTAAATTAAACAATATCATTATGCAGTAAACAGCCCAATAGCCCAAGTATATGGTATTCATAAGTTCTTACTGTGCAGCTCTAAATCTGTCACAGCCTCCATTTAAATGTCCTGAACCTTGCAAAGGTCTGAACTGTGTGGTAAAGATACAACTTCAACAGCAGTAGAAAAACCATCCCATCAGAGCTGAACAGTCATCCAACAGTCAGAGATGTCATATATGGACAAACTGTGAAGGGCATGCAGAAGAAGGGATGTCCAACTTTACTGGAAAGCATTGGGTCTACTCTATGCACATAAATCAAATCACACTGTGCACATGCATTAAGTCTGCTCACACCATGTAGAAGGTGGCCACAAAGCATGACCTGCTTCTGCTAGTAGGTCTGAGGTCTCCAGTCCCCCTGGCCAGAACATCTGGGTGCAGCTGCTGTAGAGCACAAGCATGCCCTGTAATACAACAGCCTGCCCACTGGGTAGCATGATCATGGGAGAAATCCTTCTTTTTCTCTCCTTTGCTCACCAGTGATGAAGGAGCATCAACAGTCCCCACCATAAGAATAATGCAAAATGGTTTTTTATTGATCGTTAGATGAAAGAATCCTCTCTTTAATGTGGCCATTGGGTCTGACAGCTCATTTAGTTGTATACACAAAGAAAGCAGCAAAGAGAGCAAGCAAGAAAAACAAAAAGGCAAAATCTACTCCTATGTTGTGCTTGATGGTGCTACACAGGTTACACTGGGAGCTGTATTAGCATATGACCTACATTTTAAAATTAATTTTGTTCTCAAGTTAGGTGTTCAGGGTTTTTTCACTCCTGCAGGCAATTGGTTCTATTGTACATGTATTAATATATCAGCTCCACCATGTGTTTCCCCTCCCCTCCAGTGTTTGCAAGGGAGGTTTAAGTAGCAGGGGGAGGGTCTTCTCATAATCAAGGTCCAAGCATTGCTGACTCTCCCATTCTGCACGCTGCAACACTCATGTCAGCAAAGCAGCAGTAGCAACTGATGAGTGTTCACATGGGACCACTTAAAGCTCCAAGGACAAAGAATAATCTGTATTGAAAATGGAGGAGGAGGAAGAAACTAAATGAGAAGGCAGAGCCAGTTAAGGTTTGCAAGGGGAAAAAGAAAAAAGGCTATAAAAAAAATCAAAAGGAGAAAAGGGAAAACACATTGGTCTGAGCTGGAGGAGAGTTAGAAGAATGTAAGGTTTCTGCAAGTATTTGAAAGATGTGAAGCACAAATTTTGAAAGAAAGTTGATAGAACTAAAATTACCATAACAGATGTGTTTTTGAAATTGTCTAACAAAAAGCAGAGGCTTTGAATAATTGGGAAGTAGTATTTGATTTTTGTTCATTTATTTTATAGGGAAGGTTACATATGGAAATGCTACAGGCTGGATTTTAATGGGCTTGGGGAATTACGACGTGTAGACAATTAGAGAACCTCTGAGAAATTTTAAAGAGTACTTGAGAAGTGGGGAAGTATCAGGAGAACACAGATACACTACATTCAAAACAAAGAATGAGTGATTATAGCAATTGTCACCCTGCAGAGCACTTAAAAATTACTTAGTAATTTCAGACACTGAGAAAAAAATTACAGGAATTAATATTGGGGACCAGCCCTCAGAGACAGAATCATACCCACTGGATCAATACTTCACAGGACATTTGTACATCAAATACAAACTGAAATAGGACTCTTCCACAAGGACTAAGTATTTTAGCTGAAGAGTAACCTCCCCTTCCCTGCCTGGGAAATTTTGCACCATCTACTGTGTTTCATGATACCTTGTAGCATTTACATTACCGGTAACCAGCTTTGAAGAATCACAGAATGGTAGGGGTTGGAAGGGACCTCTGGTGATCATCTAGTGCAGGTTCACCTACATCAGGTTGCACAGGATCATGTCCAGGTGGGTTTTGAATGTCTCTAGATAAAAACTCCACAACCTCTCTGGGCAGTCTGTTCCAGTGCTCCATCACCTTCACAGTAAAGCATTTTTTTCCTTATGTTTCCCTATTTTTCAGTTTTTTCCTTATGTTTAGTTTGTGCCTATTGCCCCTTGTCCTGTCACTGGGCACCACTGAAAAGAGATTGGCCCCATCTTCCTGACACCTGCCCTTTAGATATTTATAAACATTGATCAGATCCCCTCTCAGTCTTCTCTTCTTCAGGCAAAACAGACACAGGTCTCTCAGACTTTCCTCATACAAGACATTCTCCAGTCTCCTAATCATGCTCATAGCCCTCCATTGGACTCTCTGCAGTAGTTCCCTGTCTCTCTTGAACTCAGAAGCCCAGAACTGGGCACAATACTCCAGATATGGTCTCATATGGCAGAGTAGAAGGGGAGGAGAACCTCCCTTGACCTGCTGGTCACACTCTTAATGCACCCCAGGATACCATTGGTCTTCTCAGCTACAAGAGTACACTGCTGACTCATGGTGACCTTGTCCAGCAGGACTTCCAGGTCCTTCTCTGCAGAGTTCCTTTTCAGTAGGTCAATCCCTAACCTGTACTGGTCCATGCTGTTTAGAGCACTGAAGTTCCTCATATTGCTGGAATTAATAAATATTTAAAGTCATCTTTTTTTCCCTTTTTATTTGGTAGTAGTTTTGAGCAGAAGTTTTCTGGTTGTGTCTAAATCTGTGAGCTCTAGCCAATGCAAGTAACCTCCAGATTGAGTTAGCCCTTCAGCCCCTGGTGAGGCACTCTCAAGCAGGTGAGAGATGTCTTCAGAGTTGGCATTTTTGTGCTCTTTGACTGGAGGACATTGTTCTCACCTTGGACTTGTGCAATACTTGATTGTATTCCTAGGTTGTAATTCTGGGACAAGGACTTTTCACATCTTGTGAACTAGACAGATACATGGAGTTCAATGAATTAGGAGCAGTCACATCTGTGAAAACCTAAACAGAATAGACAATGATTCTGCTTACAGTCTGTTTCTTGCAAAATTAAGGTCAAAGAAAAAGATTTTTTTAATCTTGCCTTTACAAATTTACAATATGAATCTCTGTGGATGGAATACACTAAAATATTAATGTTCTATCAGCATGAAAACTAAATTTAGTGGCTAGCCCACATTCATGGGGGACAATTTGTTGAGACATACTGCCTCTGATAGTCACATTTCTGAGGTGTACATCAGGACACCTCCCTCATCCTTGGGCCTGATGTGTACTCCCTGTAATTAGAGGCATTTACTGGGTCCCATCTCAATCATTCACCAGCCCAAGAGAAGGAGGCCTGTCATGCAACTCATATCAGGCAACCTAATATAGATGCGCATACTCCATCATATGGCATCTGCTCCTCGTGAGTGACGCTGTCATTTTTATCAAAGAGCAGAAGTAGGTCCCCTTGCTTATGTGACATGAAGGGATTTGCATAGTTCTAAGACTGGGGCAACAGGGAGTACATAAGCAGGACCAGGGGACAGCTCACCAGGAATTTCTGACAAGTTATACCTACCCCACAGGCACTGGGGTGCTATTTTCAGTCTACACAATATTCTCTGCAAGGTGGGATGCCCTCTTGACCTACATGGGAGAATTGTTTATCTTCTTCATTCTTTCCTTGTCCTTTTTTCCCCCCAATAAAGCTTGAATAATCTCCATGTTTTCCACACCTCTCATGGGAACTGAGAGTATTCTTTAATTTTCTTTTCTCAGTTTGGATAACTCCAAGATAAATTTAATAAGAAACTCCTTCCATAATGCCCTCAGGATAAAAAGAAAAGAATTGAGGTTTAAAAGTAAGTGAAAGATGACAGCTAAATCTTCAAAATCATAGAAACACTAATCTCTGTTAACTACAGTATCTCCAAATCACATGAGTTCACTGATCAGAGCATGCTATTTGTCCTTCTAGGTACAGACAGATGCATTTTGAAAAGCTCCAGTGTGAGCCATTGTACTTAGTAGAAATAATTAAAATAACTGTAATCAGTACCAAGAAATACTTACAATTTAATTAAAGGCAAGGATTCTTTGTCAGTGTCTAACTAGAGCTCTCTATGGATGTGATTTTCAGAAGCACTGGAATTTCAGAGGGAATAAAGTAATTTTGGTCTTTTCCTTTGCCAAGTTTCCAATTCAGGAGAAAGGCTGACAGTACACAAGCATATCTAGTTCTCAGAGGAATCTTTAGGTCATTAAATCCAGTCCCTTGTTCCAGAAATCAAACACATCATATAACCTTTTTTATTGATGCATACCAAAACCAGTGCCAGCTACAGAGCTGTCCTTCGGCAGCACTAGAGAAGATGTGTACTAGCAGGTGGTGATGCTTTGTCACAGTTGGTCAGCTGCTGTAAGCACCCAAGTCCACACAAGTGGAAAGGTGAAGCTTGACTCTGAAAAAGCTCCATGAAAGGTTTGAAACAAATGCCTTTCTCTGCTTTTAAATGTCATGCTCAGCAATGCAAACCAAAACAAGTAACACTCCTGCTCTTACCCATTATCATCAGCAGTTCTTGTCAAAAGATGATCAGTATCATTCATATATGGGAAGCCAAATGAGCATTAAACAAATTCAAGCTTTAGGGCTCTCTTTTTTGCAAGATAGTATCAGATATTAGCCACCATTTCTTGCCTCATCACATGCTGATCTACTCAGTAATCAGGATTTTAATTACACAAATCTGTCTCTGGGTATTTTCTTGCATAACTACTAAAAGGCATGAGCATACTGAATTGTGGCTATAGTAGAGATGTGCATTATAGACAAAATCCAAATCAGGATAAGGTTTTCAAACTCTCCAAAGTTTGGGTGTGCTAAGATTCATGGGTTTATATCAGAGTGTTTAGAGATATGGTTTTGTGGCTTTCTTTTTACCCTGACCCTGAAAGGAGTAATTTACTGGTTTGGTAATTAGAGACATAAGCATATATCTGCATATGCAGACATTTACCAGCATTATATGAAAGGAGATGTTTATGTTGGCAGCTTGCAAAGTGCTAGTTCTCACCTTTGAAAGCTTGATGCAGGGAAACCTGACAAAGGATCTGACCTGTGACCTTCAACTCCTGACAGGATAACTTCAAGAGGTTCAGAAGTCTGGTTACTTCTGATAAACACTCTCCAATTTGATTGCTTAATAACCTCCATCTGGTGAGCCTTCAGCCTGAACCAGGCAAACCCTTGGGTTCAGACCCTCTCACAGGTTTCAGCATTCTCTCATTCACTCCCCTGGTCCAAATAAGAACCCAAAAGGCCCTGACACTATAAAGATAAAAGTTACAGATAAACTCAGCGCTGTTGCAGGGGGAGAAGAGGCAGGAGTTTAATCCTTGTCCAAGCATAAGGATCTTGCAAATCTCTCTTCAGGGCCTATGCTCCTATCTCTTTAAGGCAGACTATTTTTCTATATTTATGCATGGACAGCATCTTAGTTTTTAGCAGAGTAACCAAAATCAGAACTTGACTTTGGGTATTAGAGATGAAATTTCTTACCTGATATTTTCTCATCCTATGTGAGGATGACAAAGCACACCACACATTTCACATACTACCTGTGTGAAAACATTACTGTTCCCATGCTTCAGCACCAGTTACAATGATGCTGTCCAAAAGAAGCACCTGCTTGCTTCTTGTATTTGAATGCCATAGGTGGATTCTGTACTGACTCATTTCCTTTCACATTAAGTATCCTGTTAACTTAGCATT
This sequence comes from Brachypteracias leptosomus, assembly GCA_013401335.1. Classification (NCBI taxonomy): domain Eukaryota; kingdom Metazoa; phylum Chordata; class Aves; order Coraciiformes; family Brachypteraciidae; genus Brachypteracias; species Brachypteracias leptosomus. The sequence continues at coordinate 245,981 of VYZX01032163.1, forward strand.
AGTTTTTGCAAAGGTTTAAATTTTTATGTTTCCTAAGGCTGGAGCCAAAATGGTTTCAGTCCTTGAGGCATAGGAGGCTCACCAGCATCCCACATGAGCAGCTGACAAGATCCTGAGCTAGGAAAAACTTGGAACGGTGCTGGACTATGAATGACCCAGTCCAGGAAAACTTGTGATGGGACATAAGCCTCAAACCCTGCCCACTGCAGAAAAATTGGTTCTTTAACTTCTTTCATATTAGCTCACTTTTACTACCGCTCAAAGACAATATATGAATTAAATTAAGATCTTTAACACGATAGTTAAACATTAATTCAGTTCCATGGTTTTAGTAAAATTAGAAGATAGGTTCAAGGGATGTGGGAAGGAAAATGCAGACAGCGATACTTAGTAAAGGCAAACATCCACAGAGGCAACTGAGGAGTAGAGCTGGCCACCCTCTGTTTTTTGTGATATAGTTTGGTGGGTCTGGAAGGCAGCATGTTGTGATATAGGGAAAACAAGTTCCCAAGCTCCCTTTTCTTTGCTATTTGCAAATTTTTTTACACTTAATTAACTTCCATCATTTCTCTCTTCCTTTCCTTGAAGTGTTAGGCCCCATCTTTTTCAGTAGTTTGAAAAACAGGAGTTTTTCAGGTCTTAATCTTTAGGAGGGATGTTACAGATGCTGTAATGCCAAAACTCAGAAAAAAAATTTTGAAAGAGGTAGGCTTCTAGTCTAGGTACTCTGAGTCTCTCCTCTGAGGAGCCTGTCTCTGTATTTAGTACAAGGAGATTAAGCTCCTAATCAAAGCACTTCTGATGCCTGAAGCCAGATGATGCAAAGCCTCCCCGCTCCAACACCTCTATTCCCCTTCGCGCATCCCGTGTGCAGTGCTCTGCATGCCAGCTTAGAAGGTCACAAGGAAGACCTTCAGTTCACATCCAAAGACACAACTTAGAGCAATGCTGAGCACTTGCCAACTTAAATCTCTGAAGGCAAAGCAGAGAGACTGCTGGAAACCATTCAAAGACAAAATTATAGGAAAAGTCTTTCAGAGTAACACAGTTCTGATGCAACTGCATCTTTTGAAACCAACTGAACACCACCTCCACTTCCATATTACTAGAGCCAAGCAGTGAGAAATGCAGCAAACACAACTCCCACCAAAGCCAACTCTCCTGCAGTAGAGCAGAGCTCATACAAAAGATGACAGCCTTGGGTTGCTTTTAATTTGTATAATATACAGCTTGCCCTAGTTTATACATGCTGCAGCATTAGACAATTAGATATGCTGAAGTATCATTATTTGCCTGACTCGCAACTGAGCATCCTCTCTCTCTGCCTCCCTTCTCTCCCCTGAGTGTGGACCATTATCCTCATTTTTGCAACTCTCACAGAATAGCTGCCCCACAACTATAATTAGTCCACTGCTTGTTTGTTTTGATAGCTATATTTTCTAAATCAAAGGTGGCATTCTTTTCTCAACAGTCTTGATTATTTGCAAATTTTTGCCTAGGATATTTCTTTCAATCATTTTTCTTCTATTTTCATATCTTTGCAGGGAAAGCAAAGGGCTTAACTGAAGTTAAGATTGCCAAACTTAACTTCTGAACTTAGGTATACATTATAGGATTATGATGTTTACATTTTCAACTATTACTAATCTTTTGCAGAAAGTGTCAAAAAGCAGGAGGGGAAGGGAAAAAAGGGTTGGAGAAAAAGTATTTGCAGCTGTTTTATAAAGCAACTCTACTATAAGGTTTACAACTTTTTCCCAAGGCATAGAAACAATGCTTCCCTTGTGACCTTGAGTAAAATTAATACAATGAAAGGATCACCAGCAGGAGTGTATATACAGCCAGATTCTTGTAAAATCTGTTGATGAACTTTGCCAGAGAGACAGCAGATGCAAAATGCACAATATATAGTAAAATACTCTAAAACGCACTGAATATGGACTACTTGAGGTTGGGAATTGGAGAGCTTCTTTTTACAGTCTTTCAAATATGCTACTTTAAGGTAAAGATACTCATGCCAACAAATCAGGTCATGTGATCACATATTCCTGTTTATTTACAATATCAGATAATGTTGGAGAGACTTAAAATTGCTCAGTGGGACTACTTTTTGCCTAAACCTACACTGCATTAGTTACCATTATTCTTGCTGTGTAGCTTCCAAATGGCAAGAAAAATAGCCACTTATTTTGAAAAATGCCTAAAAATGACACTACTTTAACATCCATCATTGTGCTCCTTTCTAGCCCTGAGGAGCTCTTGTGTACTCCTTTGGAAGGCTTAGAATATCTATCACTAATAGTGGAAATACCCTATTTTTAGATCTACGTGCTTGTGACATAGCTTCTTAAATCTACTTTGTTTATCCCTAAATAGGTTTTTTTATACATCAGACATTTATAGTATTTAGAGAGGCAGGTAGGAGAAAGAAAATACTCAGGCTACAATTTCTAATCTGGTTTCCTAAGTTATTTTCTGAGTATTTTCAAGTAGGTTCTTGGGACTTTATTAATGCAATAGCAAAAGTGAAGCAAGTAAAAAATAAACTATAAATGTAATGTATCACATGAAGTTTACTGTGCCAAACACTGGAATTCATGGAGCAATAAAACAGAACTAACTTAAGATACAAATTTAATACTACTATTCAATGAATATGAAAAGATACTAACTAGCAACTCCTTCATGCTGGGGTGAACACTAACTTTGTACATGAAATAACCTATGTTAAGGCTCTATCACTTCTGAGAATTGGTATTCCTGAAACTGGACAGATATAAGTTTCCAAATTGCCAAAAATGGAAAATTTCAAGAGTAGTTCAGCACCTCCAGTCCAGGAAACTTAAAGTTCTGCTCAGGGTCCTTTCAAAGACTACAGGACTGGATTAAACTGTGGATTTATTTGGAGAGTTCAGAGCTTTCCTGTCTCAAGGGAGAGTGAATAGCTCATGCTCTCTGTATAACTCAAGAAATAGTATCTTCTCAGGCAAAAGCTCATGAGTTTGCTGCAGCTGAGCTTAACAGTTCAGAGCCTCCTTATTTCTTTACTCCATCCATCCAGGCAAGACATAGGAGTACCAGGAGTTGAAATCTGCAGGGATTTCTTCTCCAAACTGAAGAATTGTGTTGCTCTGAAGATCTGTTCAAGTTATCCTAATGCTTGCTCAGTAGAAATGTCACATTTGAGAAAAGATAAATACAGCAGGAATATATTTTTCTCCAAATAAAGCCATTAAAAAAAAATTTAAAATCGGGGACTAAAATGGCCAACCTCAGAAAACTGCAGAACTTAATATAAAAAAATTAAAAATCCCAAGCAAACAAACAAAAAACCCAACAAAAATCCAAACAGGTGCATCACCATTGCAAGTACCCAAGAAGCATCAGGAGTGATATGGTAATCTCTTGTGCCATTCCCAGTTTCTAAAAGTTCAGCATAGTGCTGCCACTTGCAACTTCAAGGGGGGAGGGAGGGGGGGACAGACAGCCCCAGTGGGGAGTCCAACAGACTCCCATTGCATCTGTGCTCTTATCTCTTCTGTGTGGATTTCCTGCAGCAGAAAGGAACAGGATGTTCATCATTAGCCACCATCTGTAGCTAAAACATCAGATGGCAATGAAATAAGAGGAGAGTTACAATTCTTTTCCAACCCTATTTGTTCAACAAGATGGAGGTGACATTCAAGATATGAAAGGAAAGATTATGACCATGGCAGAGTGGAACTTCAATCTACAGATTCAGGTGGCCAAATGTAGCCAAATCTCATAAACGGACAGTCTCAGGGGTGCTCTAAATACTATTCTTGAAACACTTCTTGAGAACCAAACACCAGAAAAGCTACATTTGTCTACAGCAGTGGTCATTGATTGAGCCAAAACATATTTTTATATTAGACATATCCCAGAGTAAAAATATGCAGGCAACAAAGGAATATTATGCAGAAGAGAAAAAACCTGATAGTCGAAACTGAAAGTCCCACATCACTGAGGATCACGCTAAAACAAAACCAAAAAATTACTCTGGCCCAACAAGTGCAAGTTTTTTTCTTTAAGGAACTCAGTAGCCATTTCCTGAAACTGTTCAGTTGCTGTAGGGGGTTAATAACAGAGTTTAACCTTGGGACTATTTTGCATAGAAACTTGTTTCAAAAGACCCAGACAACAGAACAAACCTAGAGAAAAGAAAATCTGAGCTTGTGTATTTTACCCACAGCCTTTTTAGTAGAAGCAAGATGATCTGTGATTGCAACATGACTCAATGACTCATGTGAATGTGCACCAATATTAACACAACAGCTCACAACCAGCAGAGCAGAGCACCTATTACCTGGCAATAGGCTACTTCACAAAAATGGACTGGGCCTAATCAGTACAAAAATAATTTTAAAAGTTTGGAGGAATTGTGTTATCTCCTTTTCTATCTTTAAGTGTTATTCTTAGGTCAGTTTTAAATATACAAGGCTATGCCTCCAGTGTTTCTTGAATTTAAGCCATCTTATTTAGAGCTACATTCTTAAGAAGGTAGAAGCAACTTAGGATGCTATTAGGAATCCTTTTAGGAAAGCTATCCCACAAACACAGATTAGACTACAGGAAATGACTGGTATTGCTCTCAGTTGTGCTAATTGGCTCATCTTCCATTTTTTCCATACTCTTCAATGAATATTAGATGTTTATCAAGCACAGAGGGAATAATAATTAGAATTCCAGTATATCAGAATTTTATATACATGCAGAAGTACGTGTTAATAAAAGAGAAGTTAACAGTGAGCAGAGATCATATGTAACATCTATAAATATTTCACTGATGAATTACAATGGAGATTAATAAAGACAGAGCTTTATACAGTATTTAGCTATGGACACTTAATGCAATTAATCATGTGCATGTGAATTTGAAGAGAGAAAGAATATTATCCCTTCATGTTCTGCAACACTGGCAGCCTTAGGTTAAATATAATTTCAAAGTGTTTCTTGGCTGAGTCTAGTATTACACTCTTTAGAGGAAAGTTGTTGGATCCCACTTAAAAGACCAATAATCCTGCAAAGAGGAAGACCACATTACCACAAGCAACTAAGAAACCCTCCAACTATCAATTGTTAGACAACATTCACCAACAGGCATGGCATGCTTTAAAATGAGTTAACATTATTTTATAGTAATTGCAAGATATGTTGCTGTTTAAATCACACACTAAGCTCAAGAGATCAACTCTCGGCAAAAAAAGTCTCGTGTGTAGAAGCTCCAAAGCCCTCACTTGCCACAGTAAGACATTTCATGATCTGTCCCTGTTGTGTTGGTTCAGCCATCATCATTTTATGCTACTATCAACTGCCTGTTCACACAGACCAACACTGAACTCAGCAACATCCCCTCAGAAGTCTTCTCTGAAACAATCCTGTCAGAGGCTCCTGTAGGCCCAGCTCCTCTGCTGTCCACTGTGGTGCCAGCATCGCCTGCTGGACACAACAGACAGAGGCGACTCCCTCAGTGGCCTTTCACATATAAGGACACCACCAAGAGAGCTCAGCAAGAAGCAACCAGCTTCAAAAGAAGCCACACCCAACAGGAAGCTTCTCCAACTGATCTGCTCCTGGTTGATATAGTCCTGGCCTCACCCACCACCCCAAACAAGACCACCTGGGTGAGGGCAGAGCCACAAAGACACAGGTGGGCCAGGTTCTGCCTCTGGAACCTGAAGCCAGTGGGGGAAACAAAACATTCTGCTGGGGTGTGACTCATCCACAGTCAACTCCAACTCAGGGCCCACAATTCAGGCCCCAGCACTTCAGTCCCTTACACATGGAAATAATGCCTGGAGTTAGACTACAGGAATAACTGATTTTTCAGGTTGGCAACAAAACAGGGAGGACAAGGGAGGGTTCTGACAGCAACAGTTTTTAAATTTTTGTTTCTTTTCTCACAATAGTGAAAAGAAGCCATTCCACTGGGCACAAATTATGTTTTCTGAAACATTTCGTTTGTGGGCACTTGGAGGAGAATCAAACGAAACAAAGGGCCAGATGCATAAAACTGCAGAAGGCTGCTCCATGCCCTGCTTATTTAAAAGTAGATAGAGCACTCTCCCAGCCTCAAATCCCTTCTCTGCCTGAAAGGGTATGAATCCTCATCATGCACACAGGAATATGCTGGATAGAGGCCCTTAATAGTACCCTGGCAATAGAGGAGATGGGAACCAAGGAAGTGGTGCTGGTGGGTACTGCACAGTTCAATATAAATCAGAAATCAATTCACAGAGGCAGAGAACAGAACCTCTCTGCTGTGTTCCAACAGTCTTGCAGCAATGCAGGTGACTATCTCTGAAGTGGCTAGCTTGCAGCTTTCCCCAAATTACAAGTCTCATATATAGAATCATAGAATGGTTTGGGTTGGAAGGGACCTTAAAGATTATCTAGTTCCATCCCCCTGCCACAGGCAGGGACACTTCTCACTGAACCAGATTGCTCAAAAACCCATCTAACCTGGTCTTGAACACATCCAGTGATGGAGCATCCACAACTTCCCTGGGCAACCTGTTCCAGTGCCTCACCTCCCTCATAATAAAGAATGAATTGAACTCATTTGCTTTCACAACCTCATCTCCTGCACTAAACTAGATGGCTGAGACTAATATTTTCTAAGAACAGCCCTTCTTCTACCACCTACCCCCACTGCCAACCCCCTGCACTACTCCCTGCCTCTATACACCCTGTCTACCCAAAAAGTCCGTTATCACAGAATGTTAGGATTTGAAAGGGACCTCAAAAGATCATCTAGTTGAATCCCTCTGCTGGAGCAGGATCACCTAAACTAGATAAACTTTACCTGAGATATCAAAAGCCTGCAACTTGGGTGAAATACCATCTCTCCTCTGTATTTCCTCCAGTCTGCTATTGTTGCTCCTCTCTCTGAAAAGGCAACTAATTTGGAGGCTGACTCAAGCCATGGGACCGGCAGGTCTGCCCTTAGAAGGTGACATCCACACTTTCATGAGCAAACTGACTGGAGACTTGCCTGCTTGTGCAGTCATCCCAGCCTCCTGAGGTGTTTGGCCTCTGTTCTCTTAGAAGAGGAAGGATTAGCCCCCACTTTCTACATCTGGGAGCTTAAGCCTTAAGGATAGACTGTTGTGTTGTATTATTGAAAATATCATCTTTCCAACTGCATTGCTCATCACACTAACATGTTCCTGCTTTGGCATTCCAGAAAGCCTTCTGTGACCCTCCCTCAGCATGCTCTGCAGCCACCAGATAGCATTGATGTCCCATAATGAAAACAAGCCCTTCCATTTCCTGGCTGTGAGGCAAGCACTGTGACTCAGCAGAAGCTACTGTATGAATAAACATGGTGAGCCAGATCTGCCTTGACACAAGCAGCCCTTTGGCACCTGTCCTGTGATGCCAGAGAGTCCTGATGCAATTGAAAGTGTGCTTTATGTCCACTTTAAGGTATTTTTGAGATGCCAGGGACATGTAAAGTAGCCTCAGAATAAATGAAATCAGGCCCAGAAAAGACAGAACTGCTACAATAGCATTTCTGTAGGAACTTTCCCAAAAGTCATCTCCCACTGAAATTGTACTCTAGACTGATGTTCATTCTGCTGGTCACATGTGGCTCCCAGATCTTTTCAGCTCATCAGCCTCAGAACATATGCGATGGCGTCTCTCTGTGGCAGGAAAAAAAAAGGAAAAAAGAAAAAAGGTGGCTCTGCTTCCAGCTCCACAGAGGATATGAGCAAACTGTGTATGCTTCTGCAGTCCATGTCAGTCAGTAAAATTACATCCTTACAGCCCTATCCCTTGAAGACATGTAACTAGCTACACATTGTGCTGTACTGGGCTCTGTTAGAGGCACGAGTGCAGCGGGAGAACGGTAAGAAGAACATTGGCTTGGTTCTGCCCTTGCCAGGATCTGAGAGCTGGTCAAAGAGAGAGCAGTGGTGAACAGGCTGCAAGAGCTAGGTGGAGATATAATGGATGCTTCTTGAATTATTACAGTATAAATATACATAGTGTTTTCTTATTATGATTTTCCAATGAGCTTTTTAAAGTAAAACATAGGGATAAAATATCTGCACATTTATAATTATTTTAAATTATAAATTCATTGCTTTGTTTTTCTTACTTGCTTTTGTTTGAGTTTTAAAGCGAATAGTCCAAGGTTATCCTGAAGAGAATACAAGTATGTGAAGCTGGTGTTAATTCTGCCTATAAGGAAAAATAGGCTGCTTCTCTTCAAACCTTTAAAATAATATTTCATACCATTATCAGTGCAGTAGAATGAACTGATTGAGAAGGGCAAGAGAGGCTAGTTTTCCACAGAGATGGTCAGTACTGTCTATGCTGAATATTATACTCAAGACTTTTACAGCACTGCTGCCATTCTATGCAAATTCCTTTGCTAACTATATTAGAAACATTCTCAGTGATCTTTTTAGCCTCTGTCTCTGTGTCCCCAGAAAGAAGGAAGTCAACTGAAAATGCAGAGACCAATGAGCACTTCTATGAAATTAAACTAAGTACACCCCAAAGATGTATGTAATTTTGGATGTTTGTTGACTTTTCTTTCCTTTATATTAAATCAAGACTTAAAAAAAAATTAGGAAAAAACCTCCCAAAAGGGTTAAATTTTTCCCCTACAGCTTCTCTAAGCGGAACTGATATTCTTAGTCTGACTTAAGGATATGGAATAGAAAGGCTGCCAACATCTGTTGTGGTCAGAGACAGATAAAAGAGACTAATTCAGAGCTGGAAGAACCCATGTACAGCATTCTGTGTTGCATTACCCTTTTCATAAAAGCACGCAAAATAGTATTTGATAGTATGGAAGATAGATGCTCATCAAAACTTCTTCACTGTAGAGACCTAAGAGTTTCACTTGCATAGATGTACCCTTATCATCACAGAGATAGTGAGGGAGTGCACAACATGAAACATTTAACTTCTAACTGGGGAATTCCAGGATGAAAATATTTCAAAAACACTGAGTAAATAATCACACTCCTATAATGGGAATGAATGAAAGAAAAAGAAGAGACAGCTGATTAGTGATCCTACAGGTATTGAGAGCAATATTGATTTAACCTGCTGACCATGGAAAAAGTTAGCATAGAACAGATTAAGATGCTAATTAACTTCGGGTGTGGATTAGCCCAAACTTTATGAAGGCACTCAGAGCAAGAGTATCCACATAGAGACTTGAAAAATTAGCTAATGTGATTTACATTCACACTCTAATTCAGTTATTAAACATACTTTATGTAGACAAGCCTTCAAATTACTGCAATCAGCAACTATTTTCAAGGAAGCAAATTACATTATGACAGTATATAATATGCACACAGTCAAAACCAGCTCAAAATCTAGACTACAAAACTATTATGTCCATCTATATTTACTGTTGCCAGAACTGGTCTCACTATGGGAAGGGAACTTCACTATCTGAAGTAGATTTCAAATAACAGCTATTTTACTACAGGAAGGAAACATCATACAGGCAGGCAGCTTAATGACATTAAAAGTGAGATTGAAGTGACACCAAATATTTATTGTCTAAATATTCTTTTGGTGCATGCTCTGCTGTCCTTATTCCAAGGAAGCACCTGGTGAAGTCAGCAGACACTCTTCTCAAGGAAGGGCAGCCAGACTGCCTCTTGTCCTAAGGCAGGAATTGTACCTCACCTTTTGCTTGTATTAGTAGGCAAGATGCAGGCATGCATTCCATGCACCCTCACAACGGGACCATGGCATGCACTGCTGCCAGGAGTGGGAAACAGAAATGGTCACAGGGGCTGGGACCAGCTGCCCAGCTTCTGGGAAGGGTAGAGCTGGAGAAGTCTTCCCTTCATTCCTTCTCCGAGAAGGTGGCCCAGTCTCTACTCCAATGAATGACTGAACTTCACACTATTTCTCTCTACCTCTTACATCCTGACATGCTCATAAAGGGACATCCCCTAGATTTTCACAGAGGTGCAGAACATTATCAGTATATATAATTATCAGTCAAAATCTCAACAGTTTATAGAAATTTTCCTTTAGCTACTTACATCCATTTTAAAATTCACTTTGCACTTCTTGGTCTTAACCTGGATAGCCTTGCCAAACATTTCTCACTTTATATATAGGCCAGTTGGAAGGGATCCACAATTATCATGTAGTCCAACTGCCTCACCATTTCAGGGCTGACCAAGTTAAAGCATGTTGTTAAGGGCATTGTCCAAATGCCTTTTAAACACTGACAGGCTCAGGGCATCAACCACCTCCCTAGGAAGCTTGTTCCAGTGTCTGACTACCTTCTCAGTAAATAAATGCTTCCTGATGTCCAGTCTGAACCTCACTAACACAGCTTTATCAGATTGTGGAGCATTCTGCGCTGGATCAATAATTGGGAATTCTTAACATAAACACCAGTTTCTTCTCACATACTTATAATTGTGCATGTCTTTCACAAAACAGGTGCAAACTTAGAAGCTAGCTTTGTGAATTCATACCCTCATTGCCAAGCTTTTAATTAAATCTGATTTTTTTTTATACTCCATAGCATGCTTATATATTAAACACACAAAGAACTATTAAATCATATTTATTGATGTTTTACCACTTTAGAGACATTTTGCAACATTAAAAGCCTCCAAATATGTTTTAAATTATGTATAAGTATTTTGTCATACTGGGGATCTTTTGCAAATATAAATGTTTTGAATAACTGATCTTTAGATGCATGGAAATCAATTATTTAAAACATTCTGAGATTTAAACAACTATACCGTGTCTACCTCTTCCGTAATCTCAGGCTGCATACATCAAAATCAAGATGCATGCTGTCACTTAAAGACAACTTGCTACAGCTAAATAAAGTATCTGATACAGCTCTTGGATCCCACTGCATGTTTCCCAGTTGTTAAATAACATGCCCAGGAGGCTAATAGCAGTCTTTGTGCAAAATGTGATCCCGTAGGATTTTGCTATCCAAAACCTGCCAGCCTCTAGATGTGTATTTCTAAGACTGCAATGGCAGCTTCCTGCAAAGAGACAGGGTTTGGGCAAGAAATAGGAAGCTTTAGTACACCACACAAGTTCTTCATGTTCCACAGTCCAAAATAGACTCATCTAGAGCCAATTTACTGAGTGTAATTTATACCAGATCCTTGCTGGAATGACTTGCACTCTTGCAGCTCTTCAGATGTATATCCAATAGGGAGCTGTCACTCTGTATGAGTTTTAATACAGAGGTCCAAGTACAAAATCCAGTACTTGGAGACACCACGTGGTTTTGTAGCTCTGAGAGAAGCTGAGCCAACAGCTCGGCTACATACATCCATGGAGTCCTCCTACTTGTGACAGATATAATGTGGGTTATTTTATTCTTTTTAAGATTTGATGGTGTTCAAAAAATAATGAGGTTAAATAGTTATAATGAGGTTTTCATCCCAAGAGGTTTGGGGTTTTTTAACTTGGTTATTATTTCAGGAGAGGCCTGGTGCTTAGAGATGATGAACTTTAGCTACACTTATTGGAAGAAACGCATAAGGAATATACAGATTTCTTATGAATCTGTAAGGCCCTGGTAGCCTTTCACAGTGCTTATGTGCATGAAATCAAAAAGCACTATATAGTAGTCTTCTATATATATCATGCCCAGTCTGTATATTACACACAGAGAACCTGAACCACAGTTCATGAAGCAACAGCAGTCACCAAGGAATATCTGCTGTATGTGATGGAGCAATGCTTTGGAAATCATACAGTGAAGGTACATCTACACTGCACCCTGCCATGCAGTGCAGGCACTCAGCTTCCAGCAAACCAGTTCCCATAGCAGAAACAGCCCAGGCAGCATAAAGCTCACCAGGAAACCTTTGTCTATAAACACCAAAAAAGACCCACAATAAGCAGAATTAAATTTTGTTGCAATTATACTGTCCAGAAGTGCTTAACCATAGAAGTAAAGTAACATTCTTTATACTTTTTATTTGGGGTGGTAGGAGTAGCTTTTGTGCAACCCACTGCCAAGCTTTTTTGATATTAGCATACAGAAACTTGATTACATTCACCTGCAAGTATATCTTAGATGATAACTCCACTGCACTATCAAAAGGCGATTTTTAGCAGTCTCACATGTCCACTGTGCCCTCATTATGTCTATTTTTCCCCAGGGAGATGAGGTATAGGGAGGGTAACCCTAATATCACACAAACAATCAGTGAGGGAGCAGAGTGGTGAACATAAACCTGCCACATCTTAGATCATCACCCTAATTTCTAAAGAATCCTTTTAGTTTGAACAGAAGGAAAGAGCCTCCTTGCACTGCATGGTCAGCAGTTCCTGAACTGCAAAGCAAGATATGGAGCTTGTGGGGCAGCACAAACTTCAACGAAATTAAAACCAGTAGATTTTCATCAGATAAATAGGTAAACGGCTCATGCCAGCAAGATGGTGGTTCTTATTCGAGTCAACAAATCCACTGCCCTCTGGGAAAGGACTAGAAATATCTCCTGAATATTTTCGCTGAAGAAGCCGAAATTGTTAAAGCATCAGGTACAGTATCAGTGTTCAAGGCTCTCACATTGCAAACCTTCAGCCACAGACAGTGGTCTCACCAGCTTTGATATTTATCAGTGATAAGAAAGTTCTTTTAAAGCTTTACAGCAGGCAAAACAGGGCAATGATTCCAATACCAGGGAAATGCAGTCACTGACCACACAGGTGCTGTGGCCACACAGCTCTGGCACCTGTCCCACCACAGCAGGGAACCCACAAGCAAAGAAGGCCCACAGCAACACCAGCATAGAGAACTCCAACTTCCTGCACCACCTGTCATCTTGCTGGGACTGGTGCGTGGCCCAAGCACAAGCCACAACTAAAATGCAGAAAGCTGAGACCAAGAAGGGTGAGGAATGGTGTTTCTGTAGGTGCTCATCTAATTAGGTACTGAGGAAAAGAAAGATTCAAGCAAACTCCCTGGCTCATGACGCACCTCTGCCACCTCCTGTGCTGGCAGTCTGCCCTATGCAAGCTTGAGTTCAACAGCCCCAAACTGCCTGCTAGACAGCAGCACCCATCCCACCTCTCCATCACAATGCAAACCATTAGACTTGTACTCAAGTGCTTATTTACGAGTACAAGAGCAGGGTTACCACCCTCTCACTTCAACATCTCAGTAGCCAAGAGACAACACCGTTGTCCATGCTGGGTCTTGCTGCTGGTGGAGGAGGATGCAGGCCACAGACAATGGTGTGATGAGCTTTAAGCATATGTTGAAATGTTGTTCTGAACCCAGAGGGATCTGAGTTTGTGTTTAAGATTAAAATTTGCCTAGTGCTTGACTGAATCAGATAAAAAAAAAGAGACCAAAAAACGCCACCAGAGAAAGCCTGGAGGATACCAAGGAGCAAGGACAAGGCTGGATTCATTATTCTAACAACAGCCCACTCTTTCAAATTAGTTGATACTTCTGAAGGCTGTTCAAGTAGTGGAACTGTTTCTAGGCTATTAAATTGGTGTAAGTATTTACTCTGAATAATATTTTGTGATTCAGCTGCCAAATCTCTTTTATCTATAACAATTTCCAGTTAGTAGGTGTCATTTGCACATTGCTTTACATATATTTAAGATTTCATGGATTGGCCGTGTGCTTCCCAGCTTTGTAACAGCTTTCCAAGCCTCTTGCCAGAGCCGATTCAGCAGTAGGACACCATAGGCTACAACATCATCAAATACATCTTGGGCAACAGATAACATTTTGGCTTTATCCCTCATACTTTATCCCTCACATAGAGGTGTTTAAGCTATTATGAATATTAGCTTTAGGAAAATAGCAGATATTGTTGCTTTCATAAGACCACATATTAAAATACAAATTAGTAACGGAGAATATGCCTACAGCTTTCTGTGGACTGTCAGCATTTTAAATAACTAAACGAAAGGAATGCCTTCTCATTCTTTAGCACTCTCATCCATTGACTTTAGAGTATTTTTTACAGTCTGTCTCTAACAACACCTCTGCTCAACACCAAACAGTCACAAAAGACAAGAACTCAGTCTCAAAAGGCTTACAGTTGAAAACAAAAATTTATCTCAACTCCTTGCGAGATCAATAAATATTATGCTCCCATTTCATAGATGGATAGACCTCTCTGTGCTTTATTTAATAGACATACACAAGGCCTGCAAAATAAAACAGCACAGGCTCTAACAAGGCTGGGAATTAGCACAGGTGAGAAAACATAGCTCACCTCAGTTCTTCAACCAAACATTTCAACAAAAACCCAATACTCCTAGTCATAACATACTTACACCATCTTAGATGTATCTTATCCCCTTCTCCTTTAAAGCCTCAGCTTTCTCCATAGTGCAATAAGGAGGGCAGCAATCACACACAGCAACCCTTACCCACAGCACAGCAGGGATAGATGGGAAGCCATACCCTCAGCCCTTTTGTTGTGGTTTAAGGTTTGGGGAAGGGGAGGGACAGGTGGAGCGGCTATTCCACTCCCCTTCCTGCCACACTCTATAAAAGGACACAGGAAGTTCTGCTCACCCCTTCCTCGCTGGGATTGCTGCTGGCTGTGGATGGCTCTGTGGCTGCTACAACTCCACGTGGCTCGGGAGAAATCCAGTGGCATCCGAGGATCGGTGTTGTATATATTTGTATATATACCTTCCCTTGTTACCTCTGTATATTTCCCTTCCTCTGATATCCCTTTTGTTACTCCCTGTTAAAAGTTGTGATCTTAATTTTCCAACTTTGTGTGAGGCCTTTCTTCCTCCCCTGGGAGGGGAGGGGGAAGAGGGGTGAAACAAATTCTGCTCCGTGGGGGTTGCCCTGAGCCCTAAATGGAGACACCTTTATAGTTTGTTTTGCCACCTGGTGTGAGACACAGCTGGGATGAATTGCTCCACCCAAAACACTAGGCTGTGTGATTCGTGCAGGCATCATGGCTGTCAGAGCACGACTGGGAGCCAATCCATCTCCTAGTGCAGCAGCAATTCTGCCTACCAACCAGAGCTACAGCAAGTCCTAGAGAAGGCCCAGAATGAAAGTGCAGTGAGCTCCTTGCAAAGTTCCTGCAGAACTATTTCCAATCTTCTGCAAAAAAAAAGCTACTCTCTCTTCTCCGTTAGAAACACCTTCCCAGTGATGTGCTGCTCATTGTCAGAACGATACCAGTACTTTGTTGACAAAGACCTTTCACAAAGACAGACCACAAAAATAGTCAAGAGTTGTCAGATGATAGAGAAGTGCCAATATTTTTCTGTGGCAAGAGAAAAAGCTATCATCAGCGGCCTAAAAAGAAAAGGGTTTATTTTTGTTTACAATACTTGAATGTGAGAGCAAACTGGGCCACCCATTTAGAGCTGGATCCCGCTCCCTAACTGCACAGCTATTTTTACCTTCTTTGTGTTTATAACAAGTCTGGCTACAAACTTTGCTATAGCTCCTTGTACAAGGAGAATTCACAGACTTTCAGGAAGACTGCCGTATTTTAGATTAGATGGCAATTTTAGTTGAAAAGTGACAAGGAAAAAGGTGGCTTCTCTTACTTGGCAGAACTGTGCCCTGTGTGTATTCAGTTACTATTTATTCATGCTGGTGATGAAACACATTCCCCTCATTTTCAATTGCTCAGCCCCACAGAGCTGATAGAGCTCAGAGAGAGAAGAGCATCCACATCTTGGGGCTTTCTAGAGCACATCTGTGTGAAATTTGAAGGGTTTGTATTTTTTGTTTTGTTTTAATTTGGCTAGAATTTCTGTAGGTAGCAAGTGCAGCTGGGTCTTCCCTAAGTTGTCCAACTGAGCTACTGTGTGTCCAGATGTTTGTACCATCCAAGACCCTCAAGTTCTATTTAACTAGCAGTAGGTAAAATATCATGTGATTCACCATGAAGTTAAATCTATGAGATTCTCATATAAATCCCTTGCCTCCAGTAGCTAGGGCTTCAAACAAAAGTTCTGAGATTTATGATAAAAGTCACCAAGCATATAAAAATGCTACGGGGACTAAGCAAAAGCTTTAGAGGACATGAAGTAAACAAGGGTGTATTTCGGCCATAGCACCACTTCTGTCCTCCTGGCCCATCATCATAACAGACAGCTTCTCCTCCTGCCAGTAAAGCCCAGTGTGAGCAAATGTGTCACAAAAATCATGTTGACCAGCCACCACATATATCACATAATATATTGCTTGTAAGAAAACCTGTAAGGGGTGGTAAGCCTGGTCCCAACTTACCTTAGAAGCATTTCTGCAAATAGGACAGAGGAGGAGGAGTCCTCCCTGTCTGGGGATGTGTGGGACAGCCTGGTTCGGAAGACAAGCACCATTCCTACCACATTTGTTACGTGTATTTGTTTGGTGGCACGTACCAAAAGTGGTATTCCTCAAAGTCGGCCACCAGGTAAACAGGATGGATGACATAGATGCAGCTGAAAAATGTATTCCTTCCCAGTGGCTCCCTCCAGAGTCTAGCTTTTAGCTTCCTGAACTTTAGGGGAAAGTTTTATTTGGGGGATGGTGGGAGTATTGGTGATTCGTTGGTTTTTTTAAATTTCTACATAATTTCAGTAGATTCCCTAAAATATAAAATTTTAGAAATCAAGCAGCCAAATATATCAATAAAAGGAGAGAATAAAGAAAAAAAAAATTATGTCACCCTCAAGCAGTTCCATCAAGGGATGACATTTTAAATCACATCATGTCTCACACCCATTTCTTAGTGCAAAATAAATCACTTGAACAGAGTGCAAGCCAATTTTTACTTTAAAAAATGTTGTGTCCTAAGGCTCTCTTCTTGAACTTCAAAAGCATACTTCATAATTACTCTACCTATCAAAGGAAACTCAATATTTCACCTCCAATCTCCCTCTGCTTGTGTTATAATTTTTAATTGTTAATAAATTATATTAATTTTAAACTGCTTATTCTCTCTTGAAATTACATCTTTCAAATGAGTGTGCCAACTTATTTTAAATTAACATATTTACCTTAAAATTATATTTCAGTAATTTATTTATGTCTTGTCTTCCCTGTTAATTCTTGTACTAGGCTTTTAATCTTAGGTTACCCCATTTAATTTTATTTGGATACTATTGTCTCAATTGAAGAGCCAAAACTTCTTTCATAGAGCTTCAGATTTCTGGCAGGCAAACACTTTTTTTTTTTAGCACATTTATATATTTTTGTTTGGGGGTATCATCATGGACTGCATGGGCTTTTGTCATTGCAAGCTTAAAAATACAGGAAGAAAATTTGGAGGTCTTATTTACAATCTAAAATATGCTCTTACAATTGTGTGCAGGCACCCTTAAAGAATACGTCACATCAGTATTTTGGACAGGGCTACATTATTTTCCTTAGCTAGCAGGTATTTTACTTAACACTTAGTCCTTGCAAATACATTCAAGAAGGGCAGTCACAGCAGGTTCAGGTATGGTATTTTCTGTTAAGGCAAGGGTGCTTCTGAGCAAGGGAGCAAGGTTCTTGTGCATATTCAGGTCTGATAATGATGGCATTATTCTTCGCAGAGTCCAGCAGTCAACATTTAAGAGTTCTGGCTGATAATTCAAGGCTGGTCACATGCTTAAATAGACAAATAACTATTGCAAAATGGTAGAAAAATGCCAGAACACCAATGCCAGTATGACAGAAATCACCACTCTTAAAAGCTTCAACATGCAGAAATTACCCTTGTGGCAGGACCAACTGAAACAGGTTGCAAAGTCTTGTGCCTGAGAGCAACCTGAGCTGGGAAACAGGCAGAGAAGTTCACATCCAAGCAACACTCAGTTGGCTTCTGAGGATCTCAGAGGCATTCAGTTGATGAACACAACAACTACGTGGCTGAACAAGCAATTACCTCGTTGAAGGAAAAGTTTTCCCAGAGATGCCTTTGGGATTTCTGGGCATCACACAGGGAAGAAAAACAAAGTGAAGATTGTCCCTGGAGAGTATGTTGCAAATGTTACATTAAGACCAGTGTCTTCAGGACACTATTCAGTGTCAGGTGGGTTTTCTTTAGTCTGCAAGGTGGGGTTTTTTAATAAAAAAAAGTAATACTAGGACTATCTCATCATCCCAGTAAGTTACACAGCCACATATGAAATCATTTTTTCCAAAGTATCAGCAGACAACAGCAAATTGCCCATGTTAGAAGAACTCTGGCTATCAAAGGCATAAGACAGCCTGTATCTCAGAGGTTGCTACTCCCCAAACCTGCCACATTTTGTGATCTTGCCCTCATTATTCTTTATGCACAATAGTCTTCCTGTAGGAATGAAATCTGGAGTTTGCTCTTCCTTCAGCCAAACTCTGCTCACAATCAAATCCACAGAGTCAACAACTTTTTGTGAGTCCTGACAACACCCATTGCTGGTAGATCACAAGAGGACTAAATCACAGGAAGATGAAAGAAGCACACCAAAGAAGAATAGTTTCAGACCAAATTCACGATCTTGCATAAATCTCAAGACATGCTCCCAAGTCCCAGCTCATCAAGATGAAAATGTAGCTCCTAATACTTCCCATATGTTTCAAACAAAATGTTATGAATGAAAGATGGATCTTCTTCCCAGTTATTCCCTTCCAGCACAATCCACCCAACTCCAGATTAACCCTTTTTGTTCTAGTTCTATCTCCTCTGTGTGATCAGAAGAAAAGGAGGAAGCTGCACCAACAGAGACACTGGACATCTCCTCACCAAAGGAGCAGGCACATGAGGTAGAAGACAGCACAGAAAACTGAAACCCACTCATGTGGATTTCTCCAGCAAAATGAGAGAGGGAGGGCTCATGTGGAGTAAGGCAGCGCAGGTCCTCTTTTTATGTTGTGAGAGTTTCCAAAAGAGAATTGTCTTTCAAACAAAAATGAGACATGGGTAGCTTTCCCAATGTTCTCATTTATTTCTGATAGTTATCCTTATTTAAGGAGCAATGTGTTTTCTCTTAAGTCTGGCATAGCCACTAGCTGAAGCAACAGATGTACCACACCAATGATTCTGAAGAAGGAAAACACATCTGTCTGCAGTAGCTTTTTTGAACTCTGAGGACCAAGTGTGTAAGCCTGTGGGAACTTCACAGACACCTGAAGTCCTAATTTATTCATTGTTGATTTATTTATATATCTTTATGAAAGAGCCTTGGTGATACACAGTCATGTATATAGAAAAGTTTTAGCCTATAAATTCCATTTGTTCCCCATTTTAAGATATAAAACAAACAAAACAACAACAAAAAAAAGAGGTTTTAGTCATCTGTGAAGTGGCGTGTCATTAGATACTTGAGTATTGAGGCAGGCATCAGACGTTTTATAGTGTACACAATTGGCACACCTGGGAAAATGCATACACTGCCAGCTAAAATGCCTAATCTCTTCTTTAGCACATTTGTGGTTTAATTACAAAACCTAGCGAACAATTAAAATTCAGGTCAGCACACAGCAGCAATACCAGCCTTTGATGTGGGGTCAGTACTGGTCACAGTCCTGTACTCATTACATAGGTTAATCAACTTAGTGGAGTAAATATGACAGGACTGACCAAAAATCTATGTAATTACCATCGCTCTGAGAGCGCTGGCAAGCAGAGTGGTTTTATTTGTTTGATACATGAACATTATTTCTTCTAAATAAAACCCATATCCGGAGCTGTTAGTGCACAGCAGATTTGTTTCTTCCAGGAGCAGCCCCTCTGGCTGCTGCTGCTGCCCATCTGCACAGGGCAAGGTGTGCATCCCCACGGAGACACATGCAAGCACATGCACCCCCACACCCAACAGCCCCATCATCAGATTTGTACCAGTGACTACTCCTGCCCCTGCAGCATCCCACTGACCACAGCTGATTATCTCCTGTGCTGACTCGCAAAGCCACTGCACAGGCTTCATTGCAGTAATTTCATATGAAATAACACACATGCTACTTTTTGTCTCAGAAAGAGAAAGGCATCTGTGTGACAGTGGCACTGAAATGAGCTGGGAATATATGGCAATATATGTTTGTGACTGCCCCAGCCACCTTCATTCCCTATTCTAGCTCACAAGACCTACTTCTTGTCAGTGGAAATTTGTGGGCACCTTTCAATCAGTAACTACATCATAAAAATGGATCGCTACAGCCGGATCAAATATTGCTTTCTCTTGCCCAGATGTAGATTCTCCTTGATCCCTGGATAAAAGAAACCCATCACAAGCCTCAGACAAGTCATACTTAGTCCATCTTGAGGGATGTAGCTAAGGCCAAAACACCAAAAACCCTCCACACTGGAAAAGAGGGATGCTTGCTGGCTTTTGGGTAGGATGCACAGCACTTGCTTCCCACCCTGAAAGCCAGGAGTTATCAGGCTGTTCAGCCTGGGATTTTCACAATATGCACCCAATTTCCACTGAAAGGAGAGTGACAGCTAGGAGGTTTGAGCTGGGATTTTTGCAACAGTCACCAAACTCTCAGGGAAATTCAGTGAGAGCTGAAGAGTTTTGATCCCTCACATGAAAGTTGATAGCAAATTAATATGCATTTCAATGGGGGTAGGAGTAGGTCTGGGTGCCACACTTCCATAAGCTCTTTTGAAAATCATAGCCTTAAATGGTAATATTGTGATATTCCAAAAATGTGGGGTTAGGTAATTTTTTCTAATTCTTAAAAATGTATTAGTCATAATTTTCTTCTGCCTTTCAGCCCCTACGAGATAAAAGGAGTCTGGTTTTGCAAGCAGCAAGATTTACCAAAATAGCCCTAGAGATGTTTTGAACCATTTTCTACAATATTTCAAAATTATTTCCTTTTTTCTTTCTCTAAAATGTGTGCCATATAGGGTGTAGGACTGTGGGCACTGTCCCAGCTGAGCATTTGTCTGGGCTGACATGTGTGAGTTTGTGGTGGGTATCACCTGAACCCTATCGATTACCTTTGTGGCATCCTCCCTGGGAGCAGCCAGCCAGCCATAGGTGACAATTAACCAAGGAAGGAGGCTGCAGAAACACACCAGAGGCTACACACAGCCATAAAACACATGACAACAGAGTACAGCGTGGCATCGTAGTGACATGCTGTGTTTTCATTAGGGTATGTCGAAATATTAAAATAGGAAAATAAAGAAGAAAATGGTTTTTTAATAAGCCATGAGTCGTCCCTTTGTAACATCCCTTTATTGCTGTAGAAACAAGATCTGTGTCTTCTTGCGCATGTTTTCTGGTGTCTACATCAACAGTTCTTTTATATACTATTGGAATAACAATAAATAACAGGAGCCTTTAAGTGCTACTACAGTGTTAATGCTTACTACTAGTAATAGATGTTGATGAGCAGATCTTTGCTGCTCATTTTCTGTTCGAGTCCTATTCCCTACAACACTCTGCTCTTTCATTCTCCCCACCCACTGCATTTAAACGAACAAACCATGTTTTCTTTATGCCATCTCCATCCATCCCAAGAGCTTTGATCACCAAAGGGAGCATCAGAGCTGGCAGCGTTCTCATTCTGGGAGAAATGTTGATATTTTGAACTTATTTTTCTTGTGCATCTGAATGACAGCAAGTATTTGCAATTGTTTTTGTTTTCCGAAGGAATAAACACTCCAGTCAGGTTAGCTTATTTGGCTTACATTTAACATACCATTTGTAGCTTGACTTATTTTATTTTTTAAATGACTTTTTAATCGTTTCCTAAAAAAGTAAAAAGCAAACCTTCAAGAAAAAATTGGAAACAAAACATTGAAGATGGTTGGTGTGGCAGTAATCAAAAAGGACATATTAATATTTTACATCTTTATTTTCAAATAAAATTCACTGAAATGGTCACAAACCCACTAGACACTCACTTTTTTTAAATAAAAATGACATTTTTCATGGACAAACATTCCAAATTATTTTTCATGGACTAGTTGAAGCTACCAGGGACAGGCACAATGTCATATTGTTATCCTCACCTCTCTATTACCAAATTTTACTGCCATCTATTCTGTAGATTTCAGCTGGATCACCGTGGAAATGTGGGAACAGAAAGTGTGTTACGACACTCTTGAACTGAGTTAGTGGGGTACCAATACTCTATTAGGGACTATATAAATACATACCTGTGGCAGACTGGGTAGTGCCAGTCACCTGAGCTGCCCCTATCACCATTCACAGCAGCAGTGCTGGTCCCACAATGATCATTTTCCTTTATCTGAAGAAATCTCGTTTGGCTTCCTTTTTTATTCTCAAATCTGGAAAACAAGAGCAGTCCAAGGGCAGTGCAGTGCAGAGCCAGCAGGAGGTGCTCCTATAGCAAGAAAATCCATCCAACAGAATAAATCATAGATACGTAGCACCAAATTTCCCCTGTTATAATAAACATTTGGCATACTCAAAAAAGGGGTTTTGGCACAGCAGGGAAACTGGTTTGAGTTCTCCTGCAGAAACCTAAACAGATGCAATATTTCTCTTGTTTTCAAGTTACTGTAATCAAGCATATTGCAAAAGAGGAAAAAAAATAAATGAAAATATGTTATTAGGTCCTAGTAGACTTGCAATTTCTGAATTTCTTTTACAAATGTCCATAGAGTATTCCATCTTTATCCTCCCAAGTCACTGAGAATAACACATCAAAGAACATGTTTGCATTTCTATAATAGATAACAGCATTGACATAAGCTTCAGGGTTCATACAAACTATAAACTGAATTACCAATCTCCTATCTCACATATTTATAAACTGCAAGTCAAGCCTGGAGAAAAAATTCCAACTCCAGGTGAAATAATTATTCCAGAGCTTTTAAACAGTCACTTCTGAGCTGCAATCTGAATTCCGGTGGATGTGAATTATCAGTTTGGTTTGTACCAGCCTCTGTTTGTGATCAAGAGTCAAAGGACTCTGTTGGTCATTTCAACAGTAAGGTTGGCTTTGTCACTGGAACAAGAGATTTTGTAAAAGCCACAGTCTCTTGGCCTCCTCTAGCCAAGGAAAGGAAATTATTTGCTGCTGCCATGCTCTTGCACTACCTCCAAACCCCACGGCCTCGTGGGACCCAGCTTTCTTACAATCCTCCAAGATGCCACAGCCTCAAGAGAGCAAACCCTGATAGACCAGAGCTTCTGCTTACAAACCTGAAAGCATTATAAACTATGACACTTTTCTCCTCAAGCCTTAAGGAGGAAGAATATAATTCCCCTATTTCTATAAACCAGAAAACTCTCACAGAAAGGGCCCATTTTTGGAGAAACTGGGCATCTCTCAAGCTTCATTGACATCAAAGCATCAATAAAGCCAGGCGACTCTGCCTGAAAGGCATAGGTCAGAGCAAGAGATAGCATGCTTCCATGAGACCACAGGTAACCCAGCAGTAAGTACGCCCTGACGAGGGCCAAACCAGGAAAAGTCAACAAAAGCTGCCTTTCTCCTATTGCCAGGTGTTAGGTTGAGTGTGACTCACCTAAACCACAGGGCTGAGACCACAGTTCTCGGATTAGGACGTATGACAGTGAAATATAATGTCTGGAGACAGAGTGAGTCATTCACACAACAGCTCTCTATACAACCACACTGAGTTTTGGTGTGCTATATTGTCAGAAAGAAAAACAAAGTGAAAAGGAAAACATTGCTAAAAAAGACTATTGTGCTGTCTCACGCAAATACGTTAAAAGAGAAACCAAAGCCCCTATGCCAATAACACTTCTGGAACTCCAGTACTGGTCCGAGCCATCAGTTCCTTGTCTTAACTCCCCAAAGCATGTCTTCTCCTGCTGCTACTGTTCAGTGTGACCAAAAAGAGAAGAAACAATAGATGTCAGAGGAAATAATGGCGTGGGATTTGAGGCAGGATGTTCTTTCCCTAGGTAGTTTGACAAAGACTGACTGGAGTCTAAGGTGAACACGTTTGTTTTCCTAGATCTCACACAAAAACAGTAGACCAAGCATTTTATGTGAGATTCTTGGAAGTATTTGGTTCTGGAATACGTAAAGCACACAGGCGTTTAAGACATACAATTGACTTGAATTATTACAATTTTGTTTTGAAAATTCAGACCTTTTAAGATCTTAAGGACCTATCTTGTCAGAAATGGCTCTAATTTTTCATCTTAGGGATTTTATATTGCATTATCCCAGTGGTTCCTCACCACAATACAGATAGGAACAATCTACTTCCTTGCACCATCCCCTATTGCATTGCGCAAACACTGGAAAACCATTAAAATCCAATATTATTAACTCCCTTGCAACTGAAGTCATCAACTATTTTTATTTCAGCTACAGGACAAAAAGCTCTTCTCTAACATGTTGCTAATTTATGGAGTACTTACTAATTTTAAAACCTTTCCTTACAGACAGGACTGATTCTAAATTAGATCAGATAGAACACATCCAAAGTTTTGCCATGTCGTGACAAAGCCAGTCTATAAAATGACTTTTTGGAGATTTTCTTAGCCTTGTCAGCGTGATCAATTCTTGTTTGCTTACTACCACACCAGTTAGCGCAGAGTTGGCATTAGGATTTGGGGTCGGATCAGCGAAAGGATTCTGGTGACAATAGCAGCATTCACAAGCTCTGTCAATGCAGCATGGTTTATTTAATTCAGCAAACACTTAGCTTTGGCGGCAGAGAAAGGCAAAGCAATGTAGACAGAAATATTAAGGTAGACATGCAGAGAAAATTTTCTCCTGGCTAGACCATGTCTAGATTCAAAGGAAAATTGAGGGGGGAGCAAGGAAGTGGGGTTTTTTTTTGTTCCTGGCTTGTTTTTTCTGAAACAGAGTCCTGTTCTTGTGCTGTAAGTGGCAGAAACATGAAGCAAGATCATCAAGTGATGAAGCGGGTGACAGATTATAGGACAGATTCAGCTCAGTCTCTTTAACTTTGCTTCTCTGCAAACTGAAACTCTTTTATTTTTCTCGTCGGAGACATTATCTAAGGGGATCGATACATGGGAGAGAAGCAAGTTCAGCTTTCAAGGGAAACAGAGACACGGCACCGAAAAGACTCTCAAAAAAGGCCCTAAAGGTACTTGACTCTTGAATAGGTTAGCATTTTAAGAATACGACTGTGTAAGTGACAGATGAAAAACTGTTCCAGTAGAGTATGCACCAACACTTTAAAATGGAAGTTTACAAACAAGAGCCCCTTTGTTCACTGGCGCCATTTCATCTGGGGCTTGGAGGCTTTTTTGTTCCTTTCTGGCTCCAAATTGTTGTAAAGAAACTAAAAATAAATCTTGGTCCAAAATCTCGCTAAAAAAATACTTTTCCGTTAAAACACACAAAAAAGCATATGAACATGATGGGATGGTATTTCTAACCAACTGTCATGTCAAAAAGTTTCATAATTTGGTAGCAAAAGAGAAATGGATCAGATCCTCCTGCACATCACAGAAATGGTCATCATCACCCCAAAACTGAGGTTGCTCAATAACATGCAGGTGCAATTATTATTGAGTGTTCCTGACACCTCCATGTGACATCTTACTGTTAGGTGTCTTTTTTTTCTCCAAACGGCTTGCAGCTTTTCTGCATGCGCTACTCCATAACCATCACAGCTGGCAGAAGTGCTTGTGCCACATGCTGTGAAGTTTGAAGGAAGAAGGGCTCCACGGCACAGCATTTGCTGTGAAGCTCCTTCAGCTTTATGGAGAACTCTCCCTGCCTTTTCCAGGATAGCATCAGCAAAGACTCTTCACACACTGCAAATAATATAAATTTAGGCTGCAGTCAGCAGAGGTGGAGTTCTGAGAGAGAAGCTGGGCTTGTAGAGTTGAGTGAGAAGTTTTGTGTTCTTCTAATAGTTTCATTTGGTTTAAGCATTTAAAGCTCTATAAACTTAGAGAGATGTCCTTATAGTTTTCATGTAAATGAAACAGATTCGTAGAACGGTCTGGGTTGTAAGGGACCTCAAAGATCATCTAGTTCAAAACCCCCTGCCATGAATCAGTATTCCTGCAAAATTCCTGCCGATAAAGCCTTCCTATTACAGTGGTGTGTCTGAATGGCCAGATCTACTCACCATTACTAAACAGATGGTGGACTGTTTACAGAAACCCTCCTAGATTAAATAAGTACAGTTAATGGTATAGCCCAGCACAAAAGCTTGTTTTCATATACAGTAACTTGCACAGAAGAAAACCTTCCATTGGAAAGGAAAGGTGTAGCCAGCAAACTAGCCTGGCTAGGCATATATGCATTGCCCCACTGCTGCTGGAAACTAAACTCAGACAGGGCAAGGAGGTAACAACAAATAAAACGCCCTGGTTCAGCAGCCTCCTGCCTTTCCAGGGAGAGGGCTGAAATCTTCCCCTTAGGAAAACCCCTCATAGCCTCCCAAGTTGTTAATCTACTTGAAATAAAGACATTTTCAACCCTCATAACCAGAGTGGTACCACACACTGTGTTGTGAAGTGAGTGCTGTTGCTTTGAGAGGCCCCCACCAGGCTCCCACCACCGTCCACAAGATAATCGAAGAGCGTTAGCAGCACTTAAAAATTTAAATAACACACATACTTAGTATTGCCAAAAGATTGTCAAGGAAAAGGCATGCCAAGTATGCTTCACCTGAGCAAAGAAAGGGAGAGAGCAAGGTTTCTCCTGCAGCAAGGCAGGGAGCTGTGCTGGTGGACCAGTGAAAGGAGGGCTAGCCCAGACCACGCTGGGTCTGCTTGCCTTGGCCACTGCCTTGGCCACAGAGATGCTCAAGCCAAGCTGCTCAGCCTGGACATAGATGCTATACGTATAGGTACATGTAAACACACATATAGATGTATATTCAGGCTCTAATTGGGATTGGAGTCCTCTTGTATTCTTCACAGTACAAATACAGAGGATACCGTGGGCCTGCTCCAAGAGGCAAGTCTCTGAAACCGCAAGTAAGGATTAATGTTAAGCAACTGCTGCCAAGACTGCTGAAAGTATGTGCCTGAAAAGTCTTTCATTGTCCCTTGTGCTGGAGGCTGAGAGATTAGGAACGGGCAACCGGCCTCCTTCAAACAACTTCTTGCAAGGCCCTAAGCCCAGCAGCACAGCAGCGGTTCTTGCAATCAGCTTCTCAACCTCCTTCGTGAAGAGTTTGTGTTTTCTCTCCTTTACTGAGGAACAAATGACATTAAATACTTCTAGGTCTTGGTCAATGCTGTTTTCTTTTTCTTTGGTGGCCTCATGTCTGTGTCTCATAAAACTAAGACCAAGAGACAGTAAGTGACCTTGGGGCAATTTTCAGACCATCCGCCTGTTGCACATAATTTCACAGGCAAAAGAGCCCGCGCCCTGATACATCCAGCATGGAGGGAAAGGCTCCCTGGAGGACAATGGCAAAGGCTGTGTCACGTCTTGTGGTCAGACCTAGGGCTGCTGTAAGCCTCCAACAAGCTTTGCTTTCAGAGTTGAACACCTAGCAAGCTCTTCCAGCTCTGGGGTGGACGTGGAGCCATTTTCAGGGATTTCCCCCCCATCTTTCATCCATCTTCTTCAACCCCACTAGGTTTAGCCACCGGTTATGCCTGCGCATTTCTCACCTGCAGGAAAGCTGCCGCTTCCTCGTCTCTCCCATGCCCAGCTGTGTCCTGGCGCTCCCCCATTTCCTGCTCACCAGCCAGGCTTCTCTCCTGGACCTCTGCCAAGCATGCCACTGTGCCTTGCAGTCCTCAACCAGCCTGGTCTATCTTCCCTTCAAAACACTTCCAACAACCCTATCGGGACACAGGCATTTTCTTCTTGGGCCTGATGGTAGCTCATGCCTCTCTCTGGGATCCTCCAGCCACACAGTGATCTTGAAGGAAGCTGAGCCCCTAGGTCAATCTCAAGCTATGCTTTTTCCACATCACCCAAGTGATGGCCAAAATTTAGGCTCCTGGCAGAAGAAAAGGGATAGAGAATTTAAATGTTAACTATTGCATGCCTGCTAAATTATGTTATATCAACCTCTCCATTTATTACAAGGATGGATTTCAGAATCAGCGTGAAAATTGTTGCTGCAGCTGTTTCCTCCTCTACCATCCAGCAAATGGGCATTTGTGCTTTTGATGGGAGGAAGGCATGACATGACAATAGCTACTGCAGGCAGAGGCTCAGCCTAGGCTGACAGAGCCCCGTGGGAGCTCTTTCATTTGTGCGAAGCCCCACTGAACCTACATGCAGATGTTGGCCCTAGCACAATAGTTACAGGCATCGCTCCACACCAAGTTATATTTAACATGGGGGCCTAAACTATAAGGTAGATGAGGAGAGCTCCTTTAGAAAAGGCTTACAAGGTGCCACCTGTTTCCCAGGTCAAAGTCAGGACTTTTGAAGGCACATACATTTTACAAGATCCAGAACAACTGAACAAAGCAACACTAGTAAGACCCCATCCCCTGCTTGGGCAGTGGGCACAAGGCAGCTGCCCTGGTACCTGGCTTGAAGTTAGCAGCAGCTCCCAGGGGAGGCTGCAGACTTCCCCAGCTGTGGGAGAGTTCACAGGGAGGATGTGTAGCAATAACAAGTGACACAAAAGTGTGACCGAGGGGACAGGGAGCTTCTGAGAGGTGAGATGGAGCTGAAGGATAATTCATTTCCCCGGAGGAGGAGAATTCACATAAGTTCAAAGACAGGAGCTTCCTCCAAAGCAGAAGCTACCCTGGGGCAGAGACCTGCTAATTCAGAGAGCATCTTGTACACAACAGAGGCTGTATGGGCACCTCCATAAACTCAGGGAGGAGCAGAGAGGGATATGTTACTGTCCAAATCAGGCCTTTGTTCAGACTCACATCAAATCCACCAGCACAGGTCGGGGTGCAGAAGAAATAAAATCTGCTCAATGCAACCCTGCACAAGAGCTTGCATAAAGCAATGGACCTGAACACCCCCAAAGCTGCTCTGCACCCTGCCTCTGGAGTCTGCCTCAGCTGTTTTTCAAAACACCATAGTAGTTCCTAAAACACCCCCATTTAAATATCTACATGCAAAACCTCCTAATGTGTTGGGTTTAGTGAACCACAAACTACCTTAAAAATGCAACATAAAATTAAAGAATTCACTGTTCATAGCTCCAAGTAGGCAACCGAGTAATTAATATATAGCTTAATCTACAGCTTCTGCTATCCTTATGCAGCTCTAGTGCTTTGGCCTGCAGCCCCTTTGCTTTAATTGCTCTCGCTAAAGATATCACTCTTCTAATGCAAAATAATCTGGTGAATCCTACGCCTGTATCAGGGCTAAACGCAGGGTGAGCGAGAGGAAAAGAAGAGACCCCAACATAAAAAGGTGTTTGCTTGAATTCAAGGGAAAACAGAAATGCTTACTGGAATTCAAAATAATATATTACAAATGAAATGAAATCCCATTAAAAGCTAATTTTTCTAGTTATATAATTTTTTTTTTGTTATGATGAACGTTTCACGGGCGATCTTTTGTTAACATATAATGTTGAGCCACAGTGTGTCTGCATGCAAATAATACCCTCTGTAAAGAAATGTAAATACCATGCAATGTTTCTGATCTTCCTCATATAAAGATGTTTTAATGTGAAGCACTATTTAGATGTTTCATGGCCAGCAAACAAAAATAAATGTTATAAATAGTAGTCTTGGCTGTAAGCGAGACTGAATTCCTCAAAGGACAGACTAATAAACCAGGAAAAGTTTTGTTTCATTATCAACATAGTAGAGGCATACACACCTCGGCTGGCATTAATCTTGGTTATAACTTGAGGCCAGTAACTGATGGCATGCTGCAAATTCAAATTCTGAAGAAAAAAAAGGTGATCCTCTTGATTGATATACTAAAATTCACTTTAAGTTGGATTAGATTAGATTGCAAACACCTGACTTTTCTGTCACAGCATTTGGGTCAGTTTCTGCAGTTTTTGGTTTCCCACTCTGCACTTCTTTGCTGTGTTACCTTCATGTGCCTGGAAGGACTGTCTGCAATTGGAGATTCAGGGACTTTTTAAGCTGGAGGTTGTATCTGACTGGTCATGTTTCATAGCCAAAATGAATTTGTCTAATCCTTTTCTGCATCCATTCATCATTTCAGCCTCCATAACATCTTAAGGGAAGGAGCTTCATAATTTAATTACATATTGTGTGAAAAGGTACTGAAATTAGTAAAAGTTATTAAAGTCTTTTAGCCAAGAGGAGTATTATGATCTGGAGTCCATTGCTTTGTTGAAAAGCTTTGCTAAGTGGGCAATGATGGTCAGTTCTGCTGCTGGAAGTTCACCCGAAAAAGTTTTGCAGCTACTTCTTCCTTCTGGCCAGCATAAAGCAGGAGAGGAGGTAGTGTAGAAATGGGAGAGAAAAGACAGCTTTCTGTGGAGATATGCAAGCCAGAAGATGGCTGATTAATCATGGTGTAATGACCCAAACTGGCAGATGAACAACAGCCATGATCTGGACCTTGTCTGGCTTCAACCCTCCACAAGTCACCTGGTTGATCTCAACAGGTCCCTCTCTCTCATAACCTTTCTCTAACAGGGCAGAAACAATTCTCCTCATTAGGCAGGGCTTATTTCCAGGAGGGCTGAGCACTCACAGCTCTGGCTGACCTCAGCAGGAACCACAAGTGGTCCAAGAGACTCAGGCCAGCACCACATAGGGAATTTTGTGACGGTAAGTATGACCATTTACTTACGTTGCTTCATGTTTTCTCCTCTATCCCATGCTGTCCTTAATGTCGTCACACTCTTTCAGCTCAGGGTCTCATCTGTAGGTCCCTGGTCCAGCACAATTATGAGTCAAGGTCTCCTGAATTTGACCCAAACCTCCTCTTGTGTGGTGTTCACACTTCTCTACCAACCTAGCCACACCTGCAGAAGTTTTGCTCATGTCCCTTTACTTCCCTCAGCCCCAGAGAGCCTTTCTGAAATTCAGAATTGCAAGCCAAAAGCACCCATTTTACCAGGATGTGGACACAGTAGCCCATGAGACCAACACAAAAGAGAATAGAGCTAATGGTAAAGTGGCCAACTGCAACTTGGACTGATCTTGCTCCTTGTAGAAAGGTGAGCCCTAACTGCTGTCCCCATATGCCATGCCCTTCTGCATTCCAATCCCTGTAAAGACACATATTTTTGGATCGTTGCCAGACCCAAAACCATGAAGCTGTGGTGCTGAGATGGCAAGGCTCTAAACAATACCCCAGACTTCTGCAAACTCTTAATTGTCTTATTCTGGCACTTTCCTAGCAAACACCAGTGCCTTTGACCAGCGTTCAGCTGTTACTGTTCAATACCTCTATTGGGCAAATTAATGGCAGTTACTTTCCTGGGAAAAGAGAGACGGTACTTTAAAATAAGACCCACCTCCAAATAACTTCCTCAGTAAGAAGGAAAATTTGCCACCTTGTTACTTGCTTCAAACGCTTCCCCCGGGGGAGGGCTGCACATTTCTCAGAGTGCAGCAAGACCCCTGGTACAGTCCAGCTGCATATGGGCAATGGACTTGGTCAGACAGAGGTCAGAGCATTAAAAGGGAACACACATTCATTGCATTGCTGAACTGTCTTAATAACCCAGGAGAAGCCTCCCACACTCCCATGCCATTAGTGCACAGCTGCTGCTGGAAAGTTGCCCGTGGAGCCTCCCTCGCCTCCCACCTCTTTCAAAGGACCTTGTCTGGAGCTACCAGGCTTCTGCTGGCAATATTTGTCAGGGCACAGAGGACTACTGTCACTTAAAAACAAGCGAGGGATTACAAGATGCTTTGATTTTGTTGGGAGCACAGAAAGGGAATGGTTACCATTCCAAAAGCTAGGAAGAAATGTTGGTGCACAGCTCTGCATGTTCGTTATATATTTGGCAGAACGTATCAATTGGTTTATGCTGAACTCCAAATCAGGCCTAGCCATAGCCATGACAAGAGTTTTTGTGGAAGGATAACTTCTCCACAAAGCACCTCACATTCTTCTGGGGCTACAGATACTAATTTTGTACTGTACAAGCAAATACCAATAGAAATAAATATTTTCAGCATAAGGCTTCCAACAACGCATGCACAAAACCCCTGGCAAAAGCCTCTTGATCCCTTTCCCTGGTGCATCCAAGAAGCCGCAGTGTGAGACACGCTGGTACTTCTGAGTGCAAAGCTAGAGGAGCAGAAGCAGGACTCAGTCAGAGATGCCTTTGAAAACCTGCCCATGGACACTGCCCCTGGGGATAGCATCCTGGCTCTCAGGGATGGAGAAAATCTCATCCATTCTGGGACACGTATAATATTTATTTATTCAGGAGCAGAACTTCCCCCTCTAAGAAAGTAGGAAATGTTGACGTAAATGGGCAAAACTGCTACTCTGCAATTAGAACACACTTCTTCAGCCAGAATCTCTCGTAAGTGTGGTTGGTGCCCAACAAAGCTACTAAAGTTGGGATTTTCAATGACCCCCTCAGGGATGTAGTACTCTACTCCCTTTGAACATCTCTTTGGTCCTTTCAAAAACCCCAGACTAAAAATCCCTGCTGGGGGGCAGCACGCTGTTCTGCTCTTTTCAGGTCTTACCTTTAATACAACATTAACCTCATATTTAGCATTCTCTCATGTGTGGCTTTCTGGGTTTGGTTCTGACCCTGAGTCCTGCCTCCCCTTATATCCACAGGCTGTGGATTATCTGATCTGATGAGTCATCAGAAACAATCCTGCAACGGCGCTGCTCGATGTAAGGGTTAGTTCGCAAGCTACTTCGTGTCACCATTTATTTGAATAAACCGTGCCACTTCCCCTGTATTTTATCACAAGCTTAAAGAGCAAAGAAGAAAGCGGGCCCTGAACCATTTTAATCTCAAAATAAGATAACAACATATTTGTGAGATTTGAGCCACCAGTGCCTTCCTCTAAACAAAAGCTCTTACAGCAGAAATGTGCTGGTAAGATTTGCCCACTAAAATCTCATAAAGCCCATGTTGTTGCAAGGGCTGAGAAAACCTAGCTCTTTAAATAGAATAATTCTGGGCTAAGAACATTAACGGCATCCCAGAACTGGAAAGCTGGATGTGTAAATTAAAAAGCAAAAAGCATATATACACTCTTAATATCCTAATACCTATCACATGTGATCTCTTTCAAAGTAGCTTTAAATGAGAAGTGCAGTTACTCTTTGATATAGCTGCTGGAAACATAGCCAGGATGCCCTTTGTTATCATTTTAAAAAATGGGTCCACATTTCATAAAGGCTCAT
Source organism: Brachypteracias leptosomus (assembly GCA_013401335.1). Taxonomy (NCBI): domain Eukaryota; kingdom Metazoa; phylum Chordata; class Aves; order Coraciiformes; family Brachypteraciidae; genus Brachypteracias; species Brachypteracias leptosomus. The sequence goes on from VYZX01032163.1 coordinate 279,078, forward strand.
AATAACTGAGTTTTCAAAACCAGCACATATTATTCCCTCTTTGTTTTTTTCCTCCATTCGAAGCACAAATCTTCAGCAAATATGGAGCTGTTCCTTCCACTCAGCAACATCCTCTTGACTTTGCTCATCCACGGACTGTCGGAAAGAAGCCCTTGTAGGCACCATGAGGGACATGATGATGTGCGTGGTGAGAAATCCTCCTCACACCACCCTGAAGCTGCTGAGGACTGGCATCACTCCTTCATCATCCAGGACACCACAGCCCCAGCAGCATCTGGAGACCACCACAGGAGACCTCATGCCGATGAGAGCTGGATGTGGGTCATGGGGCTGTAGGCCACAATGTCTGCAACCCAAACCCAAAGCCGCACCAGCTGTCTGGACCCCATGTTAGTAAAAGCACTGCCAAAGGCACTGTCTGCCTGGTACAACACAAAAGTGAGGGTGCTTTGGGTTTTGCCCCAAACCCATCTAGATCTGTTATTTACGGTTTTTCCTACGGCATTTGTCTAAAGAGCAGCAAGCCTTTTACACACAACATCACATTTATTCTCAAAGAGTGACAAAGAGGCTTAGAAGTATTATCCGTGTTTTAGAGGTGAGAAACAGGTCCATATTTCTAAACATATTCATGGATCCTGAGGCAGCCTGGGGCTGGCTCCCCAGCAGTGCTCCACAGCAACAGTGTGTGCAGGAGACCACAGAGGTAATGCTGCGGAGCCCAGGACTAATTGTCGCATCCCTGCTCTGGCCCTGTTCGCCCCACGTCCTGACAGAGGAGGATTTATTTGCTTCAGAAGGAATTTGGGAATTCAGCCTATATATTCAGCTTGCACATAAATCACGAATGTTATCTACAGAGGGTGGCAAACACAGACTCAGGGAATGTGCGTAATTTGGTCACATTGCCTCAAAAAGGCACTGTAGAAGCTTGAAAGATTTTGAAATCCAAGATCCTTTTTTTTGTGTTTTGCAGTGGTGGGGGAGCACCGGGGGCCCAGAATTCGGTGGCCCCGCGGGCCCTGGGGCGGGCAAGGTTGGCAGGACGGTGGTGTGCCCCCTCATTCCCCCCCCCGCACCCCAGCTCTGCCACCCATGCTCATAAAATGTCGTGGTGCAGCTCAGCAGCAAGGTGCACGCCTATCCCGCCGGGGAGCCGCAGGGCACAGCGTGGGCTGCCGCAAAGGGCTCCTGTCCCCCAGCGCACCCAGCCCTCGGGGGACCACCCTCGACATTTCCTCCCGCAGGAGAAAAAACCGCGGAGAGTTTGCCTAGAAAGACTCCCTTCAAACTGGCACCAGCCTCTCGGGCGGGACGAGGGGGGATTTTTGCCGCCGCTTCCTGGTTCTCAGTCAGTACAAAGGAGCTTTCCCTGCGGGGCCGCGCAGCCCCGGCCGGGCCGGGCGCAGGGATGCGCCGTCGGGCGGCTCTTCCAGGCGGAACCCGCTTGACTCCACAGGCCGGTGGTTTCAAACAAAAGGGCTGAGTTTTGGTTTTTGGTTTGTTGGTTCTGTTGTCGTTGGTTTTGGGTTTTGTTGGTTTTTTTCCCCCCAGAAAATAGGTGCAACTCCCTTTTCAAGAATATATTTTATTTTTAAGTTTTTTCCCCTCGCGGAGAAAACCAAGCTCCTTCTCGTCGGTCCCTCTCCACCATGTGCACAGCTCTCCCCCTTCTCCCCCGTGTCTCCGGGCTGGCATACGTCCAGGCCGGATTTTTGTTTTCCTTTTGTATTTTTTTTTCTTAATTTTATTTTATTTCCACTGCACATTTCGGCTCCAGCTCCCCAAACTCTTTGATCTCCCCCGCTGTCTCCTTACCCGGAAGAAAACCCTTGCCCGCTCAGCTGGGAGCTCAGCGCACACGTGGGCGCCCTGGCGCGCCTCCATGCTCCTGCCAAATTTAGTCACACAAAGGGCTCGGGGGGGGCCGAGGGGGATGAAAGGGGCCGCCGGCGGGACATCAAAGGAGCCGCCGCCCCGCCCCGCTCCCGCCCTCCCGTGTATAGGGTGGGCGCCGGCGGCGGACACGCTTCGCACGCGAGGGTGTACCCCCCCACACCCCAGTTATTGTCCCCGGAGGGGTCGTTCTTGGGACCCTCCGGTTCCCTGGTCAGCTCCCCCCGGAATTCTGCGGGGGTCGTCCCGCTACCCCGACCGCTGGTGCCCCGGGGCCGACGGCGGGTTCCCCCGCCCTGCTCGCCCCACGCACACACCGGGGACGGGCGAGCTGGGCTGGCCGTCGGGGAATGCTCCTAGCACAGACACTCTCAATACTGAAATTTGGGAAAAAAAAAAAAGAAAAAAAAAAAAGAAAGAAAAAAACCCCAACCTCTAAAACGCCCAAACCCGCTCAAACGACCAAAAAAAGATAAAACGCAAAAACGTCCAAAATGAAAAAAAATACACACGAAAGCACAAGACCAAGATAGAATTAAAAGAAAAAAAAACCCACCTAAACCGCAAAAATAGACCCTGTTAAAGCACCAAACCGCGGGGCAGCGGTGCGGAGCCGGGTGCCGGCAGGCAGCGAGGACGGTGGCGGGCGCGCTCCCGGCGGTACTGGGAGTACTGCGGGATCCTGCCGGGGGCATTGCGGGGCGACCCACCCCTCCCGGAGCGTGCACCCACCCGGCCGTGTCCCCCTCCCCAGCCCCGCGAACTGCGAGCGAAGCGACAGGTTTGTGTTGTCTCCAGTCAAATCTGGCGTTGGAGTTGAGGTTTCCTGACTTTATCCTCTTGTCATAAATCATTACGGTCTCTACCTCCCCCCACCCCGCCCCGCCGCCCCAATCCCGGCCCTTTTCTGCCTTCAAAATTCTTCCACCAAAAAAGTGATCCGGGAAAAACTCCAGCCCACATGAAGGGGGAGACCCCGGGACGGCGGAGGGGCGGGGGGAGCCTGCTTCTCCAGGGGGACCCGGTAATGAAACAGACGAGTGGCAGCGCAGTTGGCTCCTCCGGGGGGGACCCTGCCTGCCACGGGCCGGGCCGCCCCGTCCTGTCGCGGGGAGCAAGATGCAGAGCTCGGGCGGTCACCCTAAGTTTTTTTTCGGACAGGGACCGGCCCGGGTACCATCCCCCGGCCCGGGTGCCCGGTGCCCGCCGAGCACCGGAAAAGGGAAGAGAAGCGCGAGGGATGCGGAGGCATTTCCGCGCACAAACCATCCCCGAGTCGCCGTTCCAAACAACCGCTTCCCAATCGCCTCTCCAGCCACCTTCGGGAGAGAGGGGGATTCCCTCCGTCCGGGGAGAGCTACACAATTAAGCTCCTTACCAGGGTTTACATTTCCAATTTCTTCCTTTCTCGATTATTTATTTTACGCGCTCGTTGGGCTCGCCATGTCCATCCCCCGTTTCCCACTCCCCGATCCCTTTCTCGGGGCTCGTTTCACAGCTGGATGTTACCGAGCCGCTGGCGGGCGGCGGTGCGGGTCCCAGCGCAGCGGTGCGGGCAGCCGAGCTCGGCCCCAGCCGCCCGGGCGGCAGTGCCGCCTCGCACGCCGCGACGGGACCCGCATCTGCTGACAACGGATTCGGCACCCACACACTCCCATTTTTCCGTCTCCCAACGCCCGAAGGTTTAGCAACCTCGCGGGGCATGTGCAAAGCGCGGAGCGCGCTTTTCCGATGCCAAAATCATGGGAAGTTGTTTCCTGCAAAATGTGCGTCTAGCGCGCTCTCAAAATAAAAGAAGTTGCGGATCCTGACGTTTCGCAAACGCAGCACCCGGTTTTGTTTGGATTTTATTTATTTATTTATTTAATGTATTTGTACCCTACGCCGGGGCGATGCCTTGTCAACCGGGAGCTAACGGGGCAGCGCGACTGCGGAAGGAACGGGACGGGGCGGAGGTTGAATCTGTTACTGGTTTGGTTCCATTGCCAATCTCACCCGGGGTCGTTTTCTCCCCGTCGCTCGGGGGCTGCTTCACGTTTCTACCGGGCACTTGCTGGATTTGATGGCGATGTGTTAATTCTGCTCTGCGCCCAAATTCCCGCACATTGCCTACGCTCCCCCTACCCGAGCAGAGCCATGTGGCCGCAGCGAACTCCCCTCACCCCCCCGCGCCCAAAAGGGGAAGTGTCAACAAAGCAGCCCTAAAAGCGGGCTGTCTGCCTGGGAATGCGGAGAGTGCCTGTGCCCTCCTCGGCGCGGTCCTGGCTGGGGAGGGAGGGGAACGGCAGTGCCCCGGCGCTGCCCCCCCCCGGTGCGGCACACGCGCACACATGTACATATAGACAGACACACAGAGAGGCTGCTCGGCGCAGCCTGAGCAAAGTTTACCCAGGGGCAGCCCCGCTCCCCTCCGTGAGCCGCCGGCCCCGGCCCTCTCCCCGCCGCCCCGGCCCCGGTCGCGGTGTCAGTCACGGCGGCGGCTCCTTTCATCTCCACCGCCCCCGCCCCGCCCCGCCCCGCCGGCGGGCGGAGGGGCG
>VYZX01032163.1:283817-358345 GCA_013401335.1 Brachypteracias leptosomus
GCCGCGCTGCCGTGAGGATGCCGCAGCTGCCGGGGGCCGGGGGCGGTGGGGGGGACCCGGAGCTCTGCGCCACCGACGAGATGATCCCCTTCAAGGACGAGGGGGACCCGCAGAAGGAGAAGATCTTTGCCGAGATCAGTCACCCCGAGGAGGAGGGCGACCTGGCCGACATCAAGTCCTCCCTCGTCAACGAGTCCGAGATCGCCCCCGGCGCCAACGGGCACGAGGTGCGCGGCCGCGGGGGCTCCACGGGGCAGCGCGCAGCAGAGCGGCCGCGGAATGCCGGCGGGCCCCGGACGCCGCTGCCGCCGGGGGGGAGGGAGCTTCGGTGGGGCACCCGGGAAACCCTTAGTTCTTCAATTACCCGTAAAAAAAGAAAAACCATCCTACCACAACTCCCGTTTCCAGAGCCGGGCGGGCACCGCGCCCCTCCGCGCCCGGGGATGGGAGGGGGAGGGCGGACCCCGCGGCGCTTCGGTCCGGGACGAGAAAGTTCCCGCGGGTCCCTCGACGGTGCGGGGGTATTAGACCTCAAGCAGCCATGAAATTTCCTCAGTAAAATCAGCGGGGTCGGAGCATTAGCCGTAAACTCTTTAAGGGATTTACATAAAACTGTTTGGGAAGCAATTCGCGACGCTAAAACAACTTCAGGGCAAGCGGGGAACCGGCCTTTTAGTTTTTATTTTCTTTCCTTTTTTTTTGGGGGGGGGGAGGGGGGGGGAAGGCTTGTTTTTTCTTTTTATCTCTTTTTTTTTTTTTCTTAAGATCCGGTAATGAGGGCAACCTGATTTTCATTATTATTTCTGGTATCTTTTTACCAAGGGTGTTTTGACCGCCGAAGCTCCAAATATTTTCTAGAAATAAAGCCTTTTCGTTAAATGTAGGGCGCTTCTGCTATAAACGCTTTCCAAAGCCCCATTGTTGCTAAGGTTGACATAAAACGATCGTTTACACAAACGTTTCTGATACAGTTACCTTCCAAGCGACTTAAGAGGCAAAAGAAAGATGCTTATCTCTCATCCTAACTTTTTTCTTTCTACAAGAAGCTGTAGTGGTGTGATCGATAGATGAACATCCATACAATGACTTTTCTTCTTTTTTCTTCTTTTCTGATGGTGGATTCCCTGTGGTCAGGTTTCCAGGCAGAGTCAAGCACAGGATTCCTACCATGATAAAGGCAGAGAGCACCCCGAGGAAGGTGAGAAGCTCACGGTCCTGTCTTGCAGTATTGTCCCTCTTAAGTCCCCCTGCGAGCCTCTGCACGGTCCTCAAGCTAGAGCTTGGTTTCTTTTGGGAAACATAAATTTAGTACCTTCTGGGGAAGAGGAATGCCAGAGTGCTTTCAAAGCACATTTAGAAAGGCGATGAATGTGCAGCACGTTTATCTTGAGTGACCAAATGGTATTTCAGTTGTTTAGAAACTGATAAGTAGGCCAAATGGATCTTCTCTGGAGAAATAACTATTTTTAGGATATCAGCTTAAACACATCTATCTCTTCACTCATACAGCGCAGCCGAGTTGTGTGTGTTCAGAAACTCTGTGCTTTTTTCCTCATAGCCAAAGACTGTTACTTAAATCTCCTTTTTCAAATCTTAGCATGAGCAGACCTCTTGTCTTTTTTTTTTTTAATGTACCAGCTGGTTAATTTTGATTGAGGAGGACAGAGGAAATAACAGAGTTCACTGAATATCACTTAAGAAGCTGGACATGCGTACGAAGAATGTGTGCTGCGAAGGATGGGAGATTATATTTAAAATGAAATGCTCATCATCATGAACTAAACCAAGTCATAAATTCTGTATAAAGACAGACACAGTTCAGTTCTGTCACTTTCTGGGGCTCTATGACAATCTTTCTTGAAATTGATCATTAAACAGCCTAAAAGCAATAATGTTCATGTTTGTAGCATTTTGGCAGTGAGGGGAAGGAGGTCAGCTCTGTAGAGTTTTCTTTTCAGCCTTGCATCTTCTTAAAACCTCAAGTACTATCGTTGTCAGTGGTCACATAGGTGGGAGACCTGTTCACCCCCCTTTGCAGGACCTGGACCCAAATTCTTTATTTTCCTACAAAATAGCCTCCCTCACGTGGCTTCCCTCTTGACTGTAGTGCCATGTGTGCTCAACAGCCCACCCCCTAAATCATTAGGGTCTCCTTCCAAGCCAGACCCTGCCCTCTAATTGTTTGCAGTGAGCAGGGCCAGAATGAATTGTTTGCTGCACGCTGTGGCTCAGTGAGAGAAGGAAATGATTATATCTAGTTATCACTGCCCTGTTCCTCCCTTTCCTAACAATGGTGTTGTAAACCCATACTGCCAATACTTCTGAATCCACAAATCCTAGAGGGGTGTATAAAGTGGGGAAAACCTGCTACTTGAGAAATGTGATGTCATTGCTGATGTTTCTGCCTTGGTCTGAACAGGAACTAGCAAAATAAATTGGTTACTCTGAGGTTATTCCGTATTTTAAGGATAAGCCCCTCAACTAAGAGTATTGCTCCTTTAAGAATTAACTCTTCTTAAAAAAATGTTATTACAAATTTCTGCGGACCACTTTCTGCCACAGGTAATTTCCACGAGTAAGGAAATGTTTGCATGCAGAACATTTTTATGAATGCACAGTACCTGTTCAAGTGCTCTAACTTACAAGACATGCATATGTGGGGAGTAATGTAACCTTTCTTTCCTCTTCCATAGGAAAGCATCCAGACAATGGCTTATACAGCAAGGGACCATCATACTCTGGTTATTCTGGGTATATCATGATGCCAAATATGAATAACGACCCATACATGCCTAATGGATCTCTGTCGCCACCCATCCCCAGAACAGTGAGTTATCTCTTCCAAAGACCGGGTTTGGCGAGCTGGGTTTCCTCCTGTTTGGTCTGCACTGTGTGTTCACAATGGGGTTTTTTTTGGGGTAGCTTCAGTTATGATGAAGGTTGCACTTCTGCTGTTGAGAGCCTCTGTCCAGTGGAGTTTGAGAGCTCTTAGAGGTATTGATTGTGATCATGGTGGAGAAGCTGAGGTTAACATCTGCGGTGTCTGATGTCCTTTGAATGGGGCTGGGGACTTTGGAGAGGGAGCCTTGGTTTAGGACTGTAGGATAATGTATGGTGGAGTGAAGTAAATGCTGTCTTTGTAGTGAGTGGGACAGATGTGAATTTTCTGACTTTAGCTATGCATTTGTTGAGGAAAATTGAGGGCCAGAAGCAGACCTGCTAAGTTGTTTGTCATTAAGATGAAAATATTAGAATTTCATTTTGCTTTCAGATATGGCATTGCTCTTTGCTGATTGATATTTATTTCTGCCATCAGTTGCTCTGCATGAAGGCTTTATGCATCTGGCAGTACTGTCTTGAAACATACTCTGTATCTTCAGTCACAAATCATGAAATGGTCTTTTAGGAATGAATATCAACCGTGATGCAGTAGTTACAGCTTTCCTTTATGTTGCGTCGGGCTCTGATTCTTTCAGGTTGGTCCCTCTGTTTGCATTAATGTAGATGCACGTTTGATGGATTTTAATGTGCTTTTAACTGTAGACAGTCAATTCCGATTTATTTTTATAAACCTCTTGGTATACATATAGACCGATGGAGAGGCAATGTGAAAATGAGCTGTGGAAATTATATTAGTAGAACTGGCATGGAGCAGGAAACAAATTTGCTTGTAGGCATCCTGCTGAAAAAATGCCATTGCACTTGTATGTGCTGTGATAGGAGAAGTTGGATACTGTTATTTCCCTGCTATAAAGCAGTTTTCTGTCTTACTGGCTCTTAGATTTTTGCTTGGTGGTCTTTGTAAACAACTGACATTATTTTGCTCTCCAACATTCTTGATTTTTCTTCAGGGTTGTGGCTTTTGACTTCAAAAACAAAAAAGAGGGGGCTTGATCTGTATTCATAATTTGATAGTAGCAAAGCATGTTAAATTAGTGGATGTTCAAAGTCAGAATGATAGGGCAGTTGGGCACTAGGAAACACATGGATCTGTCCTTTTTATATGTCACCATTTGCGTTTGGAAGAGGCAAAAGCTCATGCAATATATTGCTTTCTATAGCTCAGGGGTTTTTTTGTGTGTATAAATTACAGTTTAGAGGCCTACGGCCATTTAGGATAAAACATGATGACCACAGTCTGTTGATATTTTTTGTTGTAAATGCTGCTCCACAGAAAACTTCAGCTTGGATATATCATGGGGAAAAAGATGCAGCTTCTCAAGAGGGCATCGAGACTCAAACCTGCCTCTTTGAGGATCGGGAAGCTTCAGACCTTTTTTACCCTCTCTTTACCATGTTACCTTCCTGAGAAGGTCCCCAGTGCTTGTGCAAAGCTTTGAACAACAAAAATCTAGTTTAATTATTCACTGAGGATTTTTTTTGCATATGCATGCCATGGGGCTACTGGTCTTTACTGGTCTGGCATCGACGCCCTCAGAATGACAGCTGCTTGTGGAGGTTGTCTGCCTGACCAGGTACTTGAGGAACTGTCCTACATGGGTACATTTGAGGGGAGGAGGAGGGAAAACGCATCTGCTTTCTCATTGTAAAGCTGCCTGCCGAACATCTGAGGGACTAATTTAGTTCAGTGCCGCTCTTGCATGTTAGAGCAGCCCCAGTATTTCGGTACAATCGTGCTCTTGCAGGGCTGCAATGTTGACATAAGTCTGGAGTTCTTTCAGTTTAACCGCAAGGCTACACGCTTGAGTTATTAAATAATTTTTTCTTGTTGTTTAATTGAACTATAATCTTTGTTAGCCTCCTAACTGACAGCTGGGGTTTAATGCGCGGGAGATCAAAACGCCGCATCCAAGAGATGAGAGGCTCGCTCGCTCCGTGGGTACCCACAGCTCCAGCGCCGGGCGCTGCCGCCGCCTCACCTTCCCGGGGTGCCCGCCGCCGCCCCGCAGGTTTGTCCCTGCTCCCCTTGTCGGGGGGATGTGCCGGGCTTGGGGAGCAAGGAGCAGCCGAGATCTGGAGCGAGGTCTGGAGGTGGAGATCTCCCCTGGGGTGTCAGTCCCCGGCCATTTGTGCTCGGAGCAGCCCCGCGATGTGTACCTGCACCCTGCCATTTGCATGACAAAGCCGCTTCTTGTTGATGCATCTGTTGCCTGAAGGTGTTAGGCAGGATTAAAAAGCCGCCCTCAGGCGCTGAATCTTTATTTTCCGTTTCGGAAGGACCCGGCTGCCTGTAAACCACCCAGGGGATGCACCCCGGGCAGGGCGGCCAGACCCCGGGCTGGGACCCTCTCTGTTGTAGGCGGCCTTGACTCCCTGTGCCAGGACGGAGAGAGCAAAGCTTTCTTGGAGTAGGAAAAAAAAAGTTACTTTCACCTGCATATATAGGAAAAAAATGCCTTTTAAAAAAAAAAAAGGCAAACGCTTTACATTTTTACTCAGTAAAATTAAAAACACAAATCTATTATCAGACACAGCATATCTAATAAGCCTTAAAAGAAGGAAACAAGTGTAATTTCAGTGGAGCTTTTGGAGGGGAGAGGGTTTATGAGGAGGATTTAAAATCTTTCAAAAACTGCTATTGTTACAGTGCTCTCATCTTTCCCATTCTCCTCCTCTTTTTAAATTTTTTTAATTTATTTTTTTTACTGGCAACTGACTTGCCTTTTACAAGTTGTATTTGTAGGAGCAGGAGAGTGTTAATTACAAGTTCAGGTACAAGCCCTGCGCTGCAGTACATGTTCTTATCAGATAGCTGGGTAAGTGAAAAAGCAAAGCAGTTGGTTTGGGTGACTACAGGAGAAGTTGCATGTGATGATACTAAAACCACAGTAACACCTGATGAATGTGCATCCTGTCTGCTTGAGATACCTTTTGGTGGTTTCTCAGCATCGTGGGGTTCTGGGTGGGAGACGGAGACAGCTGTTTGTTTTCTAACATGTGTGGGGTTTTTTTTCACTTTTTTTTTAATGAGACTAGTTTTGGGTAGCAAACCTTTCTTATCTGTGTGATGGGAACGTGGGGACAAAGGAGATAACCGAAGAAGGATCATTTCTTTGTGTCTTAAATTCATCCAGAAAATCATTTTGTCTTTGTTTCTCCCTCTTTCCTGATGAATTGAACTTTCTATGGGAAGATAGAGGACTGCTGCAACCTCCCTTTTGTCTGTTCTTATCTGTTCTTGGGGTCTGGGTTTATTTCTTGGTGGCTAAGCTGTCTCTTTTTAGCAGCTGGAGGTGTCAAATAGGTTGGAGGATGCAATCTGTATACACCTTACAACAACTTGAAAAACACAGCATATCCTTTTGAAAATGATGAGGAATTTCTCTAGGAGAGTTTGAACACAAGGAACAATATTTTATATGCAGGACCTCCATACCCTGCCCAAGTTTTGGATATTCCATGTGAACTTCTGCATTGCAAGGGGTATGGAGATAGCTCCTGTCTTAAAGAGCTAACATCCCAGGAGAAATGGACAGGAGGAAGGATGAGGGTAGAAATAGCAAGAATGAGTGATTGCAGAGCCTCAGTTAAGATGGCTTTGTTTCCCTATCTTCAACCTTCTGTCCCTCTGAAAGCTTGTGAAGAATTTTTGGGACCCCAAGGGGAATGTGTGGGTGCTGCAAAAGGACATGAACCTGATTTTTCATAATATTGTCTTTTCCTGAGAGTTTTCTTCTGCTGACTGTGCAGTTGTAGGCGCTTGCTGGGAGCTGTGGTCAGCTGAAAGCTCCCTGGCCCGATATGAAATGGGCTTTGTAGCACAGATGTTTGGGCTCAGCTCCTGCTCCTGTATCACCTATGAGAAAGCTTTGCACTAATTCCCAAGCTGACATTGGAGCAGGATGCTCCGAGGGCCATAGGAAGTTGTGGTCCTGTCACATGTGTTTCTCCCCCCTGCAATCCCAGACTCATGTCTGTGGAAATGAGTTGCACGGGCAGCCGAAGGGCTCAACAAGCTGGAGCTGCTCACCCAGCACTGAGGCTCTGATGCTTCACCCTGTGCGGTGCACATCTTCTGAATGAAGTCAAATGATGCTGATTAGCTCCTTAAATAACTTTGAAATTAGATACAGAGGAGCAAAAAGCTTCCAGACTATGGAAGCAGAACTTGCCGGGGTTTATTCAGGTTTGCACGGGGAGGAATTTTAGCACTATTTGCTGAGGGGCTCGGCGAGTCGTGCCAGATGCCAGCACCCGGGGAGAGGGGGAATCTGCTCAGTGCTAATAGAGAGACCTCACTGCTGCAAAACGTGCCTGCCAGCTGCTCTGACTCAAGCGTCACAGCTGATCAGTCGAAGATACGAACCAGGTCTCTGAAATACAAATCCAAGCCATGAATGGTTGTGGGACAAGTTTTGGTGGTGCTTTCTTTTTCCCCTTTAGTGAAATGAATTCTCCATTTGGAAAAGGAGGCAGAAGAAGTTACTGCAGTGCCTTTAGATTGGTCTTTGTCTGAGACTTGATCTGGTTGCTCATGATAGGATGGCACAATCCAGGCAGAGTCTTACATACAGATGTCCATCATTCCCATGGTTTTTGGGGGTGAAGAAAACAGCCTTTCTGCTTTTGCTGCCTTTTCCTCATCAGAGTGATGCAATTAGCAAATCGATCTAATTGTGAATGGGCAAGAGGGAAAGAAAAGTTCTCTGACGTTTCAGTCCAGAGGCAGCAATTGTGTGTGTGTGTGGCTTCAGCGGAGGTGTAATCAAAAACCCCACCTATTACAAATCATCAAAGTTGGAGCTTTTGTATATCAATATGTGTTTATGCTTATGTCCTAAATCTCCTTTTTTCTATATATCTAGGAGTTAATGCAATATCAATGGTAAACGGTGGAGTCGCTACTTACATATTAAGGTGGTTTAAAAGCAAAATGTCATTCCTGTTGTTTTGGTGCTGTGCCACCTCTTCTCCAACTTAATCCCAGCCCAGAAAAAATGTTAATAAGAATAGCTTGTTACAGGCTGCAAGTGCCAGGGAGGATATGGCTCAAGAAGAAAGCCTGAAGCTCCACAGGTTCAGGCATCAAAAGAGGAAAAGACTTTTTCCAGATACTTGCAGCGCTGCATGGCTGCAGGCGTTGAAAAGTCTGGTACCGCAGGCCTGGCTCCTCCTGAGTACTTAACTTCTGTTTATAGTTAGGGAAAACTCCTCCTGATATGGGAAGGAAATAACCCACACAAAAGCATTTTACTGCTGCTGTAATATTCCTGAGGTCCTATTAGAGGCATATGCTTCTTTTGCGAGTGGTAAAACACTGTGTCTCTTGGAAGAAGACAGACATGCAAGAGTCTGCTTTAATACAGATGCTGAACATTTCGCAGCCAGAGGTCTGTGTGTTGTGTGGCCCACTGATCTCCTGCGTTGCTCTCTCATGGATGGACACCAGTCTGACATGTGGCTGGTCCGAGGGAAGTGGGTCCTTAACCTAGTGGAGGCAGGTTGTTCTCGGCATGTGTCCTCCTCACAGCTGCAGGGGAGCCATGTCCTGTGATGCTCCAGTGGTATGAAAATGACTCCCATTTACCACAAACTGTGCCGGTCCTAGCTAGGAGGCATTTATCTCTAAGCTGGTTTTGGCTGTAAGGCATGTTTGGCATGAAGACCATTCTCATCTGGCTGTTGAGTTTGTTCCCTTCTTGCAGGACGCTCAGGGGAAGGCATCGCAGCTGCTTGGTGTGCTGCTCCTGCCCAGGCTGTTGGGGATTAGTGTCTCTGTCACTCCAGTCCTTCATAAGCATTAGATTCACTTAAGAAAATTGCATTCAGAATAACTTAATCTAGCAACCCAATGACTTCTATTTTGAGACTTGGATCTCGTGGATATGTTTATTTAGTTTGGGTTTCCCACTTCAAAGGAATCTGTCCTCTCAGCAAGAATGTGATTGAGCACTTAAATAAAAATGTATTCATTGAATCTTTGGGATTGAGCTAAAAGTGCAGTAGGGAGTTAACATGTGCGCCAACTGTGCTAATCAGCCAGGGATTGCCTGTTCTCCTAAAAGGGGAGGAAAAGTGGTCCAAACTGTCTGGGGAGAAGTGGCATGCCTTCCCCTGCCTTCTGGCAGTGGTGTTGCTCACTGATGCTTCAAGTTGAGATGAAGGACCTAGAATATCTTCACCTGTAACCTTCAAAGATACTGAATCCCTGGTGTAGAAGAGCATTTTCATGGAGCTGAAAGGTTGACTTGATGTTTGTTTATTTTCTTTAAGTGGCTGTGGGTATAGGTGAAGTTGAGGCACAAAATCAATAGGATGAGCTTAGTCAGCAGAAAATGCAAGTGTAAAGTCACGAGGCTTCTGTAAAATGGGCGGCTTATCTTAAAAGTAACCATACTGTTGTCACCAGCTGTAACACATAAACCAGAGAATCTCTTTGGTTAGGAGTTATTAGGCAAGCCAGAGAGCAGTTGTTAATTCCTAGAGGCGTCTGTCTATCCAGGCACTTTCAGTACTCTAGCCCTGAGCTTCAAACAGTGCTGCACAAATCAGCAGAGAGGTCTGCCTCTCCCACACCGGTGCATGAGGGAGAAGTCCCTTGGGAGACTGCGATTTCATGTGTGTATTTGCCACGAAGTACCTTCTGACAATACTGGTTCTTCGGTGAAGCTGATAGCAGTTCAGCTTCTCCCTTGGCTGACTTGAACGGAGCTCTGGACGGGGATGCAGGAGTTATCCAAAGAAAACCAGTCTATAAATTGTCTGATTAGTCATATACATCACATCCAGAAAAACAGGGAAGGGGAACATGTAGCTTCTGTTGGGCAGTTTTGTTGACTCAGAGGTGGAGAGTGGTGAGCTCTAAAAAACTATCCCTGCAAGACCTATATTTCTAGGTTAGGGTCCTAGTGACACCAGCTGCTCAGAGCCAATGCTCTGTCTCAGTAACTGGTCACTTAGCTGTGCTGCAAGACTCTGTTTCTTCAATTTTCTGCCTCTTTCTCTATTTCAAAACTGCCTCAGAGATTTATCTTTGTGGCCATCTGTTGTCTCTCCACAGTTTTGGGATATCTTCTTGCCTTGATCTTTCTTCATTCCCCCCTCCCAAACCTTGCATTGGCAAGCTTTGTCTAGCATAAAAACGGAGATGATGATTAAAGGTGTCAACACTTGTCAAATGCTTGGGGAGAAGGCCTTTTCCCTGGCGATAGTGCTAAAATGCAAATAAACTGTGTCCAGCGGTGCAAATGTGTTTACTTTGTTAAAATGCCACAATCCAGCGATTTGTTCAGGGTCTGTAGTTTCTAAAGTTTGACTGCTGCTGTATCAGGCTTAGGAAGCTGCAGTTATGAGTGGTAATTATGTTTTTGGTTGAGCTCTATCCTCCCCCGACAGGCCTGTACTGCCTTCATTGCAGTTTCGTATACCTCTTGTGTATCCCCACAATGATTCCCAAATTTATTTTTACCAAGTGGCTTCCTTCTCGCCTCTGTGCCCTCTCCTCGATCGATGCAAAGTTTGTGGCAGCTTGTTTCATTGTGTGGCACTCCTCACATCGTTTCTGTTTCTTAATCTGAAGAAACACTTGTTACAGAAAAGTTGAGGTGAAGCAGGAGAACAGCCGGGCTTGACACAATGCAGGGACCCCTCTGAATTGAGGGAGACCCATGTGTCCCGTCAATGTCTGCATGTGAATTAGCCCCACAAAGAGTGAAAATTGTCCTTGGGTTCTCTCAAATATAAATACATGTGGAGGTTCAGCCTCTTGAGGAGCTTTCAGGAGTGGGGCAGGAGCAAGCAGGTGGGTGATGGTCAGGTGTCGGGGCCCGGGGTGATGGAGCAGGCGGTAGCATGCCCAGATCCCCTCCGGGCTGCTGGAGATCCACATGGAAAGGAAAAGCGAGCTCGTCAAGCTGGTGCTGGGAGAGCTTTTGAGGATATTGGGGAAATAAGCCATATATCGCACATACTAAAATACATTTTGAAAAGCATAAGCAATTAAAATAATTTACCCTGAAGAATGCCTCTGAAGCCTTTTGTTTCGCTGCCCTCTGACACCAGCACGCTGGGCTCTATTTGTGTCTGTTCTTTCCTGCCTGATTTCCTTCTGCATACAACTGAAATTCAGCTTAAAAAGTAAATTTGAAGTGAGCATGTTGGATTTGGAAAATTTGTTACTCAAAACCTTCTCTTTCACACATTATTTCATGTCTTAAATACCACTGGTATAGGGAGAAAAGGAAGCAGTGCTGGATTTAAAGGAAAAAGAAATAAAACTTTTAAAAGCTTAGCTCTTAAATGTGTGGATTTTTCTGTTTTTGTTGAGACTTTTTTTTTTCCTCTCTCAGTTATTTTGGGGATATTTCTAAGATAATGGTGCAGAGATCCTATTTTAGATGTAGATCTTCAGAAGGAAAACTCGGAATAGAAGAACCACAAAAAAATGCTAATTTATTAGGCAGCTCCCCAGACGGTTTGACAGCACTATTGCAAACACGTTTTTTTTCAAACTGACAACTATTAAGCTTCTTAGCAGAGTGACCTGTAAAAGATGACTTCATACTTTGTAATAAAGAAATATTAAAGAGCTGTAGGAGAGTGGTTAAAACTTTTTTAATTCAAGGGCCCTCCCAAAACAACTTGTATAGAAAACTTTTCGTCTTTCTTTGAAACTTTTAATCCTTCTTTTTCTCTCTTTTTCTTTCCAGGGGTATATGTGTAACTGAGAATATTACAGGTTAATGGGGCAGAACAATAAATATTCAGTTGTGAAATGTGGTTTAACCAAAGCCAGTTCAAAAACCCTTGTGTTTGGGGCACAGGCAGACTTTTTAGGAGAAGATTTTGGAGTGGGTTTTGTGGAGCTTGTCTTCCAGCTCTGGCTCCAGGACTGCAAGTAAATACATTCAGTTAGTCAAACAGTTGTGCTCACTGGACAAAAAATGCCCTCCTCCATTAAATGAATCTTTCTGACCGACATCTACCGGACAAAGCATTTTTTAAGGTTCATTTAGCAGAAGATCCTGCAAGTGGGTCTTGCATTTCTCTTCTGAAGATGGCGTGTCACAGCCCAGAAGCCCATAGCTCACAAGTCAGCTGTGGGCTGATGTTGGCCTTCCATGCATTACCTGCATCCCCTCTCCTCTGCTGGGCTCGACAGGTTGTCCCAGGAGAGATGGCTGGTTAAGACAGTGGCCGAGATCTGAGACTAGGGGGTTAAGCCAGGCCTGGGAGAGCTGCCTGTAGAAAGGAAAGTGCCGATGGTAGGTTATAGCTGTTTTGGGAGTGGAGCAGAAGTTTGTGCCTGTGCAATTAAGCATGAAATAGGTAAATTCTGTGTATAATTACCTAACGTAGAGTCTAGCATGAGGACGTGACCCGTGGAAATTGCAGTGCGTCAGTGACTGCTGGCAGATTCCTGGGAGGTATCCCTGGCGCCCATGCTGGCACAGGGGAGGGGGTCATGTCCTCTGCCTCCCCCCACCTGGCTCTGTAAAGCAGAGGCGCAGTCTGGGAGGATGCTTCTGCAGATGAGGACCTGGAAAAGCAACATTTGTTCTGAGACTTAGAGGAAGGTGATGGCAGAGGTGGGAACAAAATCTACTTTTCCCAAATTCACTTCAGGAATCCACCTGAAAGACAGCTCGCTTATAAAGATAATGTTTCTTGGTTGGTGGGGTTTTTGTTTTGTTTTGTTTTGCTTTTTTTTAACATGAAAACAAATCAGAAGTCTGAGAAAGTTAAAGCTGGGATGTGTGTGGAGGGAGGGAATAAGAGGATTAAAAACAGTGCAGATAAGAAGAAAGATGGTATCAGTGCTGGCTGTGGCTCTGTTTCATATCCAGCCTTTCAATTAAGGACTAAACAATCCTACTGAAATTTCTAGGTAAAGACAAGGAGGAGCTTAAGTAAATTTGCTTGAAAACTTTCTGTCAAAAAGCAGACTTTGTTTTTTCTCCTTTCCCCTCCCCACCATCACAGCATCTCCCATATCTTCCCACTCTGTTTTCTGTTTGCTTTGCCCCTGCAGTGGGAGCAGGCTGCTTGCCCCCAGCATTATTATTTGCATCCCCCACTTTTGTCTCTGTCCCTCTCTCAGAGATTCAGCACAAACACAGTTAGATAACCAGCATGGTGTGCTCCCTCTCCCAGGAAGCTGGCGTTGATTCATGGTTCTTGCACACGATGTGCTGGTGATGACCGACCAGGGTTTCTGAGCTTGGGCACTGGCATGGTGGGACTTTTATAATTTATTGTGGGGCTGGAAGGAACTTACTCAGCTGCTTCTCAGAGCAGCTCTTTGGGATGGCATCTCAGCAGCAATGGCATCTGTCTTCATCTTCCAGCGACAGCAGGCTCCCACTGTGGCCTTAGCAATGTCCAAGCACTATGCCTCAGCAGCTTCTGCTGGGAAGAGTGGTTTGCAAGGTGCTGTCTGGTTTGAATCTGGAGGCTTTAAACTTCTTGAAGTATCTGCTACTTTAACATGCACCCAGACCATGCTCACTGGAGCACAGCTCTTCGCTTCCTATCTGTGTTTCTTGAGCAGCATGCTCCTGTGGCACCACCTCCCCAGAGTTACCTGGTCATCAGTGGTGTTTTCTATTTTCCTTTTCCTTTCCAGCTCTGTAGCTGCAGCCCATACATGGTGGCCACATCTGGCCACTGCACATCCCCCATCACCACAGCCAAACCTAAAATTCCATTGCAGTCGTGCAGGTTGTCACTTCACACAGATCAGGATTTAAGTTACTGGTGAGGTTTGTTGTCAGGTGCCCCGCTATACGTAGCATGGTCACCAAAACATCCTGCATGGGGAGAAGTTGTGCCTCTGCTGGGGCACAGAGGTTATGGGGTGGGCTGCACAGGATGAGAAGCTGGGTGACAGCCTTCATGTGCCTCTTTTGGCCTAAGTGATGTCTCTTAAATTTCAGTGAATGGCTGCAAAAAAGTAGCAAGCTTTCAAGCAAAAGTATCAAGTAGCAAGTGAATCCTCTACAAATGAACACAAAAGTCCCTGGAAGGGAAAATAAGCAGTAATTACAGTAAAACATACTTTTTCATCACAGTAATGGTTTCACATTGAAAGGCAGGGTTGCAGCATCATAGAAAAGTGACTTGTGTGCTGCTGTTTCTTCATAGCGGTGAGTGTTTTGGAGACCTTTGCAATGCTATGCATGTTACTTGCTCAGTTTATGAAGGCTGGCGTTCATTTCCAGATACTCGAGACTCCTTGTGGGATAGGCAGAAGTTGAATTAGCTGCCCTGCCAACATGGCAGCAGATACCTCTATTTACAGTGACTGCTCCAGCTCTCTGTATCTTGCTGCTCTTTCCTCAGTGTTGCTTTATGAGCATCCCTCTGATTGTCAAGAGTGGACACCAGAGCCACAAAGAATTAGTCCTCATTTAAGAAACCAGGCTGTGCAGAGGAAGCAGTAAATTTGCTCGGGGTAGCAGGAGAATAGTGTCAGAGAAAACCCCCCCAAACCTTGGATGAACACAGAAAACACTTCTGTGTTAATACTATTAAACAACTATACGCTTTTACATCTTGGTAAAGAGGTTTCTATGTGTGGCTCTAGTTTCAGTCTCAGTATGGTTAATGTGTGCTAAGGAACAGTCAAAGTAAAAACGAGACAGTTTCCCAGCCTTGAAATGACAGGGACATAAGCTCTGTGTCCATAGGGAGGGAGGACAGATCCCTTTGCTGTTGTCTTTGAGTTGGGGTTTTAATGACTGCAGGAAAAAAAAAGGAGTGTTAGAACAGTAGAAGAAAAATGATACAGCTAAGAGGGAATTATTTTTATTGCTAATACATTGGTGCTCATAATATTTAATTCTTTACAGCTTATAATTTTTAATTCTTTACAGCTTATGCTTTATTTGCACATTCCTTCTTCCTCACCACTCTGCACACTGTAGTGGCAGCTACCATATTTAAAAATTACTCCTCTTAAAAGCTCCTGTTCAGTGGTTTTAGCATGAATAAAAATATTTCTCGAAGTAGCAGTGGTGCTTAGACTGGTCAGCATATGGACACAGAGTGGTTCAGCTGCTGTGACTTCCCGGGCTCTTGCTTTTTACATCCTCCTTATCCCCCCCTCCTTTCCACTGATAAGATTTAAAAGTTCCCAGGAAATATTTTTTCAGGGCAGTGTAGACGTGCTTTTAATCAAAGTTCAGGACAGTCTTTCTCTGCAGAGATTTACTTTTGTTTTCACTAGCGAAGCCAGATGAGGAGAGAAGAGGAGCGTGGGAGCATTTGATGCCCCTGAAAACAATATTGTGGCAAGAGTAGTTTTAAGGCAGCCTAAGAGTTGTCTGTATGACTGGAGGAGATGGAGTCTTAGAGGAAGCTTTGCAGTATTTTACACTTCTAGATCATTATTTATATTTTAAGATAACTAATGGGTACTTAACGTTTGTTTGCCATGTGCTGTGTGTCTGGTTAGGGCAAGTGAACTGCTGTCAGTTTGCTACAAGGAGCTGCAGAGGGAGAGTGACAGCCTGGGCATCTGCATTATTTTGCCTTGCATCAGGTGCTAAAAGTCACTAAACGTACCGTGAGTCACAATATTTTTTCTCAATTTGACTCGCTTGCCCAATCGTATTTTTACTTCAGCCTTTAGGCTTGCAAAAGCATGTGCATAATCAGTTCATTTTGTGTGGTCTAGGCTATAAAAATGCCCCCTCTGTTCTTTCCATATGAAAAATGTGGTTTTAATTTTGGGGAACTTATATAATTTTCTGTGCTTTCTTTTGTATCTCAGATTAAAAACAAATGCTCCCTTCTCCTAACTTTGCATGTTCCAATTACGGAGTTGTGAAAATAAGTCATCCTTCAGCTTTTGTTACTTTAAAACAGCTATCGGTGATGTCAGAGTCAATACTAAAAGCATTAAGAATGCTGGCAGAATGTAATGCAGCTGCAATCCAACATGATGTTGGAAATGGGGTTGAGAGCATAAAGGCTTTCCATATTCCCAGGGCGCACAACTGCTCGCGGCCTTGGCTTTGATCTCTTCAAAGGCTGCTGCCTCCTCCTAGATGGAGAGACTTGGCTGCCACTCGCTCACATTGAAAAAAGGCAGAGGTCTCTATTCAGGCAGAAATCAATCACTGTGCAGAAACAATTATGTGTAATTCAACCATCATGAAAACAGGGCGAGATTATGGGTTTGTTACCTGAGTGACTGCGTGGAGATGGGGAGCAGCAGACGCGGGAGTCCTGCTGACATGCCACATCTTGATGACAATTATAGACACATGAATGATGTGGCGGGCGGGGGCGGCGAGATGACAAATGCTGGTCACGCTGTCCAGCAGAGCAGAAAATGAGGTTACAATTGGGAGATAATGTTTGCATATGTAACCATATTTCAGCAAGCTGGGCAACTTCAGGAATAGTGGAGACGGCCAATCGTAAACAAAGTCAGTATGTGCCATGTCTATTGGCTTTCTACAATACAGAAACGTATATATGCAGTGAGAAACCTGGGTGTTGTGTCCTGAAAGAGCTGCTTGTTTAAAACAGCCTAGTGGCACTTTTTTGGAGGGGGAGGGAAGAATTGCCTGGGAAAAGAAGAAATCTCCTGAGTTCGGCCCTCAGAAGGCAGCGGAAGCAACCAAAAAATCCTTCTCCATCACTCTGTGTTTCGGGACAGGGTGGTATTAACAGGGCAATGAGGGATTGCTGTTTATGAACGGCGTTGATGAGCAGGTCTCGTGTCTCCTGCCTTCCCCTCCCAGCGGGGATTTAGGCTGGCCTCATGGTAGCGCATCTCTGAGCGAGAGCATTTTTAGATTTGCATGGTAACATTTTGGCTGCAGTAGACTGTCGGTAGTGTGACGTGATGCTCAAAATATCTTCTGATGTATAATGACCTCCTTCTTAATTAAGAACTTTTTTTTTCTTCCCCTGAGTGGTGAGCAATAGCTGACTGTCTTTATAGAGGGAACTGGCATGTGTAGTATCTGCCGTGAGAATATTTATTTAATGTATTATTGCCTGTAAAGTCTTAAAATAGTTTTCCTCCCCAAAAGGCAAAATAAAACACAGATGACTGATTATAAAATGGTATCCCCGCTCAGTTTGGTACACAGGATGAGCTTTACCTTTTATACTTCTCAGGCTTAGACATCAGAGGCGCAAGAAGCTGCTTTGAGTTACAGATCTTCAAACAATAAGTCAAAACAAAAAAATCAATCCCTCCAGTCCCTGGGTGCAGTTAGCTAAAGATAAAAGAGAAAAATAAAGTTATGCTAAAGCAGATAGAGGAAAGGAACAGATATGCCAAGGAAACACAGAGGACAAGTGCAGAGTTGAAGTGGGCCTAGTGTGAGCCAACATCAATGAATTTTTATCTTATCAAAAAGTTTTAGGGTTGCCAATTCTTTTCAAACTGGATCCACTCTGCTCCGGGGCTGCCTGAAGCGTTGTCTTCAATAAAAGTTGCTTCTCCGCACCCTGCACATCCCTCCCTCTCGCTCCTAAATGTAATCACATACAGGGATTAGGCTGCACCTCAGTCAAGATACAAAACTTTACTGCAGACTTCAGCAGTAAATTAAGGACTCTGATAGTCCCTTGCTTTTACAAATACAAACTTAAATTTCTTTTTAAGAATTTGGTGAAAGATGTATAATCTCAAAAAAATTAAACCCTTTTCCTTCTGGGGATATTTCCTCCTCTTCTGCTTCCCAATAAATTTAAATTGCGAAGGAATTTTTTTTCATAGATTTTAAAAAAGAAAAATTAAAGGGTTTTTTTTAACCTTTTTTTTGTAGGCGATTCATGACATTTTTAATGCAGAATCAAGTATGTAGCTTAAGCCTTAACCTGTAGAGAAGAGAGCATCATGCCCCAAAGTTGTGATAGGCAAGCTAAACCCCTCTTTGTGCTTCTTCAGGATTGACATCTCAGGGTGTAGTCAAACCAAAAAAAAGCCTTGTTTAGAAAGAGGTCTTTTGGCTTTGAGCTTTTTCTGTTTCTGTTGCATCTTTAAAGGTGTTTATAATAAGGGTCAGCGCACATGTTCAAGTCATGTCGGGAGGAGATCAAGGCATCTGTTGGCATCCCTGACTCAGGATGGCTGGTGCTGGTACCTGCCCACAGGCAGACGGAAGCAGATAATGCTTCAGGTAACAGCTGCTCCAACAGCAGAAAATGCATTTATCCAACCTGAAGTGATTAATAGACATGGATTGTTCATTGTGTGCAGGAATACCTGGAATGCACTAATATTCAAAGGATTTGGGAAAGTCTAGCTGATGCACAACTTCAGCCCAGTAGCTGGTGTCTTGGGGCCTGTTTCCCATCTGCAGTGCGGTGTAATATCCATTTCATAGATGAGATGCAGAAAAGGAAGAATAAAGAATTCAGGATATGCAGATGCAAGTAAGCTGAGGCAAGGGTATTGATGTTAGATCTTGTTTTTCACCGGGAATTTGAGGAGGTGAATTCAGGCAGCTGCCTCGTAACCTGGGGCTGGCTCCTCTCACTTCAGACTGCTCAACTGCTGCCTTCGCTGCTTTGAGAAAAGCATAAATCATGCTTGTCTATGAAAAAAATTGCATGAGCTGCTACAGAGGTGTTTATGGGATTACAAACTGAACAGGAAAAGGGTTAATGAGTATAGATGTTACTACGAGATATGGAATGGAAGATGTGGCCCACAACATGAAAAAATGATATCTCCAGTCTCTCATTTTGATAAGGTAGAAGTTACCGTAGGTAACTACTCAGAAGAAATGTTCAGCCAGTTATTGCCTTAAAAAAAAAATAAATCTGCAGCTGGATAATTATTCCCATTCATCTCTGAGTAGATTGCATCTTAAAGATAATATTTCTTTAATTGATTTAATAGTTCTCCTTACGGTTGTCTTCTTTGAAGTGAAGAGCAGCATGGCATGATACCTCTCATCAGGAGCGGTTGCACGAGGGGCTGAGCTGAAGCTGGAGGCTGCTCAGCTACAGCTAGGTGTTGCAAAGCCACTTTTGTCTTTTACCAGTTTTAGTTTCCTCCATTCCCAACTGTAGGTGAGGTCTTGACAGCAGTAACTGTCAGTCTCTCAAAAGAAACAACGTTTTGCAAAGGTAAAGCAGATCCAGGGCTTGGTGCTCAAAATCCTGGATATGGGATGTGCTGTTTACTGACTGGTGTAGTTTTGCAGAAGTCAGTGGGAAGAAGACCAGTAGTCCTGGGGACAGCTAATGCAGAATGAAGGTTACTGCAAAATATTAAATCCTGCCCAGAGAACTGGGGCATGCAAGGCATGTGGTGCATTGTCATCTTTTTGGTGTCCTTCCTGAAGGATGAGCACAAGCTGCAAAATATGTTGGCTTGCATCAGGATGAACTAGGAGACTTACAGGGCTTAAACAACCCAATCTGAAATGGAAAGTGCCTTAACTGAATTTGGAGAGTATTTTGTGGGGTTTTGTTTGTTTGAAGTGTGTGTTGAATGGAAACAAAGGAGGGAGCAGACGTGAATGGCATCTGCAGCACCCTGCCTGGCCTCTCTGCCCCTCTTGCCCTAGGAAATCAAGCCCACACCTAGTTGCTTTGGGAAACATCAGCCATCTCCCTTTCTCGTTTCAAATATGTTGATTAAAGTATTGGAGATAAAGGTGTTGACTGGGCCTGGTTCCTCTCAGTGTGGGGCTTTCTTTGTCTTTTGTGATCTGGCCTAGCTGAGCATCCCAGCAACAGCAGCTAATTGATTTAGCCTGTGTCAGCTCACTGCGGTACAGAGCCTCGGTTATTTTGGCTCTTGCAGGACAGCACGCGGGGAATAAAACCTGTAGCCAAACGCTGTGTCAGGCTGGGATGGAGCAGGGGCAAGGGGACGTCATGGAGGTGTGTGGTGAGGAGCCGGTGCACCTGTCCCGTGGCCTCCAGGGAGCCCCTGGGAAGCCGGAGCTTGCAGGCTGGCGGGGCAGGCATGATTTCTCAAAGCTGGCCTACTTAGCCTTGAAAGTAAACACCAATTTGCGGTCTTTTAGTAGGGCGGGAGCAGTCCAATAATGCCGGGATAACTTTCTTGCCAGCAACATTCATTGTTCCGGGCAGCATTTAACTTTGTCTAATTGGGACACTCAGATTTCAACCATTGGCTTGCAAAAACAGCAGACAACCTGAAGGTGCTAAATGATTTGTTAGATGCATATGATGCATAACTGGTGTCTCTCTGGGAGAAATACATCAATTGAGTCCTTCTCTGGGTAACACAGGCTCTGGGGGCTGCTCGTTGGCATGAGCAGGTACTTCTGGTGGAGAGGGGAGCAGAGCCCTCCTATGATGGGAGTGGGAGTGTCGGCATAGTGTGGGGAAAGGCTCAGAAATTTGAAATCGGTTGTGGCTGCAGGAGTGAGGAGTAATCATCCTGACCTTCCGGCAGGAATGTTTCTGCCCTGAGGTTGCTCCAGCAGCAAGGAGCTCTCTCTGGATGCGCTGTCTCAAAGGTCTGCCCTGTTCAACTTCTGTCCCGCTGGAGCCGAGCCTTAAATAACAGGCAGATGTTTGCAGAGCGTGTATTATGGAAATCAGACCAGTCATAACTTGATTGCTCTAAAATAATGCACATCTCTTTAGAAGCGTGGCAGCTTAGTTTTTTTTGGCTGGAGCCAGAGACAGATTTGTGTGCGCAAGGCAGTGGCCTGTGTGGGGCGGCTGGGGGCCAAGCTGTGCCATTCCCACCCCTCAGGGCACTTGGGCTGTCCTGGGGTGGCCCTGGTCCTGGCGGCACATCTTCTGCTCTAATGGGAGGATTTCGCTCCTTCCCACTTCTCCTGGCTCCCCTGCAGCCCCTGCCCCAAGAGAGTGGCAGGCATCTTGGCAATTAGGAGGTTGCCTTCTCTGCAATTAGGAGGTTGCTGGTGCGGGCCATGCAGCTGCTGATTTGCATGTCTGCCTACGTTGGGCAACTTTCATGTCGCTCTGCTTTCCTCCCCAGGGCCACCAATGTGCGGCCACCTCCCGTGAGCTCCTTCCCACGCCCTGGTGGGTGCTACTCAGCACACGTGTGATGCCATACCTGCAGCAATGCCCCAGATTTGTGGGTCAGGTTTGCCAGGGTGGATTAGCAGCACACGCGGGTTGGGTACCTGCAGCTGCCTTGCCTGGTTTTCCTTGTCCTGGCAGGTAGTTGTGCGAAGCGCTGCTTCATCATCAGTGCTTGCACAGGGTTGCCTGCAAGAGTAGTTCACTGTTGAAAGTAAGCCTTGGTCTCATTGTTGGAAACTTACTTTATTCTTTACATCTCCTGCCTTTCTAACTGACCTGACCTCCCAGCTGCTTGTATCTCCCTCTCTTCCGGAGGAGGTATTGACGTGGCAGGAGGAAGGCTGTCTCCTGCTCTCCTGTGGCAGCCTCATCAGCTGGACCTGGAGAAGTATCGAATTAGCTTTATTATACTGCTGATTTGAAGTCATTACTGGTGTAAGCCGATGCAGTTCCATTATTGTTGATGGGATTGGGGCTCTTCATGTCACAGGTGAATTGGACTCAATTAAACGAAGCCATGGTCTTAATTAGAAGCTCGGCTTTCGGTGGCTTCTCCTGGGCGCTGGAGGTGGGACACCCTCCGCCTTGCCTTGCCACCCCATGGGCTCTGCGAGTCAATGGGGGAAGGTGCCACTTTGTCCCGTGCAGCATCCACAGGGACCATGTGGGATCCTCTCCTTGTGCTGCACATCCCCTCAGCTTTGCTCTGGGGGAGAGGAAACCCAGCACAAAATGTGGGAATTGCGAATCTGGCCTTTTGGGCTTGCTGGAGTGGAGCCTGTTGCCTGTGGTGCATCACCTCTGGATCTGCTCCCATAGTTTAAGTGGTCCAGTCAGTGGATGGATATTTTGCTCTTTACTTGGGAGACAGTTAGTCAAGGGTTTTGACAGATGTTTGGCTTAGAAAACGAAGTAGGACATGTGTTTTCACTAGCTGACAAATTTTCCAATGGCCCTTATTAAATATTATTTCCAACATCCATGCCTGGCTCTCCCAAGCACCTGGATGAAGCAACATGTCTATAAGTGCTTTATGAAGAACACAACACTTATTATCGCACTTACACTGATAGAAAAACCCAGGCACAGGGAAGGAAACGTCCAGTTGTGGATCAGGCCAGCAGTGCAGCTCCCAGCGAGGAGGGCCAGGCTCCTGTCTACCACTTGGCTGCTCTGGAGCAGGGATCACTACCCAGTGGGCTGCAAGTGGTCTCCTGCAGCCTGCCTTCGCCTTTCCCTAGGAAAGCGCGGCTGTCCCGAGGCACACTTGTGTGCCGACACATGCCGCTGCAGCGGGGCTGGCATGTGGGACTGTCCTGAGGGCATGCCCGAGTGCCCTGCCCCTGCTGCTGGAGGGGACAGCGGCCCTTCCGAAAGCGCACACCCTCCCGCTAAATATAGCATCAGCGTGGCCTCTATTTTTAGTGTGCATTTTAAGTGTACTTTTCAGCTTGAGCCCTGCAGGATTTCGGCAGCAGACCCTGCAGCTGGGTTTCCCAGGAGTTTGTGTCCTTTCCCGGCAAGGAAGGATGTGCCAGGGATGGAGAGCTCACGTGGCGCTTGCTGGTGGCCCCATGCGCCGTGTGCTTGCCTGGATGGCTGCTGCTAAACAGGCAGTGTAGCAGCTGATTGCTGCCTCCTGCTAATTAAGAGCTCTGCCTGGACCCTGTTTTTTT
Source organism: Brachypteracias leptosomus (assembly GCA_013401335.1). Lineage (NCBI taxonomy): Eukaryota > Metazoa > Chordata > Aves > Coraciiformes > Brachypteraciidae > Brachypteracias > Brachypteracias leptosomus. The sequence goes on from VYZX01032163.1 coordinate 306,401, forward strand.
TGTCCTTTCTCTCCCTTCTGAAAGCTGGTAGGAGTGTAGCCACTTGGAGACCTCTCTCTCCTGCTCAGGTGTGGCCATGGTTGGCCAGTGTGTTCTGGAGTTACGAGGAACTAAGCCATAAGTGTGGGTGAAGGTTGGTTTAACCTGCAATCTCAAGTAAATCTCTTTTAGACCATTTCTTCCATTCAAGTTAGGATTGGATACCGTTGCTGTTGCACCCTGTCATGCATCTAGCTATGGACTGGCATTCCCTCTAAATGGCAAAGAAGGAGTGAGAAGATGAAGACTTGGGCAGCAGAGGACGGCTCAGCGTGCCGTGATTTAGGCTTGTTGCATGGGACTGAACTGCTTTGAGCTGTTGCTGCAGATGCTCACTCACCTGGTTGTAGGCCCCAGCTTTCCTTGGGCCGAGCTGGAGTTTGCATCCACCAGCAGCCCTGGGGGACCATCCCTCCCTGTTCCACAGCTGTTTGGGAAGGCCTGCTCTTTCTGGTAGCCATCAGGAAGGACTCTGCAGTTCCCTGATGAGCATCTGGGTGCAAGACAATGACAAGAGACCCACGCTTAGTGCCTCTGAGTTTGTGATCTGCAAAATATTCTTGTAGCTGCACATGCTGGCAGTACCGTCCTGCATGTGGCCCATGCCTGGGGGAGGCAGGGGAAAGAAAGATGCTGCTATTTTTGTTCCAGCGGTGGTTTATGATCGTTGTTTGGTTGCCTAGATAGGTTATGGTGGGTGGCATTCACATCAGACGCTACCCCACACCCGAAAACCAGAAAACAAACAAAAGCTGAGATAAGCAGTACTTTAAGGAAGATCAAAAACTTGTCTGTGTGTTTCTTCTTCTTGGGGGAACCTATGGTCCTACTGACGGATCAAATGCAGGTTTATATGTGTATACACAGATCTTTTCACGGGCCCCATTACTCCCCTCTAAAAGTAGCAAATAAGCAGTGATACTCAGAGAGGATATGACAGGTTTGGTATGAATCACCCCATCAACACACCAAAAAAGTATTCTCTGAAAAGGTTATTTTTGTCCCAAAGTAGATGATCCAACATTGCCTCATAGTGTTGCTGGGATAGTGTGATGGGGGATGGTAAAATGGCTGCTTTTCAGGTGATAATTGCACAAAACACACTTCTTGTTACTTTATCTCCCTAACAAACTTGCATCATTGCTTTCTAAGCCTGCTTTATTCTTGTTTCAGCTCAGCTTTAGTGGGGCAGCCCTTGCTTGCGCTCGGCATACCATGTACCTATTGGTGTATTTCCAGCTCTGTTACCTCAGAGGGGTTGAAACCTGATGGCTGAATGAAAAGTGTTAACGTTGCTGAGCTACATTTTCTTGCTGAAGGTTTACGTGCATCTTCATTTCACTTGCATAACTTGCACATGTAGGGGCTACTCTCTGCTGCTCTTGCTATGCAAGAAGTTAGGCTTTAAACTTAGCTCTGATCCAAGCCACCTTCCTCTGAAGATGCATAGCACTTCTTTTCACCATCACTGCTGACAGGCGGATTTTAACTCACATCGAAGATATGCTCTTCAGTACCTGTGTTTGAGTTTTACCCTCTTCGTTCCTTGCACGGTGGCCCTTCTGCTGCAGCAGTGCAAGAGGCACCAGGCACTGCCCAGTGTAGGCAGTGGGGCTGGTGGGAGCTGCCACTGGTGTTCCGAAGGGCGCAGAGCTGACTCTCCTCCGATCTAAGCAAAATCCTGTGCCAGCTGGGTAATGGGGAGAGATTAATGACTGCCTTAGAAGCCAGTTTTCCAGCATACTGGCTGGAGGGCAAGCATCATGATAGTTGTAGCAGCTGGTTTGGAGAGGAGGGAAATGAGGGGAAGATAAAATTGCACGCCCAGAATGCCAGGGTAGCCTGTGTCCATGCTTTGATGTCTTCTCCCTCCACACCCTCCTGTGGGTTAAAAATGAAACTAGACTGCATTTATAATGGGCGTGTGAATATCTGTATTTAGCTCCAGCGAGCAAGCCTCTGGACTGGATCCTCATATGTGGAGAGATACAGTTTGGCCAAATGGAAGAATGGGTATTTTCTGTGCCCTTGTTGTGGGGACAGATGGACTCACATGGATGGACACATGCACACACATCGTCTCATCAATTCAGGCATTGTAGCCTAACAAATTCTGGAACACATGTATATGCTGGGTTATGAAAGGGGATAAAGGAAGATTAAACATCCTTTTATTCCTCCTTAATGGTCCTGAAATGTGTAGATCAGGGTGTGGGTTCCCTCTGCCCTCCTGTCACCACCACTTTGGGGTCTGCTGTGAGTACACAGGCACTGTGCAATAAGCAAAATATAGCTGTGGACCAACCTTGAAATCTCTAGAATGAATTTGCACTACTGGAGAAGTGGGAGTGATCATCCTCCCCATGATGGTTGTTGGAGGTGGCAGGAGCCATCCTTGCACCCTCAGGAAGGCAAAGGCGAAAGACTGGGGGGGTTCCTCCAAAGTGGCAGGTGGGGTGCGCTCAAGAGGACAGGTAGCTCAGAAGAATTCAGTTTACCTCCTGTTACTGTGCAACACTTCTGCATCCACTCCTGTAACAGTGCGCTTTAATCAGCAGCCCTCCCCCCTTGGCCCCCGGGCCTTGAAATTCCACAAAACCCAATTAACAGAGATGAGAGAGCTCTAGCATGTATACATATGAAATTTCAGAAGGCTGAAAAAGAGACTCTTAATACCATAAAGCCTGCCCTAAAGTAAAATTTGCATCTGAAATCTACATAGTTAACCCCGTGAGGAAGACAACATAGCTGAGCACAACTTTTTTCCCCCCAGAGGGGTAACTTATCCAGGTCTACTTGGTTTGGCATCAGCCTGCTTGCAGCTCAGGAGTGCTGCAGAGCAAGCCCTGCGCTTCATGTACAACCTGCAGAGAGTGCAGGGAAATTGTAGCTCCAACTTCAGAGGCTATGCTGCAGTGGCCTGGACAAAATAAAACAAAAAAATCAACCCCAGCCCGAGAAGATCATGTGAACTTCTCTAGATTGGTGGCCAAAAGCAGGCTGGGTGGACATGATGCTTGCGTAGACTCATTAAAGGAAGCATTCAAGACTGATCTAATTGTCACTTAGAGATTCAGCACATTCGACCCAGAGCTGCAGGAATTTCGTGCTTTACTAACCTGGTACTACACCAAGTTGTTTAAATTACCATCATAAACTGTCCTGAGAAAGACACCGCCCCTTTGAAGTAATTACAAACAAAAAACCCTCAGCAAATCCACTCCTTTCTGTATGGATTGAGTGTTCAGAGGGGAACTGGGAATAAAGCTTTATTCCCCTTCTGTGCTTTTATCTATCTCTTTTACTATCTTGTTTGTGTAAGATACGAAATTTCTCCTCCTATTATCCTACTTAGAGCTTAATCGTGTACTAATTGGAGACCATACTTCTGTTGCTCTGCTCTTTTTTGAGGCTCTGTACTTGCATCTTCTGTAAGAGTGGTATGCAAGTACCCTCTTCAATTAAGAGAAATGAGACGAGAGCTAAAAACCCTCACCTGAATGTTTTACATGATTCTCCTAGTTGGCAGTGATGGGTTTGGCTTTAAAGTGGCTGGTATCTGGGGAGAGTGGTGGTGGGGACTGGGCAGTGTGCTGAGAACACAGGTAAGTATTTCCCTGCAAAAACATGAGGCCTCAAAGCTGCTTTTTTTATTACCTCCGGATTCTGCAAAGGGCTGGTTATCTCACGCTGTGAGCCAGCATGATCAAAGCCCCAGGAAAGGTCAGGCATTCCTCCAGGAGTGACACTCGGCTGCTGGCAGCACCCCTCCAGCCCACAGCCTCCACAGCCCAAGCTGTGGCACCACACTCAAATCCTTTATCTCCTTAACGAGTGAACCTACAGATTAGCCAGCCTGGCCTTAGCTTGATGTCAAGAGCATGTAACACCTGGCCTGGGTTTTCTGAAGAGGAAAGGTGGGTTTGTTGGGTTTTTTTTAAATAAAAATAAAAAAATTTGTGGGGGAGGCAACATTTCCTTCCTTTAACATAGTGCAAGAGAGCTTGATGCTAAGACAAGCTGTGCTCCATCTCTGTGCTACACTGAAGGAGCTGCTTGCCTCATGTTCCCAGCTCCTAGTTTTGCACAAGTGATACAACTGGTAAGTTCCAAAATATTGGGCATATGACAAATTATCCACAGTATCTTCCGGTGCGAGGGTATTGTTTTCTCACTGTGTTGATAAACTAGAATTTAATTACTCGTTTTGAGCTGTCTGTCCTCCATGAGCAGCTTCTGGAAGGAAGAGATGTTCAAGATGAACAAATTCCATCTCTGCTTCTGCACAGTAGGTGCCCTATTTTTGGCATCTGTGCTAGTTTGGTGGTGTGAGGGGCTGCAACCCTCGAGCTGGGGTGCTGAAGGTTCACCCCATGGCTCAAGGTCCTAGTTCTGGCTCTGGCAGGGGACTGGCTCTCCTGAGCCCACTTGGTTGATGCATTTTTGCCAGCTTTGTCTTCAGGTACGGGTGCTGAAAGTACGTAAAAGGCAGGAGAAACTTCTTCTGACTGTGTTTCATGATGAGATAGCATCTTGGCTGTGAGCCAGCACCTGTGAGGGGTTGGAAGCATGTTAACAGCCTGAAATTTGGGGAAATTTTTTATTTTTAAATGAGGTTAAGGTATCTTTATCCTAGGTGTCGGATAGGAGTAAGAGACACCTAGATGTGCTTTCTCTCCAGCAACATGTGATACTACACAGCAAAGGCACTTATTGCCATGAAAGGGGAAAATTAATATTTGGTTTTTTTTCCAAACCAGAGAACTTGATTCCTTATTTAAAGGTCTGAAATAGATGTCCCTGAATCTATCTCCCAGTGTGTTCTTTGAATAAAGAGGCGGTAAAAATTTATCTGATCTGCAGATATGGCAAATTAAAAAAAAACAAACCCCAAAAAACTATGAGACTGGATGTGGACATGTGGCCTTCTGAGCAAACTGCAAATGTGTCTGTGTGTAGCATCTGAGGGGCCTGCAGCAGGAGTGCTCGTCTCTGCCATCAAACCTCCAGATGATCCTCAGATCCCAGAGCATCGAGCTAAAAAGCATGCCCTCTCTGCAGGGGAGTGGAGGGGGTCTAGTCCTGACCTCTGAAATACCATGCTTGGAATGGGGAAGAAGTCTGATGGTTCTGCTGGAAGCCAGAGAGAGAGAGCAGGAAGGAGCATGGAAAAAATACAAAAAATTGTATGCAGTCGTAGACCTTGACCACTTTCCTGGCGGGTAGTGGCAGCTGGAGGGGTTGCTGGGTTGGAGAATCACTGGCTGAGTTTGCCCAGCCACACTGCCAGCCCATGCCTGGTGCTACAGCAGTTTCAGGGTTCATTGCCGCATAGCAGCGTGCCTGCCATGGGCAGGTCTTGTGTAGACACTTCCTGTGGCAACCTGAAAAAAGAAAGGGGTTAGCGTTGCATTTGGGCATCTCCAGCGCTCTAGACCATCTGTTCTGTCAGCAGTGGAGGGGGCAGAGGGGCTGAATGCTTCCCCAGGCTCTCCTGGCACAAGCTCATTTTTTGCCTGATAAATTGTTTAGTGGCGTTTTGCGGAGTCTAACATGACTATATTTTCCCCAAGCGCAGCCTTTATTGCAATGAAAAGTACTGAGGAGGGATGCAGTGCAGATAAGAAATTGTCCACCTCTTCCTCTGCCACACTTTGGAGCAGGGGGAGGAGGGGGGCAGAAGGGGGGTGTGGTGATTAATTGCACAGGGGAACACTAATTGCATGAAAAATCAAACTGTTGGTAATGACGGGGAGATGGTAAACTTCAGAAGTGTCTCTTTAATGACATCGAGCATAACTCTCATATAATGTTTTTTGAGTTTAGTAGGATTGAAATATAATTGCAGAGTGACCCGTTGCTACTAGTGGGGCTCTGTGTGCAGCCGTAAGCCCATCTGGAAGGGTGATTTACTGGAGGTTTGGGCAATCTGGTGATTTAGGTCCTTTTTTACGATGTTTAGATTTCTACCCATGTTATAAAGCACAGCCCAGGGTTTTTATGAGGATGTAGGTGCCTGCTGCACAAAACTTAGGTTGTGGGCTGGGTGTGCTTTTTCCTTTTAAGAGTGATTTTTAAATTTTAAAGGGCAGCTCTTGAAGTAAAAAAAAAAATTAAGTCTAGCAACAGGCAGAAATATCCTACGCAGGATTTAAAAGGCATCACGTGTGTTGTGCATACCAGCAACCTTTTTTTTTTTTAAGCTCTGTGGCCAACTAGGAGAAGAAGCTTAGTAGTAACAGACTAAATTAAGTGGGGTGGGAAGAGGGAGCAAGTGACCCCCATGTTTCTCCCTGTCTCCTAATAAGTCATTGGCAGCCCAAGCTGGGGTCACCCCAGACGCTGGAGAGCCTTTGTATCAGTGCCCAGGACGGCCATGTGCCTGCACGGGTAAGGCCTGAAAACTGAAGGAAATGCCTGTTTTGGAGCAACCCAAGGGGACTGTACAGTAAAATGAGTCAAGTTGGGCCCGGGGAGTCCAGGCAGCTTCCCGAGAGTAAGTACAGGATGGTGGGGCAGAGGAGAGGATGGGCTGTGAATAGGGCTAGAGCAAAGCCAGAGGAAAGCTGATACCACTAACACTGGGAAAGAAGCATTTTGGATTCTAAGGGCTCCCTGGATCATGAGGGTGTGTTTTGGCAGGGATGGGCAGCTCTCAGAGGCTGATCCAGCCCCAGAACCAGTGTAGGAGCATCCCTCCAGGGCTCCTTTATTGACTTCTCTCTGCAGCCAGAGGCAAGGCTTGCCATGATGTTGCTGTGTCTGCTTTTTGGGGAGGGGGAAAAAAAAACCTCTTACCTAAGCTGCCATAGAAGACCGCAGGCATGAAAGTGGGGTGCTCCATCTTTTCTAGGTACCTCTTTTCCCTTCCATTTTCCGCTTCTTCTGCAAACAGGCTGTCAGCTTGCACAGGCCCATTATAATTACAGTACTCCCCTCACCTGAGTCATCTCCCACCAGCCTGTGGCTGGGAGGCCTTTGTTCAGTCTTTTGTATCCTCTGAGATTCCATTTGGCAAACAGGACTAAATATACTGAGCATTTAGATTATGTGTCAGTAGCTCAGCGTCCAGCAGTGTTTTACAGTGGGTTTATTGGTCTCTCTCTGCCAAGAGTCCAAATGAAACAGTTGGCATCAATGGTATGAAGTGCTGGGGCCTGGGCTGTGGGCCCTGAGTTGGAGTTGACTTCAGGTTGAGTCACAGCCCAGCAGTGTGTCTTGTTCCCCAAGTGGTTTCAGGCCCCAGAGACAGAACCTGGCCCACCTGTGTGAGGCTCTGCCTTCCCCAGGTGATCATGGTTGGGGTGGTGGGTGAGGCTAGAGATGTATTAACCAGGAACCCAATCAATCTTTAAAAGAAGCAGGAATTGAATCACTTGGAGAGAAGCAGCAACAAGGAGCTGATCAGTTTGAAGATAGTTCCTGTTGGGGGTAGCTTGCTGAGCTCTCTTTCAGTGGTGTGTTCCCCCTTGGCTGATTTAAGACAGAGAAGAGCAAACAGATGAAGAATAATAAAAGTTGAAGTTATGCTGAGGGGATGTTGCTGAGTTTGGTGTTGGCCTGAGGAAGGAGAGAGCTAGCAGCACATGGTGTGGGCCATAAAAAGTGTTTGCAGCCCTGCTCCTTTCAGTCTGTGCCTTGTTCAAGTCATTCTTTGCTCGTCCTTAGCTGTGTGCTGTGATTTTTTTATTTTTAGCTACATGTAAATGTAATTTTAAGGCATATTTTTGTCTTATTGATGTGACAAACCCTCCTGGGACTGATCCATGAAATTTAGTTAGTAGCTTTTCAACACTTTTGTTTATACTGAAATAATCTTGCACAATGTGGTAGAGAAATAATTGTTGTTGTGACCTTCTACTGATGGTTCAAATAGCCTGTCTAAGAGACATCCTGTTTCTGGAGGGCCCTATTGCTTTAATTCCTATTAAAATTGGTTTTGCCTTCTGTGGAACAGCGCTGCAGAAATTAAGTACTTGCAAATGCGTTTTACCTCCAGATAAACGTTGCAGTTTGCATTTGCAATCCTAGTGAAGCTTTAGCAGACTGCTACTTTTGGCCTAATCATTTGTACATTTTTAGGGATTTTTTTTTTTTTTAGTTTAAAAATGAATATTTTATTTTAAGCCTTTGGACCATCTTGCCCACATCCAGTGATGGATGTCTAATGAGATGACTTTTTACCTCCACTAAATGGTTATATTGTTTGCACTGATGTATGCTAAGACTTGATGCATTAAATCTTTGGTCATTAGCAGATGCCATTAGCAGAAAAGTCCAAATCACTTAGAGCTTGGACTTAAGACTTTTCATTAAAACCTGAATTTGCATGTTACTGCATAAATCTGTTAATACGGTTTAGCTGGACTCAGGGAAGTTACTTGAAAACTTTTTCCACTGCGTATGCAGGTTCAGTGGTGCCTGGGAGCCTTGAATTTGGAGAAGGTGTCCCCTCTGGTGCTTCCTTCATTACCCATCATAAGCCAAGTGACCCTTGCATCTGTCCTACCTGGTCCTGCCTGTCCTTTCCACCTTTAATGTTGCACACACAGCCATGGCTGTCAGTGTTGGGCTTCAAGCTGGGCACAGGTCTGCTCCACTTCTACTGGAGATCTCCCTGAAGCAGCCAAAATACCAGTGGAGGAGCTCCTCACCTCCTGGCAAGGTGTTGGCAGCCTTCCTGCCACTTTGGGACTGGAGGAGGTCAGCCTTGGGGCAGTTTCCCCACAGGAGCCACACCAGTGGCACGGTGTAGAGTGGGACTTGTCAGGAACAAGGATCAGCTGAGGAGTCATCTATGCCATCAAATTCATCACTGCTCCATCTTCACATCCGTTTCTATCTCTTTCCCACCTGCACCTGATTTTTAGGACGTGGACAAGGCAGGAGCACTTCCAAATATGTCAGTCACTTTGGGTAGTGTGGCCAGCACAGCTTGATCTCTCTTTTGCTAGAAGTAAGCAGTTGCCGTCTGGTCAACCACTAAGGTGCAAATTGAGGCATGGTGAACAGATGTTTTGGTGTGTAAAGGTGTGTCAGGTCCTTGCGCAGGCATCTGAACCCTTGTCCTTACCTTCTGTGAAACAGAGCTAAGATGTCTTCCTAATGCATGTTATGTTCTTGTATTTCTTAAGAACATTTCTATTCAGTGCATCTTAAAAACTGCTGCTCCATTTCTCAGTCTTCTGGGCCTCTGACGGTCTTTGTTGTGGCATGTGCTGTTGAATAGGCTGCAAGATAGACTTAATGTAAATATATTTAGGAGAGGTCCTATTTCAAGCACTTTTGATCCACCGTGTGTGTAATGCTGAAAAGCGTCTTCCTGTCACCAGGGTGCAGGATGGGTTTTTTTTCTTGGCTCCCCCCAGAAGCCTGGGCCCATATCCTGTGGGACGTGAGGAGGCCAACGAGGAAAAGTCATCCCATCCTGTGACGTGCGTTGTCTACCAGAACAGGAACGCTAGGCTTCAGAGGCTGCCATCGGACCCCCGCTTTCACACAAAACTTGCATGCTTATGTAGTAGATGGTTTCATTTGTCTGAGCAGTTTTCATGCTTGATTTAAGTTGGTGCTCAAGGGTGCAAAGGAGTCCCCAGTTTGAATATTGGACTGAAGCGCATCCTTTTGCCTGGGAGAGGTACCTTAGCTCACAGATCCAAATACCCTGGAGAAGATACCAAAGTTGTTGTGAGCAGGATCCTGATAATCTTGAGGCAAGCAAAACAAGCTTGTGTCTTTGTCTTGACTCAGCAGACAACTCTGGTGACAGAAACCAGAGCAGCTTTGTCCCCAGTGTAGAGCTGAAGACAGCACAAGAGGCGACGCTGCCGGGATGGGCTCCAGCGTTTTCCCCCAAACCCAGATCCCCTGGGGCTCCCTGGCACATAATGCCCCTGCTGATCCCACCCCCGCAAGCAGCTGGGCTCTGAGGACCGGTTCCTCTGATGTCCCATGGGTTTCCTCTGCTGGTTTAGGGCAATGGTCCTTATCGTCAAAGCAATTAATAAGCCAGACTGCTGTGACTCCAAGGCTTGAGCTTGGGCTTGTTAAAACATTGTGGTGCCTGTGTTCCCCTTGGCCAATAAAGAACTAGAAAGGGCTGTTGTCAGGTCAGGAAATTATGGGATAAAAAGCCTTTTCAGCTGATGGGACCGGCTTGTGTGTGACAAGGATGCACGAGGCAGAAGCGGGGATGCTGCACAGGATAAAGTCTGGGGAGCTGTGACCCGTGGGGCATGTTGTCATCTGGAGTATTTCCAGTGCTGGTGGTCCCATTTACCAGGTTTTGGGAGTGCTTAGGGAGCCCCTGGGGTCAAGTGTGTGTGATTTGATGCTGTGGGCTGTCGCTTGTCGGGTGCAGGCTTCTTGGTGCACATATTTACATCAGGAAAAAGGTGAAATATTCAGAATGGGCAGAGTTAAAAGGACCATTGTGCAGGAACCAGAGCTTAAAATGAGCATCGACTGGCAGATTGTGGAGCCTTTACTGGCAATTAATTGCCATCAGAGAGGACCCGCTGCTGAGTTTAGAGAATGAAATAAAACATGCAAAATATTTTAACAGGGAAAGCTTTCCCTGCAAGCATGTGGCTTTGCTGGCGATTTAATGCCCTATCAGTTGTTAGTACATATTTCTAAAACTAATGGGCTGTGCAAAACTGAAGTATAATCTGTATATACGTGAACTTGCAGTATATACATAGAAATGGGCTTGTCCTCCCTTGCTCGGAGCCTTGCAAGACCTACCTGCCTGGCTCCCCGTGTGGTTCACCAGCACTCCAGGTCTCCAGACAGCTTTCCTGAACAGGCAAGAACAAACAAATTAAGAAGTCACGGGAGAGAAGAAAATGGAGATAGCAGGGGATTTCTAATCAAGCTATTTTAATACTGGGTGTGCTTTAATCACTTACTTAATGGCAGTGCTTAATGAACACTTGAAATAAAGCATGTTTCTATCAGAGATTCAACACCCGTGTTTTTAAAGCTGTCTTGAGGGAACTCAAGTGTTTATTACAACTTTTCAGCAAAAACCCATCACAGTTGTTCTGTATTAATTTCCAAGATTGAAGGGAAGGGGAGGAAAAAAGTTGGAAGACGACAAAAACGTAGCCAAGCTATTAGCATGGTGGTTTCTCACTAACGTTGCAATTAGCCTGAATCTGGTTACGGATTGTAATCCGTATGGATAGATGCTTATCCCAGGCTTTATCAAATTGCATTTACTCTTTCCTTTGCAATACTTCCCTGGCTGTTGTGCTGAAGTTTTTAGTGTGCACTGACCCTCTGGGTTTCAGGCAGAGTGGTTTGCTCCGACTCCTCTTGTCTATCCTTGGACCCTACCTATGTTTCCAGTCATGACAGACAACCCCTTTGTTTCGGTTGCTGATCTTTGTGCAGTGGCATAGCATCTCCAGCTGTGAAGCTACCTCCCCCATGCATTGCAGCCACAGCTGCTTGCTGCTGGGCTTCTTGAAAAAGAAGGTGGTCTAGGCAGCTGGAAAAGTGGCATAAACTTTTCTGGCTCCCAAATAACCACAGGAAGCTCTAGCAAGGATTGCCTGCTGATGTGCTGATGGCTTCTTCTCCCCATCTCCCAGGGGTCTCGTGGGATGCTGTGGCTCTGTGGTCACCTGATGCAACATGTCCTGGGGAGCAGGGGAAGTTTTCAATGACTGAATAAAAGTAACTTTCTTGCTCCCCACTTCCCTGTCTCCTAGCACTAAATACAACTTAATGACATGGTGAAGTGCTGAAGTGTGGCATGTAAGGAAAAGGGGCACCAGGAGGATTTTTCTTTCTGACCTCAGCAAGCGATCAGTTTACCCCCTGAAATGTGTGATTTTAATTCTAATTTTGTTCTGAATAACTGTTAGCAGTTACAAAGGTGTAAAGCTTTGCATCAGAGAGAATGCAGCATTTCACTTTGCCTCCTTACCATGGTGGGACCCTGGGTGTCACCCCCACCCTTTGTAAGCACAAAAGGTCAGTGAGATAAATGGCCTCCCGTTGCCAAGTTGTGAAGCAGGGTAAAATGACTGTGCCTTTTTTATTTAGTTTTCATAAATCACAATATTCCTAAGCCCCTGTTTCCCGTGAGTGGGGGGTTCCCATGGACATGCTTTCTTGTCACAGTTCCTTCAGGTGAGAGTTAAAGTAAGGTTATAAATCCAGCACCCCCATACCCGCTCTGTCACTTTCCTAACTATACTCTAAGATTGGAGAAGGTTTTGAAAATTAAGCATAAAATGATGTCTGGTGTCCAGAGCCTCCAAGGAGGTTGGTTTTGGACATAAAACTATTTGCTGTAAATAAATGTTTTGGGGATGGAGGGGGAGTAAGCTGAGCTCTCTATATATTGAGCTTGCTGCATCTCTGCAAAGTTGTTTATGGAAAGGAATTGTACGATAGCTCCTAGGGAGGTGGCAAATGGTAATTGCAATTATTACTGATAAGCTTGTTTTATCTATTGGTAACTAGTCCTGGCCAAAATACCTTACTGTTACCTCCTCTTCTGCCACCTCTGCCCCTCCCTGTGCTAAAGCTTGTCCATGATGAACCTGAAACTACATTCTTCTTGGCCTTGCATTTTTATTGCAACAGATGGTCAGCAAAGGCATAAATGCAGAGTTAGTTTAGCCATTAAAATGCTATTGCTATTTTAAGAGGACAACTGAAACTGCTGTCTTTTGAGTTTACTAAAACCTGCTGCCTAAAGATGATTTTGGGGCTCCAGAAACTAGAAGTTAAATATGCTGAAATAGAGATGGAATTTTCTTGTCTCTTCAGGTCAAGGTATCCTCATAGGAGGATACAAGTCATTGATCCTTTTATTTTCAGGTACTGCTATAGCAATAGTGGAAGAGTTTGGGGGTCACCCCCCTGGCAAAGGAACTTTTTAGGATGTCAGGTCGTGATAGGACTAGGGGGAATGGATCAAAACTTGACATGGGTAGATTCAGATTAGACATTAGGAAGGAGTTCTTCACCATGAGGGTGGTGAGACACTGGAACAGGTTGCCCAAAGAGGTGGTGGAAGCCCCATGCCTGGAAATTTTTAAGGCCAGGCTGGAAGGGGCTCTGAGTAACCTGATCTAGTGGGAGGTGTCCCTGCTCATGGCAGGAGGGTTGGAACTAGATGATCTTTAAGGTCTCTTCCAACCCTGACAATTCTATGATTCTATGATTTTTGGGTTTTGTTGGGTTGGCTTTTTGGGTTTTTTTGGAAGATCTATCTGTTGTTGTGTTTTCCCCCTAAATTTAACATTTGCTGTCAAAAACTTGAAGCCATGTTTTTTCAAAATGACCCTCTCAGTACCTAAAGGGTATTCATGCATTTCTCCATCCTTAAGTTTTTAGTTGTTTCTCTTTTTTTTTTAATTGGCTTATTCTAGTCTGAATTGAGAAGACCATCTGCTCATGCCTGTACCCAACGCCCAACTTGTTGACAGGAGAGGAAAAGTAGACATGCTGGGGCCTTTTTTGACTTTTTAGAAGCAGTTTTGTGCTTAAAGAAAAGTGGAAAAACAAAACAAAAACCAACGCAGCACCTCTTTGGGTGTTGACCAAGGGATGCTTGGATCTTGTGTGCGCAGGCTCACTTGCTCATGGTTCTCTGCGATCCTCCCTGCCTGTCTGTGACCTCCTGTGTAGATGCGCGTCCTTTGAAGGGTCATTAATTTAATATCTTTCCCTGTGCAGCAGCTGGAACAAATGGTCCCCCCAGCGCCGGTAGGAGCTCCTGGCCACCTGCCTCGCCCTGTGCTGACCTACAGACATTTTTGCCGTGGCTGTCTCAGTCTTTTTATAGTTTTTGCACACTTGTTGCATATAGGATACCTTACAGGTGTGGGCCTTTGCTGAAGCATCAACTAGCTGTTTGGGGAAGGCTTGGGTTTTGGGTTTTTTTGTTCTGGTAGTCTCACTTTTCTTCAGAAGCGTTTAAAAAATGAGGGGAAACTTCTTGGATTCAGACCAAATCAGAAATGCGGCATTTCACCATCAACTCATTGGAGGTTAACTGCCTCAAAGTGTATGAGAGGGCAGGTGCATGTTTAAAATGATGAGTAACTGCAAATCCAGGTACGGCATCACCCGTGCAAAGCCCTTGCAGGGTTACCCGGCCATGTGGCAGCAGCGGTGCCAGTGCTGCGGCCGGGGGATTTCTTCCCCTCATCCTTGCCCTGCCCAAAATGCCTGAGACCTGTTCAAGCCTCACCACCTGCAGACCATGACTGCTGTTTTGCAAGGGAAACGTTTGCTCTTGTACGTTGTTCCTGCGTTGCTTTAACACAGCAATGGTTTTAATCTGGTGTCCAGTGCACGGTGAAGCTCCTGCTGGGGTAATGTCTACTTCTGGGTCAGGGTCCTCATCCCTGTCACATCTCACCCTTTGTCCAAAACATCCAAGCAGCAGAAATGCCCTGGGGAGAGCCAGGGAGATGTCCCTTGTATGCAAGACCCATTCCCCAAGGATATTGTCATAGGCTGTGCTGCAAGACTGTGCGGTGGAACTGGAGCCCTGGCAGGCCAGCAGCCTCTGAGAAGGAGGGCACCAAGTTTTAGTCACTCAGGAGTGAGTGTCTCTTTGAACTGGGTCCTGTGGGGCATGGCTGGGTGTCCCCAGGGCAACAGGCGTGGGTGTTCCCTTTGCTGTTAACCTTGAATGTTCATAACAGGTTATGACACATGTGTGGCAGGGTGCCTTAAAGCATAACAGAAGGTCTTTAGGTTTGTAAACCGCAGGTCTTTATTTTTAGTCTTTTTTTTTTTTTTTCCCAAATTGTTGATCTTGAGATAGGCTGTATGTTTGTTTTTCTTTACTTTCCAGGTCCTATGATGAAGCTTAGGCCCAGAGTTTAATGAAGGGGACTAACCTGATGTGGTGTGGTATTACACCACATACACATGTCAGAGCTGTTTTAGGAACCATTTCAACAAATGTCCAACTTCTTGGGATTTTCTTGGAAATGAGACTTGCGTCCTTATCTGCTTTATTATGTTTCTAGAAGCTGCTTAGATACCAGCTTGCTCCAAAATACTACGTTTTGGTGGATGGATGAAGTATAATTTCTGTACTGAAATATTCAAGAACTTCGTGTAGGACAGTGGGTAATTGTGTAATTGTCTTATTGAAGGCGTGTGGACTGATTGGGTTTTGCAAAAGATTTTGTGGTTGTGCTGAGGAGAAAAGGTGCTCTGCAAACTGTGACTATAATAAATATAAATGTGACCGATGCGTCAAGGAGAGCCATGATGGTTCCTGTTTTGGTTAGGAGGTGCTGAGTGAAGCATGGAGGACTGAGTTCCCCCGGCATGGAGACAATATTGACCCAGATCAGCAGTTCCTGGGTTCAGGTCTCTATCAGTCACTCAAGTGTTTCTGCAGCTGTACACACCATCTTCGGAGGATTTGGAGAGACAAATGTAGAAGGGATGGCATGTTTGTGTGAGGAGGAGGAGGAGGAAGCCTATGGGCAAAGATACTGAGCTGCAGTAGGAGTCTAATCACCACTGTCTTGTACCTCAGCATGAGGTAGGACTTTGGCCGTGTCACGCAGTCCTGAAAAGCCTTTGGAGCAGTAATGCCCCCTGCAAGCAGTAGGCAGTGGAAGGGGCTTAGGCATCATCCCCAATCCAGATATCCCCAGGGTGAAGAATGTAGGTCAGCATCCATGGGACTGGCTGGGGCACATGGGGCCAATCTGTTTCTTCCCTCACCCCAGCCCAGGGGTGGTTGAGAGGGCAGCAAGAGGGACATCCAGGTCTGCATACGAGATCTTGATCTCCTGCTCTGAACCCTCTTCTCAGAGGAGGGCCCAGATAAGCCATCTAGGTTGACTTGTAGGGCAGATGCCATAGCAGAACCAATTTAGTCAGTAGGGCTTTTGGAAAATATGTCATCACATCTTTCTCATCCTGGTTTTGCTTTGCAAGTATTCCCCTGTGCTTTCTCCCCCTATCAATCATTGTGGTCATCTTGGTGGGACCACAGGGATGGGGAGGCTCAGCCTGTGCCCACCAAGCACCCACCTGACGTCACCCCTGGGTACCTAGCAGGATTTAGCTGCCAGAGCTCCCTAGATCCTCCCAAAGTGGTATGGGGCAGGCAGGCTGGAGAGCTCTTTATTATTGTTGTTATTTATTGTTTCTATTTTTTTTTCCAGTTTCTGGCTCTGCAGACCCCCAAATGCTCTTAATGGAGATACAGCCCGTTTATATGTTAATTTTAAGCCTGCTGACAAGCAGTTTGCTTTTCTCCTGACTTCTCACGGTTCCTTTGCCCGTTGAAAGCCGCTGCCGTGGGCTTAGGGGATAAGGTGCCGAGAATTAGAAAATAAAATAAAATCTGCAGGATGCTGGAGAGCGAGGCAGTACAGGGATTGGCTTGCTCAAAGCACAGACGGGTGATTTCTGAAAGCAAGTAACCCTGATACCAGGGGCGTGCATGACAATTACATCCAGTATAATACAAAATGTTAATTACTAAATTTTGAGAAATTAATGCTGATTAGCAGCTGCATGTGTGTGACCTAAATACATCTATTGCTTGATCTTTATTCATAATATACAGTTTATTGTTGATAAGGTAATTGCTGAATGGTGGGCTGGCCCGCAAGTCTCATAGCTAAAGACTGAGGCCTGATTTGTAAATCATCAGAAATTTGTTGGCATCTGTTTTTTGTTGAATTTATACAGACAGAGAAGATGAATAGCGGTCTGAGCTATCCCCTTTACAACTCTACTCTTAGATATTATTGAGAATTCATATTACTTTTATTATTTGGACACAAAAATGGACCTAATGCTTGTTGGCTTTAAAACACCTACTAGCGCTGCTTTCTCTCTCCATCTTGCAAAATATAAGACAAGGCCAAAGCTTAAATTAAAATCCTCAGGTTCTTATCTCTTTCCCACAGGAAAGCAAATCTGTGTTGAAAACCGTAAAATTAAGAGGAGAGCAAGGATAGCATAATTTAGCAAAAATTCATGGCACCAGATTCTGAGCTATATGACTGGAGGGATAGGTCAGACATTAAGAAGATACTGCCTGCTAATGCAAGTTCCTTAAGGTGGTGCTCTGGAAACAAGGCAAGCAGAAAATGCTGCACTGGTTCCCTTTTGCTCACTTCCCTCTACTCCCACCAACCTTAATAATAAATTGAGTTGCACATTTAATAACCCTTCTGCTTCCAGAAGTCCAGAGAAATCCTGGGTTTGTACTTGGAGTGTTGTCCTAACATCCATATGTGCTGGGATTTCAATAGTTAACTCAAAGAAAATTAATTTCATTGGGCTCTTAATTTTTTTTTTCCTTAATTCTTTGTATTTGACAGGCTGTCCTTGCTGAGTTCTATCAGTGTTTCAGTCTGAAGGACAGGGGTTTTTTTACTTTTAAAAAAATAATTTAAAAAATTTTATTTAGCATCTGTTTGTGCCATAATTATTTCTGCTAATGGGCAGGGTAGAGTGGTGGTGTACAAATAAGGAGTGACCATTATGTGCTGGCATCATCACTACAGCTCATCCTGCCATGGGAAGAGAACTTCTGTTTCTAGCAGCATTAATACAGCAGCATTTAGTCAGGACAGACGAGTCCCATTGTCTTGCAGCCTTGATCTAAGGGTGTGATTCTGGGCAGCACCCTTCTGTCATGCCAAGTGCCCCTTCCCCTGCAGTTCTGCAGGAGGCGTTGATGGGAAGCATGCATCGTGGCCTGCAGGGACATCCCCTTATGGCACCCATTTCAGGACCCTCTCAGGCATTTGCAGCATGTTGGTTTCTCCTTTGGCATGATGTGGTGAGAGGCCTCCCAGCTGTCTCTGGATGGTCAGAGGATGAGAGGCCACTACCAACTGCTTATATATGAAGTTAGGCTTTTAAGGGTCACTTTTCAGTTACCTGCTACACAGACCAAGAGATTTCAACCAGAGTTTGTAAAATGGCAAAGATAAAAACCCGCTGTGCCCTTTGGCAGCAGCGGGGTCTTGTCCCTGTTGCGCTGTGCTATGGCTGTGCAGGAGAGCAGTGGAGAAGTGAAGTCCATAAAGCTCGTGTTGCTCTAAGGCTAGAGATGTGGCAAACTTTCACTTTAAATCTTTTTTTTTTAATGCTGATCCTGTAACTGCAGGGTTTCTTCAGCACTGCTGCTGGCTCTGCTGTCCTTCAGTCACAGCCCTTGGTGCGTGATGCCTGCCTGCCCAGCACGGTGCTTCTCCAGCCCTGAAGCTCTCTGACCTTTGTTTCCCCAACCCCATCTCTGCGTCTCCCAAATGTCATTCCTCCTGATCCTGGCCCCTCACCCATTTCCCTGCATTCCCTCAATGCACACATCCCTCCTTGGGCACCAGTGGTTCGAGGATGACTATTCTTGCAACAAACATGGTTGCCATCCATCAGCACCAATGTCATTGCTGTCCATCCATTTCCCTGCCTTCAGTAATACAATTATGTAAAAATTTCATTTTAGAAGTGTCTGGGTTTCTTTTTAATACAGAAGCCCCACCTTACTAACAGTATTTAATTTTTTTCTTTCTTCTCTTGCAGTCAAACAAGGTGCCAGTGGTACAGCCCTCTCATGCAGTTCACCCCCTCACCCCTCTTATCACCTACAGCGATGAGCACTTTTCCCCGGGGTCGCACCCATCTCACATCCCCTCCGACGTCAACTCCAAACAAGGTGAGCTCATCACATCCCAGCGCAGTGGAGATGCAGAGTGGTCGTGGTGCCCTCCGTGCTACTCACAGAGCCTTTATTTATAATGTTACAGAGAGGGGGTTCCAAGCCTGCGTGCCTGATTTCAGAGAGAGTAACTCTGCCATGATACTGATATTTAACTTGGCTGTTTAAATCTTCATGCTCATTCTAATGTGACAATTTGGGCTTGCATTACTCATCAAAGTCTTTTAAAATCTCAATAAGCAGCAGCCAGTCCTCACCATTCCCTGTGGTGCCCAAGGCTTGCAGGATGCAGATGGGGAAACGACAATCATCCCTCACCTTCCTGAAAATAAGGGAAGAGTGCTCTAGTAGCGGTGGTTTTGAAACCTTTTTCTTTTTCCCTTTTACTCAAAATTGTGCTTTCTGTCCTTGTGTTCTTGCTATCTGAAATATTCCATACCTCAGTTGGCATAACTGAAGCATAGCTCATAAAATACACTTTTGAGCCTGCGCAAGTTAAGGCTTTGCAGATGTGACTTTTTTTTAACCTTCTTGTGCCCACTGCCTTCTGCAGAAAGCATTGTTTTAGGTGTCTGAGTTGTGAGTGTCAGTTTTCTCTGAGCCCCTAGGACTCCTTGAAACAAATGAAAAAAAGCCTCCCAAATCCTCATTTGGGAGCATCAGACCAGTCCCACTCCAGGTCAGGCTGTGGGCACCTGGGGAAGCACCAACACCCTCTGAGGTGACAAACCCAGCCTGGACCAAGAGCTCCCACCCAACACCCCCCAGCAAACCCAGAGGCTGCCTGGGGAGGGTGCAGTTGCTTTTAATGGGGTGCAGGAGCTGCAGGGGTGGACGTGATGGTTGTTGAGAAGGGAGAGCTGGTGGCAAGGAGGGAAGGAGAGGGATCAGAGGGTTTACAAAGGCTTTCGCTGTAGTTGGGACGTCTGTGTGTGAGTGTGAAGTCTATGCCAGGACTGGTCCTGGAGATGCCCCTCCCTGCTTCTTTCTGTACTTTTGTGTCCCACCACATGATGTGACACCTAATTGACAAGATCGTGATTGTGAACACATCCACAGGCACAGTTGTCCTATTTACCTGAAAAGGTGTTTAGCCACCATTGTTCAGGGAAGAGACTTTTTTTTTAGTTCTGACTGTCCCTGCCAGTTT
Source organism: Brachypteracias leptosomus (assembly GCA_013401335.1). NCBI lineage: Eukaryota > Metazoa > Chordata > Aves > Coraciiformes > Brachypteraciidae > Brachypteracias > Brachypteracias leptosomus. Next base: position 326,269 of record VYZX01032163.1, read on the forward strand.
TTATTTTGGCCTTGCTATGCAGATAACAGCATGGACTACATCCAGAGAATGCCTTGTGGCATTGTGTGCTTTTGCTTCTTTTCTTTTTTTTTTTTTTTTTTTTTTTTTCAGGGAGGGGGAATACTACAAGCACTCTGCCTGTAAAGCCTGGCCTGTAAATACATGTCGAATATCTTTTTCAGAATTGGAACAAGCAAGTGGAGACTCTCTTAATTTGTCTTCCTCCTTTGCATCAGTGTCCTGGAGAAGGATATTAATGCTTGTTTCTTGAAATCCCAGGGGTGCCACAGGTTAGCAAACGGGATTTCCAGCTCTTGCCCAAGCTGGCTGCAACAGCTGGGGCACATCCCACTGCTGCAGTTCATGAACTCAAGAGATTTTCATTTACTGTGTGATGGGTTTGCCTCCTTGCATCCCAGTTCTTTGCCATTACCTCTGGTTTATTTTTGTCCTCCTGTTCTGCAGAGCCAAACTGAACAACATCTGATTTATTTTTTCTGCTGCCTGTCCTGCCTTCCGCCTCTTGTTGCCCTCTCCTCTGTCCAGCCCCAGTGCATCCCACCACTCACACCGCCATCCCCGAACACAAGCCTGGCAAGGGACTCTGCCAAGGAGTGGCCAGAGTCATCTCTGGTGCTGAGCTCATGCCTCTCTGGTGTTCCTGAGTGGGCCTTCAATCCCTTTGCTCAGCATTTGATGAAGGTGGGAATGGATAATACAGGCTGGAGACTTCTGGTTTTGGCTGTGACGATCTCCTTGATGTGTGTGGTCTTCCTATACTCCCTGTTTCGATGCCACTGGCATGTGGGAGCAGCTCCAGTGAAGTGGCCCTTGCAGTTGCTACAAAGAGAGGATTTTTTTTTTTCCCTCTTAGGTCCTCTGCCAAACGCCTCTGACCATTGTTTCTATCCTTGCCTCCCACCATGGATCTGGAACGAGACACTGCCCTGGTGCCCCAGCCCTGATGCCAGGGTGCCCTCCTTCTGCCAAAGTCCCCTGATGAGGGGATCTACAGCTGCTTGTCCACAGCACTGCCTCTTGCACCCCAGGCACTTTAGGATGGACACAGGGCCACCACCTTGCTAAAGGCAGTCACATCTTTCTTCCTTTTTTTTTTCTTTTTCTCTCCTTAACCCTCTCATGAGCAAAATCTTGCTTTGGAGAGCACTGACTGTGGTAGCTGTATATGTAGCTGCTGGGCCTTAGGTAGCTGGCAGCCCCCCATAAGGGGCCAGAGGATTTGAGCTAGTGATAACCACTGTGTGTTAGTGCAGAGAGAGCAATGTTGTCTCCGTGAGTCAGAAATTTTGGAGAAAGAGTGCCCCAACTCCTTCCACAGAACTTGGTCTTGCAGGGACAAAGTCATGTAATCACTTTCAAGATCATCAGCTGTCACCAGAGATGAGAGAGATGAGATGCTGGGCTTGTTTTTCATCTTTGTTGTTTTTTGAGGTTTTTTTAAACTGCTCTGAAAGAGCATTCCCTCTCACGTAAAAACCCTGGGATACATAAAGCATTCCCTCTCCTGTCAGCCAACAGCAGCTTTACACCTTTGAAAAGACAACTGGCCAGAAAGTTGATCCTCACTCAGGTTGCGATCTCAAGTCTGAGAATTTAGCTTTTTTGAGACAGTAACACCACCAGTATTGTTTTCCATCCTTTCTTGTACACAATCCTGAAAGATATTCTTCAAATCTTGTAATTAAATTCATAAGATTTACATCTTCTAATGTAAATTCAGGGAGAGGGGGGGCAGAGTGGGAATAAATCAGTAGCATCAATCTATAAATCGAGTCTCAAGGTAGCACACACTCAGTCTTGGACCTTTGGAGTGTCACCACATGAATATTTAATACCCTTTTAAAGCAGCTGATTTAACATGTGAAGTAGACTTAACAGTTCCTTCTGCTTCAGCCTCCTCTTCCCCAAACACATTTAAATAAACCGATGTCTTTGTGGCCTCTGCAACTGTAATTCCATGTCTCCTGAGGGCGTAAGGTTTAGGTGAAGAATAGAGACCACAGACCCTTTTGGGACTAGGATTAGCTTTAATCTTGAGGTGATTCTTGCAGTTGTAGGACTCTGTGTTCTGGGGAATGTGAGCTGATGGATCATTCCTGATGGGACTCTTATTTTTCCATGAAATACTACCAATGCAAAACAGATTGACCTTGGAGCCCACAGGAGTCAACTTGATGAAGAGCTTAGTTGGAGCTGGAGTGACAATTGGAAACCAAATGAATCATATCAAGTGTGACCATTACAGGCCTGAAAATGATTCTTAATTAACCACTGATCCTCTGTGGTAGCAAGTTTCCAAAATCTGTGAATCCATAAGGGAACCGGCAAAAATGTACAAGTAGCAATTTACCTAATCTAATAGCTCTGCTGTGCTGCCTCTTTGACAATGCTTTATTTTCCTCTTGTTTCATGCTGCGTTAGAAGAGGTCCTCAGGATCCGAGCGGGTTTGGTGAAACCATTGAGAGGACAGTATTGCCTAACATGCTTTACAGGAGATCTAAACCTGTGCAAGTCCTTACCCATACATTTATTTCCTCCTTCCACTTTGTTTTTTCCAATGTTTCCCTTGGAATTGCAATATTGTGTGCAAATTATTTATTATTTTAAAGGTGGCACAAGTAGTCTTTTGCTTTTAAGACTAAAGTGGTTATTTCTTATCCAGAGCACTAATGCCTTCATAGAGTTGGCCATGTTAGCTGTGAACTGTAGCTCATGTGTAGTATTTTGAGGGGAAAGTCATTCATTCTTCTGTGCTCTTTAACAGGCATGTCCAGGCATCCTCCGGCTCCTGATCTCCCTACCTTCTATCCCTTGTCTCCAGGGGGGGTTGGACAGATAACACCACCTCTTGGCTGGTAAGATCTTTTAGCTTCTCTTCGGACAAAGGTGCATGTTCACACCATTTGCTGTCGTTGAATCAGTCACAGCATTTACAAAATAAGAATGTCGCTGCAGTAAGAAATTACCACCTTATTTTAGTTGAAAAGATCAAAAAATGTCGATCTTTGAAATGAATTGAATCTGGGTTTTGAACACGTGCAGAAATTGAAGTGTAGAGATTTCACTTTGAAGTCTGTGTATTTCTTATGGCTCAGATTTGTGGCTCTTGGCATTTGGAAAGATAGCAGAAAACAGTTCTCAAGGAATTAAATGTAAATTTTTAATAAACAAAATTGCAATTACTGAGGGGAGGGGAAGTAAGAAGGAACTTTGAAGTGTGCGTGGGGGAGGAAATCTTGAAACTGCACCCAAATGGAGAACAAACTTTTGTAGTCTGCTGCTTTTTACAGATTCTGTAGGGAGAGAAGCCACTGTCATTGGGAGATTTTGCTGCTCTTGATAATACTAGCACTCTCAGGATGTCTCTCTGCCACTCAGGGTGTCATTTTCATTTTGGAGGAAACACATGGTATTTGCAGAGTAATCGATTTGACAGGATGCTTTATGTGTGCTTGGGGTGGAGAGGTGCTTGCTCTTACAGAATCACAGAATACTAGGGATTGGAAGGGACCTCAAAAGATCATCTAGTCCAATCCCCCCGCCAGAGCAGTTCTGTTGGAGCAGGGAATAGGGAAACTCAGCAACTATTTCNAGGGAAACTCAGCAACTATTTCAGTGCTTTAGAATCTGTATCTTGACTAGTCTGTGCCCACACAATGAATGATGCAGATTTTTTATTTTTATTTTTAATGTGTCTATGGGAGGGAAACATGGTCCAAATGACAACAGGCAGAGAAAATAGAGCAGAAGATGGTGAAATGCTCTATTGCTGGCAAATCTTTCAGGAAGTGCCACATGCCTTTTTGGAACAAATTATCAGATACCAGATTAAAATATAGAATTATCTGACTATCTCTTTTTTTTTTTTTTTTTTTAATTATTCCCCACTGCCCCTTCCCTTTCCTTGGTGCTCAGAGGACTCCCCACCTCTACCACTACCAGGCAGTTCCTGACATGCATTTTCCAGATGTGGTCAATCATTTCTTCTGGATGGTTTCTTGATGCAGAGGCTGGGGGGGAGGGAACAGGGAAAAGAGAAAGAAGAGAGACAAGATCCAGTCTTATAAGGCTTGGGGATATGTTCACTGGCACTCACTGACAGCGGGACACACTCTGACATCCCTTATACTGTACAACTTCCAGCTGCCTTCTGTGCAGTAACTGCTGAGACTTCCTCTCCCTTTTGTTTTTTTTTTTTAAGTTCCCTTTGAACACTGCTCATTTCCAGGAATGTACTCCCAAGTGTGAAACCTGTATCCTGAACCTTACAAAGGCCAATATCCCTTTTTTCCCCCCCTCTGAAAGCTGATCTGCCAGTCAATAAGTAACTGTATGAATAGGACTGATGTGTGTGGTGGTCTTCCTGGGCTGGTTCAGGTATTTGGACTGACCTGGTATTTGTTTGCAATATCATAGTATGCTAATTCAGAGTGTTAATCATAGTCATGACCTGAACCATTTCTAACTGAAAGTAACCAAAATGTAGTGATGATGAGTATCCAAATGACAGGCTGGTGACAAAATATTCTGTATATGTGGGCATATGAAGGAGGTAAGAATTTCCCACGAGATTCTCTTACTGGACTGCAGAGTTTGAACTTTAAGTAGTTAAGATAGAATTGTGCTCCTGTGGGCTTTTAGGTGGTTGTGGGATTTTTTTTTCTAATCAAAGAAACTTATACTTTCTTATAAAAGCTGCCCACTTGTACCTTACTGTAGAAGATGCAAATGGAGAGAGTCCTAAGTTTTCAAAGACTTAGTGGAACTGTTCAAAAGGTTTTCCAGCTTGATAATTCACAGTCTGGGGTTCTTGCCCTGACCTACAGTAGAACTATTTGAAATAAAATGTCTCTTTCCTAAGAGCTAGTTAACCAAATCTGATTCCAGTGCTTTTAAAACCAGGTGTGAGAGAGGAATGTACATGCATGTGTGTGTGCACGTATGCTTTGGAGGAGGAAGACTGGTGGTTTTGCCTCCTCCCAGGTGGGAATCTAGATTAGGAATCTTTCAACAGCAAGGGAGAAAGTCCAACGCATTCAAGTAGTCGTTAGCTTTGAATACAGCAGAACTCTCTAAAGTTTTACCTATTGCTATTTATTTGTGACTAGTACTGAGTTCCCATCAGGTGCTTGTAACTCTAGAGTAATTATTGAATACCATATCATATGATTGATGGGTTGCTTTCTTCTGTGACCTCAGGCAAGGTCAGCCTGTATATCCCATCTCGAGTGGATTCAGGCAGCCCTATCCATCCTCACTCTCAGTCGACCCTTCCATGTCCAGGTAGGTGTAGGAGGTGAATGACTGACTGGGGAGTAACTGCTGGCATTAGAGGGCAAGTTGCTCTTCTGCTTGCATCTTGGTCTGCCTTTGCTTGCTTTTCAGTCAGCTAAAACTTTATGCGTACATTTTTATTTAACATATTTGTGTATATACAGTTTGCCTGGATCCCACACTGGTCTCATTCAGCATTTTCTTGGCAGTCTCTGAAGTATTACAATTAGGAGCACCGGTGACTTGTCAACAATTAATTGAGCTGTTTCATCTGAAATGAGTTGTTAGTTCATTTCTAGATGCAGCATACAGTATGCATCCTTGGGTTTTGCTCATGCAAGTGTGCGACCAGATGGATTGTCACCCTAGTCTGCGTTTTTCAGTTCTAATTTCAAAGTTGGTAATTAGTTTTGAATCATTTAGGTATTGCTCTGTGTGGAAACTTGCTCGCAAGTAGATATTTCATAGCCCGAAGCCACTAATGGCAGGGGATGCCAGCACAGTGTATTTGTACTGGTGTGTGAATCAGGCACTGTGTGTTTATGTCTAAGTGCAAGCAAGCAATGCTTATTGGGACTTGGCCGTGACACACTCCAAACCTCCTCTCCTCTGCTTTTGCACTCTCGAGACAGCTTCTGCATCCCGTGCTTGGTGTACCCAAGGTTGCAATATACCATTCTTGAGTTTTTTGTGTGACCTGTAGAAGACATATCCTCTTGCACAGCGGTTTAAGACAGGTCACTTGTTAAGTGTTGGGTCCTCTTGCCTCTATTTGTGTGGACTCCTTTGGATTATTGCTATCCCTTCACTTCTTTACAGGAGAATTACAAGCATGTGCCTGTCAGGGTGATTGGGAAGAAAACCCATTCCTTCTCCATAATAAGATGACCTGATTTGGTTATAAGGTGTTTGCTTTATTTTGATGGCATGAAGGTAAAGGACAAGGGGGCTAGGGAATGGAGAATGGAGAGGTTGGATGTGATCTCTTAACCAGCACTCATTTAGCAAACCTTTGGAGCATGAGTTTGCTTTTGATGTTATTGGTACTGTCCACTAGTTCAAAAGAAAGCATGCAGGCTTTCTGCTGCACTTGAGTTTGCAATGCTGAGCACCTTCAAGATCTGTTTCAGCTATCCTTGAGGATGACCCAGGTTAGCAGGGTGAGATGATGGAGTTAGTGGTACTTTCATTTTCTTTCCCATTTTACTTCTTGTACAAATGAAAGGAAGATCTATTTAGGACAAAAGACTTTTTCTCTCTCTTTCCCCTCCCTGTCTTCCAGGGTGCAGGGGTTTTACAATTTATTTTTCTTTTAAGCATTTAAGGGAAGGATAGTGAGTTTAGGTGAAGTGATGTTAAAGTCTTTTAGCTTAAGTACCTTGAAAAGTAAGGGATTCCTGAGAGAGCCATCAGGGACTTCCTGAAAAGACTCTTCACCTTTTGTTTTGTTTCTGCATGGCAGTTCCCTCCTTTGCATTGGCTGGTGGTGGATATTTTAAGAATGTTTATATCTTGTGGAAAGACAGTTTTTGGTTAAGAAGCGTGTATTTTTATTGCTAGTCAGTGCAACAGTACAACCATTAAATGTTTGTAGTGTGCATTGCTGTTTGCCTGAAAGGTAATAAAATAACTTCTTTACAACCAAAAAGTTGACTGATTTTGTTTGTTTGCTTTTCTTGAATAAATGGACTACAATGCACAAGTCTTAGCCAAATATTTTTCATGCGCTCTTATGGAATTGTCTTCTATTGCGAGCTCCGTAGCACTTGCATTCTTGGGGCATCCCACTGCTGTCATACTTGTCTGATGCCTGTCTTCAGTAGGGTTACAGACCTCCTTTGTTTTCTCTTTTAGGTTTTCACATCACATGATTCCTGGTCCTCCAGGCCCTCACACAACTGGAATCCCTCACCCAGCTATTGTAACACCTCAAGTAAAACAAGAACATCCGCACAACGACAGTGAGCTAATGCATGTGTGAGTCTGCCTTTCTGCACTCACCATTGATCTATAAATGTTTGAGAACTAACTCTGTCTGAAGAAGAGTCAAGGAGGTTTAAAAAAAAGAAAAAAGAGCCTTTTATGACCTCTTTGAGTTTTATCTCTTCTCCTATAGTGAAAATGGGACATGTGGGCTACTGTTTGGGAAGAGTAATGAGACATGAAGCCATTTTTCATTCCAGTCCAGCACTTTTTGGCCATGAGCAACAGTCATCTTGATTCAGACATGATCATGGACCTGTCTACCTGTGAATGTTGCTTGAGTGTGAACTCAAGAAATTCTGCTGGAAAAGGTCTTAACTGAAAAATTTACTAGTAAAAAGCAGCCTTACTGCTCGCTAGTCAAAGGCAAAAGGCCCAAGAAAGAAGTGGATGAGGACCTATCCTCCTGCTTGTAGCAGTGGTCTTCTAGGGTAACCTTCCAAAACCAGAATTGAGACAAGTGATTCATTTGGATCAGATTCACAGATCAAATGTTATTTGCTAGAGAATTTCAACCTCACATCCTTCCTGAGTATTAAATTCAGTCAATTCTCTGAAAGTTAGGAAGGTGGATGGGGCATGACCACTGAAATTCTCATTTTTACTGCTTAAATGCTACTGTAACCACAAGTTGGTAATTTTCCACTGGGATTTTTTTAGGCTGAAGGTGAATGGATGCTTTTTTTCCCCTCCTTTCCCTTTCCCCCGCTACGTTTTAGGAAGCCTCAGCACGAACAGAGGAAAGAACAAGAGCCAAAAAGACCTCATATTAAGAAACCTCTGAATGCTTTCATGTTGTACATGAAAGAAATGAGAGCGAACGTTGTAGCAGAGTGTACTCTGAAAGAAAGTGCAGCTATCAACCAGATTCTTGGCAGAAGGGTATGTACGGGGGGGGGTGTATTCACATGTGCTGCTAATTTGTGCGTGTTTTCCTTCAGTTGGATGTGATGGCTCATTTTCTGCTTGAGGTGCTAACTAATGTGCAACTATCAAATTAGCTATAGAAGATAAAACATGCAACTGAAAATGAAAGCAGTGTCTTGATTTTCTTTTTTCATCATTAGCAATATCATCAAATTGGTGTCTGTTCCATTCATGTTATGGTGTCAGCACCTCAGACGTGAAATAGCCTCATTCACACATGGAAGGAGCATTCAAATCACCTTCTGGGTCCTCCCTTAGGCTGGCGTCCATCAGAGCAGGAGGGGGTCATTCATGGATGAACACTGGATGCCAGTGGAGATGGAACTCAAAAGTGAATATAATGCAGTCCAATTGTAAAGTAATGTAGGTTGGGAAGGACCAGTTACATCAGATTGCTCAGGGGCTTGTCCAGTCAAGTTTTGAATGTCTCTGAAGTCACCAGTTGAGTACTCATGGTCCTGGTACACATCCCAGAGCCTTGCTGAGAGCCGTTTGCTTCTGTGGCATTGTAGGCATGTTTTGTTCTTTCCATGATCCAAAAAAAAAAAAAAAAAATGCAGGCCAACCCACTATTACAGACTTCATGTTCACTGTCAGTGCTCTTCCAAGGGAAAGCAGCAGAGGTCAATGCCCATTTTGTCCTTGACTGTCCTGGAAATGAGAAAAAGGACAACTTTTGTATCAATCTAAGCTTGGGTAGGGATTATTCAAATCCTTTAGCTCAGTGAACTCCACTTCTTGACCACTGACTTATTGGGGCAGTATTGAGAGACACTGCAACTATCTGAAAACCCTGTGTTTTTAATTGTGAAGTCAGTACATGACCTTAACTGCTACTTCTCTGTCACAATCTGAAGACTTCCCTCCAACCCCTAGAGCAGAAATCTATTGGCAGTTGCCCTGGTTCCTGCCGCCTTCTGCTTGTCTCTGATGTTCTTGTTAGCTCCTCCTAAAGGTCATCTTGGTGCTTACCCTTTCCATTCTTTCATGCAAGTCTCTAGGATCATGTTTTCATTCTCACTCCCTCAGTAACTGAGTATATCAGCTTTGTTTTCTTGGCCTGAATGAAGGCAGTGGCTTATTTATCTCCATTTTGGTAATGAATCAAGTCTCAGTGCTCCATTGCCTGCTTTTTCCACAACTTGGACTCCTCCTTTAAAGTTACTGTTCTCCATGAAAGTACCTTGAATTCCATGTTTACTGTGGTACAAACAACACATGAGTTATCCAATATAATTGCTTGTAGATTAATTATTATCAAATGGTTTGTGTTGAGTCATCCTGATCACTACTTACTATACCCTGTGCCACTCTGGAACAGGAACCAGCTTTGCTCTCAAGAGCTGATGCTTTGCCTGCTGGGATCTCTGATTCCACAGCATAATGTTCACTACCTTCCAGCTTTGGAGTGCATGTGTGGAGTTTGAAAGTTGCACATAGGCTGAACTGCTGCGCTCTCAGTAACACGTCGAACTTGCCAAGTTAAGACAGACAAGCCTTTTAGTTCACATCTTCTGACATGCAGCAAAACGACATATGAAATCATACAAATGTGATCTGAAATCCTAGTTCTGTAAATTATTCTTGCACAAGTGGCTTAACGATTTCATATATGTTTGGGGTTTTTTAAATATATTCTTCCCCACCCCACCATGCATGTTGTCAAAGCCAAACAAGAAGACACGTCTAATGCTGCAGCAGTGGAACCTGATTCTAAATAAAAAGCCTTTACTTTTTTTGGTTCAGGTCTGTGATAGGTGTTTCAATGAGAACAAAATGCATAGATACTGATGTGGCTGGTGCCTTTTCAAATGTACGGGTTGTGAGGGGGTTTTTATTTGTTTTCTTTAAAAGTAAATAAAAGCAGGAAGTTAATCCCCACTTGGCTACAGAGGTCAACGTGCAATTTGGAAGACCACAGTTCTGTGGTTTCTGTATCTTAGAAACTTTTTGCATTTGCTATTTTCTTTTCTTCTATTACAACAAAAAAAATCAGAAAGTAGGTACCTAGAAGCTTGATACTTAGAGGCTGACCTTGGAACAGGAGCCTGCTGGTGCCCAGAAAGCCCTCTGCATTGGCATTGAAAACCCATATGTAGCTGCTGCTTAAAACCAAGACAGCAAATCCTTCTGTGGTGGGAAGCTTGCTGCCCTTTGAAAGCCATACAAAACATTTCTGTTTTGTCAGGAGCTAAAGGGTGGGTTTTTGTTGTTTTATGTTGGGGGTTTTTTTATTTTTTTAAGTAGTGTTGGGAGACCGTGGTTCTGTGAGCAGATTATTTGATGTTTCCATAAATTATTTTTGTCTTGCTCAAGGCAAAACTGACAAATGCCTGAAAGTTAGTTAATAAACACAGGTGCTTGTAATTGCTAATGAATTTCATTTTTGCAGTGTGGAAGGACTGAAGCAAAGTCACAAAACCACTTGCTAATGTCATCTGTTGCATAGGTATGAGCTATTTCCTAGTCTAATGCTGTGTTTATTTTGTTTGTAGTGGCATGCTCTCTCCCGTGAAGAACAAGCGAAATATTATGAACTAGCTCGTAAAGAAAGGCAGCTACACATGCAGCTTTATCCAGGCTGGTCTGCAAGAGACAACTACGTAAGTCACCCACTTGAAGGCTTTGTTTTAAATTAACTTTCTTTACCTAACTATTTTTTCCTTTCTTTTTCTCTTTAACTTGTGAAAAGTCCTGGATGAAGAGATGGTGAGCAAACATAATACATAAGCCTCATATTTGTTTACACTTCAAGCATCCAAAAAACTCGATATTTTATTGTTGTTGACATGCTTCTTATGAAGGTCATAGGTTTTGAGGGGAAAAAAATAACATGGGAAGTTTTTTTTTCTAAAACTTTTTTCCTAAGTCTTAAAGCTACAGTACAGCTGTGAATTCTCCATAATTTTCTATGCAATCACATGCTATCCAGAAATCTTCTTTAGACCTGAGCAAAAAAAGGGGTGTCTCTCTTGCAGGAGAACCAAAAGCCCGGGGGTCTTAATGCAGACTGAACTTTAACCAAAAGTAATTCAAAATGGCCCATCTCTGAAATAAAGCCTGCAAAATTTCTATAAGTAAACTTTATGATAGATCCTGCTTTTATACTGTTTGGTGAAGCTAAGAAGTTTTCTTACAATTAGTCTTACTTTATAATTAAATATCAAACAAGCTTTAATAGCACGTTGCACAGCTTTCACTGCACAATTATACTGTTGTGCTCACAATGAGCTGTCAGTGTAGTCTTCTGTAATGAAACTCACAAGCTGCCATCCTAAGAGACTGATCCTAGCCTGAGAGCTGGGCTCCTTTCCATCCCCCTATCAGCTGTGGCATTACTTATGGTGATAGGAAGTGTACATACTGTATCTGACTCAGTTTTCCATCTGTATTAGGTGGACAGTAGTGTTTCTCTCCTTCAGTGATGTCTTCTGGACATTACAGATTGAAATACCTAAATAAGGTGGTAACAGAAACTGTAGAACTACCCTGCATTTCCAATGCAGCACAGCTACTGTTTACCTTAAACAAAATTTCCCATGTAACCTTGAGTCTCTGAAAGAGATCTTTGTCATGGAAGGCATAGACACAGAAACTACGTGATCATCTCTGAAGCAACTGCCTTGGTCTTGCTGACATCTATGCCCAGTTTTGTAAGCACAGACACTACTGTAAGCCCTAGCAGCTTGGTTTTGCCTGTTTTATACAGTCATCTTGACTCATCGCAACATGAAGCAACAATGTGTGAGTGCAGCTCAGAAGGCCAACTTTATCCTGGGCTGCATCAAAAGAAGTGTGGCCAGCAGGTTGAGCAAGGTGATTCTGCCCTTCTACCCCACCTGGAGTAGTGTCCAGCTCTAGAGCCCCCAACACAAGAAGGACATGGACCTGTTGGAGTGGGTCCAGAGGAGGGCCATGAAGATGATCAGAAGGCTGGAACACCTCTCTTACAAGGACAGGCTGAGAGAGTTGGGGTTGTTCAGTCTGGAGAAGAGAAGGCTCCGGGGAGACCTTATTGTAGCCTCCAGTATGTGAAGGGGGCCTACAAGAAAGTTGAGGAGGGACTTTTTACAAAGACTTGTAGTGATAGGATGAGGGGTCATGGCTTTAAACTGGAAGAGGGTAGATTTAGATCAGAAATTAGGAACTTGTTCTTCACTATGAAAGTGGTGAGACATTGAAACAGGATGTCCAGGGAAGTTGTGGATGCTCTAGTACTGAATGTGTTCAAGACCAGGTTGGATGGGGCTTTGAGTGGGGTTAGAAATAGATGATCTTTAAGATCCCTCCCAACCCAAACCATTCTATGACTCTATGATCTTTTCTAGCAGATGAGCTCTCATGACCTTACACAGGTAAGGTTTATTTCCAGTAACCAGACCACGTCAAGAGAGCTGTCTTGAAATATACTTAGGAACATTTAGAGTCTTAGTGATACATTCCCAGAAAACAAAGGGATTTCAATTGTCCTGAACTTACTTGCTGGAAAATTGAACTACTTTGGAGCCTTGTTAGCTCACACTTTACTGGACATCAGCCTTCAGGATTGTCATATGAGGCACATTGACTTTGAAAACCTACCAGGCCACAGCCTACTGCCATACAGCACAAGCAGTGGACCTGAGGTTTCTTTGTCTTTACCAATGTCCTTGATGGATGTTTGGAGTGTGCAAGGTGGCATGTATGAATTCTCTCTTTGATGTGCTTCCAACCTACCTCCTGTGTGGAAGTATAGCTCTGACACACTCCAGTCCTTTATGTTGCAATGGAGCACTCCTCTAATGTCCTCTTGCAGCCCTTCTCTCTGCCTCTCCAGGAATGCACGCATTTGTTACACTGGTTGTGAGAAGGTGATGATCATAGTGGATCACAGTTTGTCACTGACACCTTTTCAGGCATATGTCAATATTTTTCTTCTTTTTTCTCTTCATATTTTCTAACTTGAGCAGACAAAAAATGAAATTGTATTCATTTAACACAGATATCACTGCAGTATTTTGACAGCTGGAAGTGATTTAGGGGTGACTCCCCTGTTTTACGTGGCTGAATTTCATGGAACAGTACAATTAAAAACTAGGTACTGCTTGGTTTGAATTCTTCTGTTTTAATTTGCCTGGTTATTCGGGATTTCAGAAATTTCAAGAAAATGTTAAGCATTGCTGTTCAACTGTTGACAATATCTGTGTGCTTTTTATCATGATTTTATTACTGACACCCAAAGTAGTCCTGCGAAGTTGAGTGATAGTCCTGAGCAGCACAGTGTTTTCATAATGTGATGGTGTCTGTGTATGCTGGAATTGTCAGAAATGACCTAATTTGGGAGTGCTGATAACTAGTTTTCAGCCCAGCCTTTTCCTTCTGTTACTCCACTTCTGGTATTTCATAGATGGATCTCAGATAAACTTTCAGCATGTTTTAGGACTTGAAGTCAGCCTGCCATAAAGAATAAAACATAATTTTCCTCCCATGACTTACCCATGTTAACACCTGCACTAACGCAGTTTCCCCTGTGAAGAAGCATTGCCCTGGTACCTAAGTGATAAAGCATATTGCTGTGAGTTTCCCAGAGCACTTGAAATCTGCTTTCCAACATCTAATCTTGGTCCTGTCTTTGGGAGCTCACCCACAAGGCATTGCCCAGCTCTGTTGCCAGCCTCAGGATCAATGAGGACAGGAGCTTAAGAGTCAGGCAGGCCCAGGCTGTCAGAGCAGACTGGAGACTACTTAAATTCATCTGCCATAGCTTCACTGTAGCCTGTATTTGGATCCCGCGCTTGCTGTCCCTCAGTGAGCAGTAGTTCAAGGTGGTTTCTTACATCACTTGCTGTCCATCCTATCACTTTGCAGAGCTAGCTAATGGAAAGATGTATCCCTCCACCTCAGCCCTTCCAGTTTGTGGCTGCTGTGCATGACATGGTCTACGCTGAGGCAGGTGTTGGTAGGTGCCAGCTGTGCTGAGTGGGGTAACCTGTGGCTGGGGGGCAGCTGGCTGGACAGCAACTGCACCAAGGTTTGCCAGAGCTCATCTGTTGGAGCCTGGTCTGGTAGCTTGAAGGCAGCTTAAAGAAGCTTGAAGCTTCTTTAAAATGTAAATGGATATGACTTTTTTTGAAACAAAACAAAACGCTTTGACTGACAATACAGAACTTTGACAAAGAGAAGTCATATGGAGGAATATCAAAGTGGCAATTAGGGTGATGCAAGATGACTGAGGTTTAAAATTGTGGATCTCAACTGACCTTTTGTTTCCCAAAAGACTGTGCAAACCAGGAGCTCTGGCCTTTTCCATAGATGGGGGTGCGGGAGAAGGATGAGTGTGTGGGTTGGCACGAGGAGCCTGCATCAGCATGCGGGTGCCAGTGTGGTGTCCAAGAGAGACAGCTGCCAGATGTCCATCCATTTCTGTCCTGCACCTCGGTCACATTAAGGGAGCTCCGCTGTGCAGGAGCCTGCTATGTGATTATTGCATGGCACGTTCCCTGGGAACAGCCTCATGAGACTTGGCTTTGTTCAGGTACAAATGTTATCAGAAGAGTTTCAGTTGGCTGGTTTGTTACCCTGGGGACAAGCCATGGTCATCCTAGGTACTTTCAACACCCTGTCTGCTGTTGTCATGTATGACAGTGTAAGTATCTGAATGTGTGAAGACTTCTTGTAAGAGCCATAAATTATGATATCAGCATATGTGTCATCAGATTATTAAGCGTGAGAAGTCTTTTAGATGCTTATGGCTGCCAGTGTTAGTTGAAAAACTGCCAGGAACTGTAATTCCATGTGGATATAAAAATATGTATTTCTCATGTGTTTATTTCTCCGTAGATGCTGAGAGTAAACCTTGTTACCATTGAAACAGTTGGAAGTGGGTTAGAAAAGGTTTTAGCTACCCAAAAAACAATTGGGGTTTTTTTTTTTCCTAACTGCTTTCTCAGTGTCCAGATGGTTTTCATTTCTATGTTGTGAGGTGGAAGAGTGGCAAAAAAAGTTCTATGCATGTAATGATATGGTAAAATTGCCTATTTTTCAGGGGAAGAAAAAGAAGAGGAAGAGAGAAAAGTTGCAGGAATCAGCATCAGGTAGGCCATGGCCAACTCCAACTTCCCGTTCACCTCAGGTATATTTTAGAAACCAGGGCTTGCGCTATTTAATTTTTACATGCTTGTCTCTAACACTTGCTTCTGAAAGATGTTTTAAGATCCTTCACTTTGAATGCAAGCTTGTGAGAAGGCACACAACACACGTCTCCTTTCCTTTACACCTTTCCGTGCAGCAGTCCTGACTGCATCAATACCTTTGGCTGAACTTACACACTGCTGCAATCACTGTCCTGCTTTACTTTTGCTTTTCGCCTGAATTGATGTCGTGTCATCCTTAGACTTAACTATGACTCAAATGCTGTGTAGGATTATTGGACACTGGAAACTTTATGCTGACCTTTTTGTAGCCACTGTATTTTGTATCGCTGTATTTTTACATTTCTGTGTACACTAACAGCTGTCTAGTAGGTTGGCTAAAAGCATCAGTGACGTCTCCTCTTTGCCTGTGAAATATAGACAAAGAAATACTCTGTTTTCCCCAACAAAAATGGCTGGTATAAGAACCATAAAAAACCCCAAACAACAAAACCAAAAACCACACCAAAAATCCATGTAATACTGTAACAAACAAATTTATTTGGAATGTGCAAAAACACTGTAACAGAAATTTGTTAAAGGAAAACAATCTTCTACAGGTACAGGCCCCAGAATGACAGCTGCCTACATCTGAAGCATGGTAAGAACATCTCTAAAGCTTTCCTGATGATAAAACTGAACTGTAAAATAAGCTTTCTTATAAATTTTATGCCAGAATATGAATTTAGCAAAAAAACTGCAGAAGTATCATATCCCAAAGCTAATGTTACTTTGACCACTGATGGTTTTTATACCGGCTATCTATTAGGTGTTCACCATTTCACTACTTCACCTTAATATTTTCAAATTGACCCTACCTCACTGACTCGCTGCCAGTCTGCCTGTGAAGCACAGGGATGGGTTTATTACGCAGTGCAAACCCTCCCAGCCAGCAGACTGTCACAGTTCAGAGGAACAGGTTAGAAGCTGGGGCTTCGGAGTACATCTTATGTGCTGACATCTACAAGATGCTGGCTGGGCACACCTTTATAAAATTTATTCACCTGTATACTAACAAAACATCTGCTAAGAAAATGGGACTATTGCAGTGATATCAAGAATTTCTTCCTCGATTGTACAGTGGTATTTCATGTGTGGTGCAGGTTGGATTTTTTGTTACTCCATTTCCAATGTGTGTTTTCTCTCTTCGTATCATATTATGTCATCTGCACAGAAGGTGGAATGACTTGTGATTACACATACCCAGTAACACCATCTAGTCTGCTTATGAATACACACAGTACCACAGCGAGATGCTCACGTCTCAGTTTGTGTTGGAAGGCCGGTCCTTCTCTTCCTCTGTGCAACATGTTTTCCAGTAGGAATGACTTTCATTTGGCATAATAGTTGCTTCTACACTGCCTCAAAAATAACACTTTCTAAACTCACCTATGCATTATAACAGAAATGGGCTCCTTATCCCCTCTGCCTCTGCCTTGTTTGGCCACGTGAACCCCGTGACACTCAGAGTGGTCAGCAAAGCAGCCTCCTGTTGACCCCTTGCTCAGCTGGGACTTTCAGCCAGAGAAAGCCCAGTTAAGTCCGCTCTATGCAGTGTGTCAGTTGTCAATCAGCATGATTCAAACCTCTTCTGTAGTTACACCATTGTGCTGGGTGGTCTAAACTTAGCTGGGTTTAAGACTTTGGGGTAGTTTTTTTTCTGAAGCTCAAGTAAAGTGAAAAGGCAAAATGCGTGTTCTTTTTTTCTTCCTGCTAAGAAGAAGTTTTTCAGGCAAGCAGACAGTCTTTTTCTTTGCAATATGCCTGAGTCACGCTGATTTGAGATGTGTATTGCAGCATTTGGGTTCCATAGCCTACACAACAAATGTAGCTGTAAAGTGTTGTTAGTTACAGTGACTACCATAAGTATTATACATATTTTAAAAAAAAAAAGTGCTTTAACCTTCAGTTTTATAATTGATACTTCAGCTTGGTTGCCCAGGTCCATGATTGTTTATTTTTCCCTTTGATATTAACACAGTTACCAGTAAACAAAACACACATAATTTTATCTGAATTGAGGCAGAGCACCCGATTGGGATTGGGATACAATGAAGGTTCAAGTGACAGTTAAAAACTGGGGGATATTTGGTTTCTTGTATGCCTTACAATGTAAGGATGACTGCCTTGCTTACACTGAACTACTTCTGTTGGAGTTTCTCTGCATTTTCTGTAGTGGAGGATGAGCTGAAATAGAACAGGATGAAAGTTCTGAGTATGCAGGTTTTCTCTCTTTCCCCTTTACCTCTACACTCCTTCCTTCCCCTTAAGCTCTGTAACACTGTGGAAGCTGTTGGTAATACCCGTCTCTGTGTTCTCGTGCAGTTTATAACACAGAGTATGAGAACAGTAGGCAGCCTCACTCTATGCTGCATGCCAAGCGAATGCTCTCCACTGGAGACGTACAGATGTGCTCTAGCTGGAAGTAAATGCACAGAATGATTTAGGGAACCTGAATCAGCCAGACTTCAAAGTAGACTTCTGAAGGTTAAGACTCTTGCCCTTTGCAAGCCTAAGCCAAAGAATGTTTTGCCCACAAGTGTAATATTTTACCAGGCCCACAGCAGAGCTGTTGTAGTCTTTACTAGATGGAGATAATAAGTTTGGGAATGCCTTTCAGTGAGTGCCGCAAAGAGCTCTTGCAGACAGGAAAACACTGGCTTTCTTACTTGCACGGATGGTGCAAGGAAGAGGGGGAAGGAGGGTGGGAGTTCTGGGAAGGAGACAAGCCTTCTGTTATCTGAGAAGAATCAGAAATGAGTAGGTGGCAAGACCAAAGAAAGAATCTCGAGATCAGCACAAAGGAGATCAGCCAGGGCTGTAATTACGGTGATGTAAGTGAGAAGGATGAAATGGTGGGAGGGTTGTGTGGTGGGATGTTCAGAGGAAAGTAACGGAAGAGATGTGCAAACAGAAATGATTTAAGATACTGTGAAAGTTTGGGTTATGGTTTTTTTTTTGTCCATGAACACTTCAGGACATAACTGATTTTTAAGGTGGACCTCTAACCTGCTTTTTGGCTTGGACATCATTTGAGTAGTGAAGTCAAGGTGGTAGCATTAAGTTGCTCCTCTTTACAGGGTTGTACACAGCAGCAGGCTTCCTATGGCTTCACTGGTTAGGATTCAGCTGAGTTCTGTGACCTCCTCCAGCCTGCTGAATGGCCAGTCTGTAACACACTTTAGTATTAGAGTGCTTTAGGAATACTGTGACCTGATGCTCCTGTCATTGTTAAATTATCCTGGGGTACTCCAAAGCATGTCACCATTGTTTAGGAGTTGTGTAACTGTCCCCAAGCAGGATTTTGTTTTCAGTTTACATGGCCCAATGATTGAAATAACTTTATTTGTTGAAGAAATTTATTCTCTCCTTTTGAAATCAGTCAAGAGTGGCCTAAGACCTGATAATGCCAAAAGAAGATTGGGAGAGGCCAGGAGAGAGGGGAAATTAGGAAAGGTAAGTTTAAGGACAATGTAGAGATTGTCTATTGAGCACCTCTCAGAACAGTGGGTGTTTTCTTTTTAAGTAAGCACAACCTTCTAGCAGACTTGTACATGGGAGCAATTCTGCGTTGGAAAGTGAAGATTCCTGATTTCCTGTCCCGTTTTACTTTTGGAAGGAAAAAAAGCTGATTTTTAGCATCTCATGAGCAAGGAAATAGGATACTAACTCCTGATTGTTCTGCAACATGGAAATAGTTAACTTATTATGGCTTGCTATGTACAGTAATTGTAAAAGGCACATCATTTGACATAAGGCAGGATGCAATTGGGAAGTCTTCACAAGAAACATAATTTAACATTGTGTTTTGGCATATCTTCAAGGGCTAGAAGGAGTGATAGAGAAGCTTAATAGACATTTGAAAACCTGTAAGAAGTGTATTTGTGGCTTGCAAAATTCCATGACAATTAGCATTTAGAAAGCAAAGCTTTCAAAAGTGAGAAAACTTAACTAATACTGATTTACAATCAGAAGCACTTAAAAAAAGATCAGATTAAGACTATTTAACTTTAAACAATGAATTATCTATAAACTTTCAAACTTCCTACATGGAAATTAGAGCCAAATTTCAGTGCAGAAGCGATTTTTTGATAGAATCATAGAAAGGTTTGGGTTGGAAGGGACCTTAAAGATCATCTAGTTCCAACCTCCCTGCCATGGCCCGGGACACCTCCTACTAGACAAGGTTGCTCAAGGCACCATCCAGCCTGGTCTTGAACACCTCCAGAGATGGAGCATCCACAACTGTCCTGGGCAACCTGTTGCAGTGTTCCACCAGCCTCTTCCTAACTTCTTATCTAAATCTATCCTCTTCCAGTTTGAAGCCATGACCCCTCATCCTATCACTACAAGCCCTTGTAAAAAGTCCCTTCTCAGCTTTCTTGTAGGCTCCCTTCAGATACTGGAAGGCTGCAATAAGGTCTCCCCGGAGCCTTCTCTTCTCCAGACTGAACAACCCCAACTCTCTCCGTCTGTCATAGGAGAGGTGTTCCAGCCCTTTGATCATCTTTATGGACCTCCTTGGGATCCACTCCAACAGGTCTATGTCCTTCTTGTGTTGGGGGCTCTAGAGCTGGACACTACTCCAGGTGGGTCTCATGAGAGTGGAGCAGTGGGGGAGAATCATCTTCAACCTGATGGCTTCTTTTGATGCACCCCAGGACAGGGTTGGCTTTCTGGGCTGCACTGGCACATTGTTGGTTCATGTTGAGCTTTTTGTCAACCAGAACCTCCAGGCCTTTCTCCTCAGGACTGCTCTCAATGCAGTGTTGTAACAAATAATCTATGACTGGATTATGTTTTCCTTATTACTTAGAAATAAAATGGAGTGAGGTTGTGAAAGTAGACTTTAAAGTGGACCGATCTACAGCCAGAATACTGTGGAAAAGAACCATCGGATGACTGTGGTCATGACTGACCATGGGTTTCTGGCCAGCATCGTAGAAAGGAAATGCAAAGAGGATGTGGCGCATGTTTTCTAACCTGGCTTGTCCAGTGCTCTTGAAATTGTTGTTGGAGTAGTTGAAAATGAAACATACCCCTTTCCATATCCCTTGACTGCTCAGAAACTTTAAACAGAGCCTGGGGGATTTGTACAGAAGTTAGTGTGTATGAGAATTTGTGTGGTGATGGTGGTGCAGAGGCATGTCCTGACTCACTTTAAATATTGTTTCCTGTGTGACCTGTGTTTCCTTATTCCCTGTGAATGGCGGCCTTCAGCATAGACAAGAGAGACAGAATGAATAGAATAGAAATTGCTGGATTTAAACATTTGTATTATTGGATACTTTGGTTAACTTACGCCTTTTTCAGGCAGGCATAGAAATTTCCTCAGACAGATCTCCTCCTGCAACTTAATTCTGATCTGTCACTGATCTTACTGGGGTGAAAGATAGAAAACCTCCTCTCTTTCAGGCTCTCTGACATCAAGAGAAACGTCAGAAGAGCAAACCTGAAGAAAAGCTGCCTCCTGCTTAGGTGGCAGGTAGAGAAGGGCACTGACACCTGCTGGGGGAGATGCGGCAGAGCATGCTGAGTTCCCCAGTTTCCTTCACCAAGCCGGGGAAGGAGCTTTGTGAAATGCAGGAGGGAAGGAAGGGTATAAAAGCTACTTTTGGGTGCAGTCAGAGCCCATGTGAGGGATAAGAGTAAGTCAGGGTAGAGGCCAAGCATAGGTTTTCTAAATAAAGAAGCAGAACATTTTCAGCTAGACAGACAGCACAGATACAGGGTTAGGGAAACAAGAAAATTTTGTAAGCATTTACAAAACACTAGTTTTTGCAACAAAAGGGTGTAGCACAGTCAGCTGTGAAGCTGGCCTTCAACATTTTGTGTTTTAAACTGACACTGACAAAGGGCATCACTAGATAACTCAGCAAGTGAATGTCTAGAACTTATTTTATCAGAGTTGCTTGAGTTGCAGATGCTGCTGTGAATTTAAAGATGCTTAGTGGAGTTTGAATTCAGCCACATTTACAAGCGACTGAAAAACCCCTGTATCCTTTCACTTCTGAGGTGTTAGCAGTGGGTGGCTTGGCCTAGAATGAAGGAACGGTGGGACAACCATTGTTCTAGCTCTTCCTGTGGGATAGGGTGGGGACAGGGAGTTGACGGCTAGCACACCATTCTTCTCTGGATGAAAATGGTGTATTTTAGTGGATTTCATAAACTCGCCACCAGATTGAGAATTCTAAGGTCATGAGAAAATCTCTGTAGAAACAAACTGTTTCATAAAGCAAGCGTAAGACTTTGAAATGTGGTTTCATTCCCAGTTGGAAGAAAATCTCAGCATTTTAGTGTTCGTCTCAGGTCTGTATTGCATTTTCATTTTTTAGTGTATTTACATGAAAAATTTCAAAGTGATAAATTGATACAGTATTTCTGAACAGCTAGAAAGCAAGTTGTTTTGACATTGTCAAAGTCTTTCCCGTTCGTTTGTGGAGACTAAGCTTGGGTGAAATCTGTCCTGTAGTTTCAACAGAGTGTTCAAATACAATTCTGTCAAAGCCTAGGAAACTCTAGCACCAACTTTTGTTTCTGGCTGCCTTTGACTTTCAGAGATTTTGATTGGATTGAAGAGGTCTTCTGATATACACGAATGCAAACCCAGCCATACTGAAGACAAAAAAACCCCCAACAACCTACCTAAACAACAAAACCCAAAAGCCTAAACTTGATGGTGCAAAAGTCGCTGCTGATAGAACCAGCTTCACATACCAGTCAGTTCCTTAATCCTCTACTTTAAGACTTGTTATCTAAGACATCTTTTATATCCCTGATCCTTTACCCGCTTGTGAAGACCATACCATATAAACAATTTCGAAAGTGTGCTGACTGGAAAGCTGTACAAGGAAGGAAGCTCATAGCAGGGCCAGTTGAAGCACCACTGTCTGGCCAGTTGAATGTGAGACTGGCAACCAGCTAGAGAGTATGTGTTTTAGTCTGACCTTTCAGGACGCCAGCTTTCTGTCATTGCTTCCAGTGGTGGGAGCAAATGTTGAAACTGTTTGTGCAGCGAAGGCATCCTTGGGGTGTTGCGTGTGAGCAGGATTAGACGCAATGAGGGAAATGGTACCAGCCACCATCTCTCTGAATTAGTGTTCTTGCCATGGGCATCAGTAGGGCAGGATCAAGCAATAAGAGAACTAAGGAGGCTTAGCTGAGGGGAGACACAGCATTTCTGAAGTTGTCTCCTCCTTGTAAAAGTAAGATACATTCTTCTTTATGAATATTAAATTGCTTTAGAATTAAATTCAGAAGTTTTGAGAGCCCTCTACCCTTCGTCTCTGGGAGACCTAAAGTTACATAAGGTAAAATGTTATTTGCCAAAATAACTACATATAATTAGTTTTATGGTGTGTGCATTTGCTTTGACACTAAGTGAGACTACATTTTGATGAATAGTTGAGTTTTTTTCCCATGTGTGTGTCTCTTGAGATACACAAGCCTCCTGTTGTGTATTTCAGGCCAGTAGAGATTTTCTGCTGAGACGACTTAATTGCATCAAAGTGAAGTTGATGTGTTTGAGTTCTGTAGTGGTTTCTGTGTTCTGCTGCCTTACCACTGGTAGTGTTGCTCTGTGGATGCATGTGTGTATAAGAGTTGATGAAGCTCAGAAGGATATTCAGGTTACATCTGACTTACCATTGATTGCATGAAAGCAACTATTTAAATTATTCCATGTGCTAGAAGATTTAAATGTTGAGAGTGTCTTTCAAGGTACAGTGTAAATTCTAACCTATGCTTAATTGTGGCAGAAAAGATATACAAAGGAAACTTTATCTATGTTATTTCTTTCTTTTGAAAGAATTTTCACTGTTACTTTACAGTGTTACTTTACACTGTTACTTTTAACATGTCTTTTCTGTTACAGCAGATGAAAACTAGGGGCACTGAAATTGCTACTTCAGAACAGATGCATCTTTCATCACAGCTCTCAGTCTATAAAATAAATAATTTTTAAAATAGTCTTCTGAATATTTATTATATGCCATAAAGATATAAAAAGGGAACAAGCCTATTTCTTCCTCCCTTTGCACATCACTTTTAGTGTATTATTCTTTTTTTAAGAAGCCACTTAGAGATGGTTGTCTAGAGGTAATCTGTTTTTTATTATAAACATGAAACCTCTCTCCCCACCCACCCCCAACAGGAAAAACATGTTGTGGGTCTTCCAGTAGGATCATTTTAAAGATTGTAGTGCAGTGATAGAGCTTCTGGTTTCATGCTGCCTACACTGGGGGCTTTTGATAAAAGCCACACCTGCTTTGGCATCACTGACTTCAGCTGCACAAAGTGGGAGCCCTGAAATACCTGGGTGTTTCCCGTGCTGCCACTGACTTGCTCTGGAAGAGGTCTCTGACTCATGGTGGGAGGAGGTACTCCTGCTCTTCACCTAGCTTAGGCCAAATGAAGAGGCCAGAAGTTAGTAGACCAGACTCCACCTATAGTCAATGGAGAGGTATTTTCAGGGGTAGCTATTTCAGAGCATCTAAAACACCAATGGGTAATTTGCTACTGAAGACTCGGTCCACAGTTACTAGCAATGGGCTGAGGCTAACAGCAAGGGAAAAAAACAACCCAAACAAGAAAATAGTACCACTGACATAGCTTCAACATGGCAGTATCTGTTACAGTTTTAGGGTACGATTTTATGTAATTTCTTTAGCAACAAAGGCAGTTTAAAAGGTTTCCTCTGCTGCCTGCTGGTATCCAGCTCTTGCAGAGAGGGCTTCTTCCTGTCTCCCGTAGGTCCCTTCGTCCATGTGCTGTAGCAGCTTGTGGGACTCTGCAGCAAATTGGATTACTAAAATGACTAGGGTTTTGTTGGGAGGTGGTTGTTGTTGTTGTTGTTTAGAAACAACAAAGGTTGTGGAGTGTTTGTTTTTGTTTGCCCAGAACATTTCAAGGCTCTGGTTTAGGCTAACCCCACAAACCATGGCACAGCTGGGCAGGAAGAGGAGCAGACTGCAGCGCCCGCATCTATCTGCATGTGCCTGAAACTCTCTCCAGCTCTGCTGCTAAAGAAAATACAAAGGGGCTTCACAAACAGCATGAGCCTTTCTGATAAATAATGACCTGGTTTTGCCTACCCAAGTTTCTGCAGTATTGGATAAACCCTGGCAGTAAGTCGAACATGTTCGTTTTGGACTTCAGAAGAAAATGACAGTTTCAGCTGCCAGATCCCTGAGCTTGCCATGTTGTTTGAAGTATTGGATTAAAAGCCAGGTTTTGAGACTGACTTTTTTTTAAAAATACTTATAACGGCCATTATATGTCATCTCTCTTTATGCTGTATGAAAACAGCCTATGGTGAGGAATGGTGTAGAAAAGCACCTGGTTTAAAATTTTTACTTTCTCTTGCTCTCTATGAAGACTTAGCTATCGCTTTTACTATGTACTTACTCCTGTACCAAACCAGACACTCTTGACTTTCTTCCTTAACCTCTTCAGATTAGCATGACCTGGATGAAGCTGCATAATCCTCTCGCTTGTTCTAGCAAAATGGAGATGAGTTAAAGACTAGAGGAGGAGCACAAGGCCCTTGCAGATCCACCCTTCAATTCATCCGATTCCCAACTGTGAGGAGGACTTCTGATCTCTTGCTGATACTCTTGCCCTCAGACATTGGGCTCAGGCTTGTTACGAAGCTTTAGTTTTACCATAGTGATTCCCGAAATACAGTTTTATCACTTTATTTGTAAGGCTTTTCTTTTTACACTGAATTATTGTTGAATTTTATTTCTGTGTCATACTCAAGGTGGGTGTTTTTCATTTTTCCCTTTCCTCCTGCAGTCAGATGTACACTGCAAATGGCACAGACAGTGCCTCCTTTTGTGGCTCGGGCTCAAGACTTCACATATGTAAAATGTGACTTGCAGCACTTTCTTTGAAGCCTAACCACAGCCAGGGAGCTGTAATTGCAGTCTTTGATTGCGCCGACTTCACTTGTGGATTGGGCTTTGCTAGGGCATGCCTTGCTTGGCGAGACTTCAGCTACAGCCCCCCAGTGAAGCCTTAGATGTGGGAAGTCTTCAGTCTCCTTAGTGCATGCCTGTGGTTTCTTGAAAAGAATCCTGATTTGACCTGTTTTATATCTGTAAGGCAACACCATCGCCATTCATTTTTTTTTAGGTATTATTTGGTTTATCAGCAGTAGAAACAATTTCCAGCCTGTGGCCTTAATGTGCAGCTGGGGATAGGCTGGGTTCTAGATGCTGTTTTCAGGCGAGCTACTGTGTAATTTGCTGTACTGCACTATTCGCTTGGAAATAAAAATATTTGGGGCTTCACTGTGCCTGACCCCTTGCAGAATTACAGTAGTATCTGTTCCCTTGGAGCGGCAGGGCTTTGGAAGGGAGACATTCTCCATCCTGCATTTGGATTGAGAAAGGAGCGATGGCCGCTGTTTGAAAAAGCTGAGGGCCAGAGCAAGGCCGCGATCGTTATTTTAACCTCCTGACTTCAAAGAGCACTTGCTGGTAAGGGAAGGGGGGAGGAGGCAGGGAACCATCTCAACAGAAGAGCATTTCATTTCCTTCGGTGAAGTAGACATTCCTGGCTGCTAATGGGGAGTAGCTCTGAATCACAGCGCTTGTATCAGACTGCTGTGAACTACTGGCCTGGCGCCTCAAGGCCATTCCTTAACAGGAAGCTGAATGTTTTCATGTAAGACTGAGAGGAAAACCTTCCCAGGAAGAGCAACCTGGACCAAACCTTTGAAAATCTGGGATGAAAAGGCACAAAATAAATATAAAGCTGCAGGGTGCTCTCCCCAGTGTTCCTCTGCTGTTTGCTTGGCCTCTCTTTTCGTGCTCCTTGGAAAGGTAGAGCCCTTTGCAGCTCTTTGATCCGCATGTGTTACGGAGCACTGTGCTACTTTATAAAAAAAAATAAAAATGCAGGAAGCTCAGAAAGCTTTTTTTTAGTTGGGACTTGGGCTGGTTTTATGAGGAAATAGGAACTGAATTAGTCAATACAGACCACCTCTGTTGAAACCACTGGTTTGCCAGTGGCCTTTCAGCTGTGCTGTTTAAGGGGCCACAGTGGCTTTAAATGTCCTTTTGTGGCTACCAGAAGCAGGTGAAATTATGCATTATGGAGCAGGGATGGTGGTATTTGAGGAGGGGAGAGCATCCTTCTAATTAAAGCTATACAGGACAGTTTGATAGAACTTTGTGCTTGTTCTTTCTATCTTCATCTGCAGCTAAATTTCTTCAGTGTCCTCAACTTTCCTCTTCAATAAAACAGTGGTCATGTGGGTGGTCTCTGATGAGTCAACTTGTTTAGTAAGATTTTGGGGACTCAGCTTGCATTCACTAAAATCAAAGGGTCCAAAATCAGTTTTGGAGTCTTTCTACCCTGGAGTACATTAGCCCATGTAATTACTTATGCAAGGCAATATGCTTTGCATTGTAAGGGCTTACATGGCAGCTGGAGCAGATGTGCCCAGTTAGAAATGGTTTAAATACTACTGCTGTAATATTTGCTGATTAATTTTTCTTGTGGCTCTTACAGACTCAAGCAGTCTATCTATTATGATTAGACTAACAGAAGGTTGACTTGTGGTTTAAACCATTTCTTCATAAACTTGCTCTGTCTTGCCTTGGGTGATTCAAGGTGCTGGCAGTGTCTCCTTTGTACGACTAAGCATTTTGTGTTTCTCTTGGTGAAAATTCACTCACCTCCTCCACCAAACTGCATTCCTGTGCTAATTTTGGTCATTCTCAAAAGCTCTGCTCATTGAACCGTCTACTTGTTTGGCAGCTCAGTAGTACCTGGAGGCCTAGAGGTTAATGTAGATTTTTTGAGATGCCAATAACCCTGAGACCATTACTGGAGGGCATGTGTCTGTGGAAAAATGCCTGACTCATTAGACAGTCTTTGGGTGGAGTCCCTGCTATAACCCAGTTGTCTGGGTCACAAGGGCAGGGGTGATGGTTGAGTTAGCAATTGTGTATGTCAGCTGATGTAACCCAGAGACCTAATGATGAAGAACGGTTCCTCTCTGGATGAGCAATACCTGTAAGGCTTGTGCTGTTGGTCTTTTCACATGCTTCACAAACATAAATCCCTCCAAGATCCTAGTGAACTTTACTGCTAGGTAAGAGGCCCATGGCTGTTATGCAACTGCAAGATGTTCTGTGTCCTGCTGAAGAGCAGAACGAATCCTCCCCAGTTGTGTGGATTCATGGTAGGGTCAGTGTTCACGCAAGCCTTACCCACCACATTCTTCTACCCAGCTTCTTACAGGAGACAGCATTTCTTAATTTCTGCAAAGAGTAGAGCTTGGGGCTCTGAAGCAGAGGTTTAATTGACTTCAACCGCTGTAGTACCAAAACCTGAGGATGTCTATTTGTAACAGATATCTAGGTCAAATGTTGTAGATAAATTCACTACAAAAGAAAATTACTTCTGTAACATGTTGAATGTTGAAATAGCGTAAAACTCCATCTTTATAGTTGGTGTGGACATCCATTTACAATCCAAAGTACTCTCCATAAATAATCTTGCAAACTTCAAGCAAGACGCAATACTCTGCATTTAACTTTGACATTGCAAATGCATGTTCCACTAATACAGTTGTCATAGAGTTACAACCACCCGTCACCAGCTCCTTGGAAGGATTTAATAAAAGAAAAATAAGGGCTTCATGTAGTCTTTATCTCTCTCTCTCTCTCTCTTTCCCCTCCCTGTAGGTGGGAAAAGAAATGCTTTCTCAACTTGCAAAGCAAAGGCGGCGACACCAGGACCCCTTCTGGAGATGGAAGCTTGTTAAACCCTAGGTGTGTCCTTCATCCACACAGACCACCCCCAAGGAGTCTGTCTAGGATGTCATTCACCCTGATGTCACTGCTAGAGACACTGAATCATAAAGACAATCACTGCCAAAATCCTTCACTATCACGAGGTCCAGCCCGATATAAATAGAGCAACCAAGCTCCTGGGTCAGCAGAGCAGCTTTTGTCTTCACTCCACCTCTGCCTTGCACTCTTAAGCCCCCGTCTCATCTGTGCCCATACCAAGTCAGCAAAGTAGCGTGGCTGTCTCTGCCTGCTTCAGCCAACACAGTAACGTAGACCACAGCTGCCCCATACAGCACATGGAAGAACGGATTTGCCTGGACCAGGATGACACACTCAACCTTCTTTTTATTTAATGGTGCAACAGGATCAATTTTGGTTTTAGCTTTTTTAAGAAACTTGAATGCTTTTATATTTTAACTTTTAGTTTGTAATTTCTTTGGTGTATATTTTACTAGGTATGAGCTTTTAAACAAGTGTCAGAAATCTGAAATACTTTTTAAATAAAAGGGGGTTTTCTTTTTTTTTGTTTTCTTTTTTTTTTTTCTGCCAGAGGAAAAACCTGTATGGAAAAAAGGTGGCTTTTTTGTTAAACTATTTGTAACAAATAGTGGCCTCTCAGTCTATATAATACAGTGTCCTATAGAACTAAATAAATGTAACAACAGTCAGCTGGTCAGTAGACAGGTCAGTCTTGCATCATCTACTCTGTAAACATAAGCAACACATCCAGCAAATCTGACTGCAGTGAGTTCTCCTTCTCACCCATTCCCCTTCTCCTTGTAAAAAGCCCAGCACTTGAATTATTACTTCAATTGTTCCGTATTTGTATCTGTTTTTGTTAGCCTGTTAGTGGGATTTTATGCCAGTTGTTGAAATGAGCATTGATGTACCCATTTTTTAAAATAGTAAGGCACAGCCTTTGCCAAAAATATGTCAACCGATTTTTTTTTTTTGTCATTCCAGTTTGAGTTAATGTGCTGAGCATTTGTTTTTTAATAAAAGCTTTGTAATAAAACTGAAGTCAATTGTCTGGCTTAAAAGACAGGAGAACAGCTTGTGCCAGAATCCCTGGAAGGTAGAAGCAAGCCCAGGAAGGCACAGTCACTTCTAAGGCTGAAGGCTTTTGGCTCAGTCTTCACTTGGAGGAAATGCAACGTGTCTGTTCAGCTGTTTGCTCACCTGAAGTAAAGTCATTCCAGAAGATGGCTTTCATTTTCTTCCTAAAGACAGCAGAAATCTCTTGGTTTTATTCCAGAAGTAAGGAATGGGCAGGCATGGTGCTCCCTTATTTTTCTCAGTTAGATTTGGCCCAAGTGGAAGTATCAGAGTATGTGATCCCTCCCTCCATCTTGAGTTTCCTACTAAAATCTGAGTGAAAGCAGCAGTGGTTTTAAGCTGACAATTGGGCATATGGATTCCCTTCTTTCTGGATGCAGTCCACACCTGCACAAGGGGGGAAGGGCCCTACAGTTAGATTTCTTATAGCTGTATAAATTGTTCCACATTCAGGAACTGGAGCTGGCCACAGAATCAGCTGTGGAGGGCCTGGTTTCATGGTGTCAGATCCAGAGTCAGCACGGCTTCCCTACTGCCAGTGGTACCTGTTAGATGTTCCTACAACAGAATCATAGAATCATCAACCCAGCACTTGGCCTTGTTGAACCTCATATCATTGGCCTCGGTCCAATGATCCAGGCTGTCCTGATCCCTCTGTAGAGTCTTCCTACCCTCAAGCAGATCAGCACTCCTGACCAACTTGGGTGTTGTCTGCATTTACAGAAGGTGCACTCAATCCCCTTGTCCAGATGATTGATGAAGAGCTTAAACAGAACTGGCCCTGATACTGAGCCCTGGGCTCAGACTTGTGTCTGGCCACCAATTGGATTTAAGTCCATTCACCACCAGTCTTTGGGCCCGGCCATAGAGTCAGTTTTTCACTCAGCAAAGAATACACCCACTCAAGCCATTAGCAGCCAGTTTTTCCAGGAGAATGCTGTGGGAAATGGTGTCAAAGGCTAGTATAGGTAGACAACATCCCCAGCCTTTCCTTCATCATCTTGTCATAGAAGGAGACCAGGTTAATCAAACAGGATCTGCCTTTCATTGACCCATGCTGACCAGGCCCGATCACCTGGCTGTCCTGTACGTGCCTCATGATGACTTTTGTGTATCTAAGTGGTGTAGTAGGTCACTGATCATTTCACTGTGGATTATAGGGGCTTCATTCTGCTCCCTTGTCCTCCAGCTCAAGGGGCTGGGTACCCAGAGAACAACTGGACTTACTATTAAAGACTGAGGCATATCAGTACCTCAGCCCTCTACTCATCCTTTGTCACTGTTTCCCTCCACATGCAATAAAGCATGGAGATTCTCCTTAGCCCTCCTTTTGTTGCTAAGGTATTTATAGAAACATTCTTATTGTCCTTTACAGCAGTAATCAGATCAAGTTCTAGTTGGGCTTTGGCCCTTCTCATTTCCTCCACGCATAACCTCATGAAATCCTTGTAGTCCTCCTGAGTTGCCTGCCCCTTCTTCCAAAGGTCATAAACTCTTTTTTTTTTTCCTGAGTTCCAGCCAAAGCTCTCTGTTCAGCCAGGCTGGTCTTCTTCCCAGCCGGCTCATCTTTCGGCACATGGGGACTGCTGCTCCTGCATCTTCAGGATTTCCTTCTTGAACAATGTCCAGCCTTTTTGGACTCCTTTGCTCCCTCAGAAGCAAGAAGCTCCTGTGCATGCTCCAAAACTGAAAACGCAGTCTTTCAAGCCCCAAACACTACCAGCAACTTCTCTGATATCTTTCACCTTTTGTTCAAAGACGTATTCCACAGCTCTGAAAAACAGACACAGCTGCCTGACTTCTACTAGAGGACTTCAAAAGGTAGAAAAACCCAAACCACTGTAGCCATAGATAAACTATTCTGATGGTTTGTGAGCACCACTGCAAAAGAAATATTATGAACTGTACATTGAATCAGCATACCTTGTATTCTAGCTCCTGAATCTTGTTTGGTGTGAGACTGGACTGAGTGGAACTTGAGCTACAGAAATGACATGGGTGAGTAACTGCCTAAGGAAGCTTTGTGATTAGATTGTTTATAACTGACCCTTAAACTCTGTTGCATAAGAAATTTCATAATTAAAAATGTTATAAAACAGCTTCCTCTTAAACTGGCACATACTGCACACAAACCCAATTGTAGGAATGTAACCAATGTATTAGTTCTTGCAATATTTATGTCTAGCAGCTAGTTATTACATTAATGTGGTAGGTTGACCCTGGCTGGATGCCAGGTGCCCACCAAAGCTGCTCTATCACTTGCCCTTCTCAACTGGACAGAGGAGAGAAAATACAACAAAAGGATCATGGGTCAAAATGAGGCCAGGGAGAGATCACGCACCAAATACCATCACAGGCAAAACAAACTTGACTGGAGAAAATTAATTTAATTTTTTACCAAATTAGAGTAGGATAATGAGAAATAAAAGCAAATCTTAAAACACCTTCCCCTAACTCCTTCCTTCTTTCCAGGCTTAGCTTTACTCTCATTTTCTCTACCTCCTCCACTTCAGCAGTGCACGGGGGTGAAGAATAAGGCTTGTGGTCAGCTCATCACATGTCATTTCTGCTGCTCCTTCCTCCACAGGGGAAAGACTCTTCACACTCTTCCTCTGCTCCAGTGTGGAGTCCCTCTGATGGGAGACAGGCTTACACAAACTTTCCCAATGCGAGTCCTTCCCACGGGCTACAGTTCTTCATTAACAGCTCCAGTGTGGGTCCTTTCCACAAGGTGTAGTCCTTCAGGAACAGACTGCTCCAGCATGGGTCCCTTCCAGGAAACCCACTCCAGCATCGACTCCTCTCGCTCCACAGGTCTTAGAATCATAGCATCATCAGGG